>CM069300.1:6617500-7020000 GCA_035609425.1 Epinephelus awoara
AAAGCCATTTTCCTTAATCATTTTAAGCAGGTGTCCATGAACGAATACGGCCAATCCAAAATGTTGAGAAAACATCAGCATCTCCCACAAGTGTCCTCAATCTTAGGAGGACCGGCTTCCATTTTCTGTCTTAATTTGCAGTGGAGTGCTAATTCAGGGAGTTATTATGATGCTGTAATGAACAGCACCATAATCAATGACAGCGTCACTTTGTGTTATTTAAGTTAATAAAAACAGGCTCCTGCGCTACATCCCAAAGGCATTCCTTTTGTCATGTCAAGAGAGACCGATGCACATGTGGTGTGCCACTCGCTCGCGACCATATCTCTTCCTCAAAGGGCTGAGAGCCGCGGCAGTGGCACACAATAACCATTGTCTGTGGTAAATCCCCAGCAGAGCGCGAGGGGGGGAACCACACGAGAATCGAAACAGGCTTTAAAGTCACACTGCTGCTCATTTTCCACCATTTCAGTGCAACCATAATACTGTGATCTAAAAGGCTGTGCTTTCAACAGAGGTTGCAGCGTGCATTATGCAGCAACAACAACAACAGGGCCAGAATAGGCTACAGTCTCTCTAATTCACCTGAGATTACCATCTCAAACAAATCACAAACAACAGCATTATGGGAACGGAGACAAAAGCGAGTGCAGCGCGGCGTGGCCTTTCCTTTTTGAGAGACAAGAAGCCTTGAAAGAAGCACGTTTCTGCCGTCTACATCCATTACAGCTTGAGCATCTGTACATACAGGCTTATGAGTCATTACAGAAATGCTTTGAAGAGATAACATCTCCTTACCTGCAGTTTGGAGGTGGATCTAGTGTTATTTCTGCGAGCTCTTTCTGAATCCTGGAAGAGAAGGATTTTATTGTTAAAATCTGATTTGGGAGGGAAAATCTCCAGAGGATAATAAGCTAAAGGAACGGACAATTCTGCAGAGCATAAGGTCAGTGTTTCAAGTCTGTGATGAGGTATATGTTGCTTTAAAGTTCACCTTCAAACTACAGCCGTTTGGCACATAGCATCCAACGCTGACAAAGCTGCTGAGAACATCTCATCATCAAGCATGTTGTAAATGACTTAACTTGTTGTCCATGTGAAAAGTATGAATTAAGTAAAGCCAGTTTGTCATTGCAGCTTAAACACAAGTGATTTAAGTTTAATGCTTTGTCTCTCTCATTGTAGTCGCTAGTCTGTGGTGCATAAACAACATTAGAAGGAATACTGTGCATGAGGATGAACATGACTGCTTTGTGAATTTGAGATAACCGTGCAAAATGATGATTCAGACTGTGAAGGGCAACCGAGTGCAAACGCTGCTGCTAAGCTCACGTTAATATAAACACAGCACTTCAGACAACAGCGAAGCTTCTCCATGTTACAGCCCCTTGTTAAGGCCCTCGTAGAGACTTGCTTTAAAGTGAGGCGCAGTCGCACAAAAGGGAGATGCTCACAACATCGGCCTCTTGTTAAAAAAGACTCGGCGACCTCAGTCAACCCTTTGCTCAACCGGTTGCATAATAATTCTGTCATCGCCTGTCTTTTTTTGGGAATAAGTGCGAAGACTGGTGGAGGTAAGTGTTGGTGGTGGTGTGGGTGAGACAAGAGTGCTGCGGAGCATGAGGCGAATCTATTCAAACAAACAGGCTGGCATGGGAATATCTCTTTCGAATGACAGCAATGACACTCGAGTGCAGAGCTGTGTGAGTTACATCCTGTCTGTGGGTTAAGTGTCACACTGAATAGCGTGGATGTTTGAAATGACAATGCCTGTGGGACTGTAGTCTTTTTATATAACTTGACACCCTCAGGGCACAAGGGGAGAGGCCTTTAGTTTAACAAACAACCCCTGTGTAAATGCCGCTCTCCAGAGCCTGCTTTTTTCTCCTTCTTACCTCTTGGCACTAGTTGAAAGTTTAGCAGCAGTTTTACTCGAGATCTTGGTCTCCTTCTTTTTGGGCTGTGCTTGCTCTCGCTCCTGCTCAGGCGGTACCGTTTCCCTTTGTTCAATATCTGAGCTTCCCCCGCTGGTGCTGGGGCTGTCGTCCGGTCTCTGCACTTCGCTGGACATCGTGGGCCCTGAGAAAGCAAAATGTCACACCACAACCTGTGAGCACGGCGAGGCAAGTTTCCACTCCGGATCATGTAATGGCAGATCGGTTGCCTGCGCTATCTCAGCAAAATGGGTAGATTTGAGAGGAAGCCACAGTAAGATGGGTTTAATTTAATCAACGTCCAGCTGGATGTGGATGAGAGTTAAAGCAGAGCAGGGATGTGCAGAGCTGATGAAAAGACATTTGTCAAAGTCTACAGTGCTGTGAATTACACATGTATGGCTCCCTTGTTAAAAGGAATATAATAAGCCTTTCACCTAATGATCTATTAGGGATTATATATTACAGCCTAATAGTTTGGAGGACTTTATGTGAGTAGCTTGACTGGCCTAGATTCATAAAGAGACCTTGTTGCTGCCCTGTGTCGTGTTTTTGCCTTTTTCTTTGAGCAAATATTAAATAATATTGTGGTTTAGGGTCAATTGTATGACCTAGTAGTGGGTAATATAGCTCTTTATAGCTTTACGGGCTAATCTAGTCAGAAATAACACATATCATCAGTGACAGATCGGAAAAGACACTTGAAAATGAAGACACCATCCGTGAAGACGAGCACTGCCCCGGTTAATTCATGCCCCCTTTACAGACGACAAAGACACGGTTAAATATATATAATAATGTTAGTTAAAATGTAAAATAAAAGCAGGCAGATATGAGATAGGTGATGTGGAAGAAGTTAATCAAAAGGATGAAGTGAAGTGGCGGGCAGCTCGCCTTTCCCGGGGGGCGTTTCACGGTAATGATAGGGACATCAATGGCTAAAATGTACCCGGTTCAATAGCCGTTAGAGATGACAGGGTCGATGCGGAGACATTGTAACGTTAGCCCCCCCAAAATAACACCGGAGACAAGTTAAGATGTCCGTGTGCCGTCAGACATCACTTAACTGTTTGGTCAAACCGGCTCGGTCAACATTTGTGGGGGTGAACACACAATAGGGGTCGACCGGGGGGAGTGAAACCGAACCGTCCTACAAAAGCGACCGTAAACATTAATGGGAGCTAGCTAACGTTACCACACCGGGGGGAGGAGGAGGAGGCGGAAAGTAGGGTGCGTTACATTACCGCTGAGGGGTATTTTAAAAAAGGGAAAGCAGAACAGGCCTCCATGTTTTAAAGTCAATGAAAATACGCATAGAACAAGGCGTTTCTGCCGGACTCGTCCGAAGCAGCCGACGGCGGGGCTGATGGAGGACGGTCAGCGGCAGGGCCGGCGGGGCAGCGGGGGGCAGATATGCGGAGCCTCGCCGTTTTCTGGAGTGTCCACATTGTGCGGTGAAGAGCAGTGACCCTGCCTCGGCACAAAGGGAGGCTCGTCCCACACATCCACCCCCCACCCCCCTCTTTTCCTCCTCCTCCTCCTCCTCCTTCTTCTTCTTCTTCACTGGAAAACGACACTTTTCACGGGACATTTACTTACTTTTGGCGTATCTACGAGGGGCGGCTAAATGCGCGTGTCGATATTACCTGGCGGCTTGCCGTCGATGCTGCAATTCCGCGTCGTAATCCCAAGGTACCGAAAAAAGTATATCCTCACACGGCCGTCTGCTCGCTCCCGTGTCCTAGCTATTTAACTGGAGGTAGCAGCAGCAGAAAAGCGATTACAGAAAACTGAGGCAGCCCCGGACCGCCTCCACGCGCGCTCCCGCCTGCGCGCACTGCTCGTGCACGTGCGCTGCATTGGAAAGAGAAGTAGGCTGCGCGAGACTATGGTGAACAGAGTAATGAATTAATCAAAGTACTAACAATGAAAGACAACAGTGCTGGTCCTGTTACACATAAACTGTCAATAACATGTCTTTATCACAGTCTCCTGTGCTCATGCAGGGGCGTAGCCAGAAATGATGGGCCCTGTGCACAGGAAACGATTCCACCCCCTCTTCATCCTCCAACATATCTTCTCTGCTGCCTTGTTGATGCACACAGCACAGGGACACCATGGGCCCAATTTGCATACCCACCCATAGAGACTCAAATATTTTGAGGCATGGCGCAATCACTGCACGATTTACTCCGTATCACAACTTATTTACCTGAAATCCTGAGTGCAGAGCTGACCTTCTTCCAGTAGCTGTTTATAAGTGTGTAGGCCTGTCGTCTGTGGGACAGATGTAAAGCTCTGGCAGCCCTGCACTAACATGATCAACTATCCCATATTTACCATAGACTGATATTTACTGAAGAAGGGAAAGGTGTCGGCTGTGGCTGTGACTGGTTGGTCCTCGTCGCATGACATGCAGCACGTGCTCCTGCTTCCAAAATCTGAACTCAGAGTTTATCTCAGAGTGCCGTGAAAATTAGGCGCTCAGGAACGTGTGCGCGTCACAACGGTGTCGCTCTGGCATTTGAGCGCACCTGTGTCTACATTGAAAACAATGAGTTTGAGGGCCCCAAAAATGCAGATGCAATGCAAGTGTATCACCCCTATAGTGACATAATGAGCTTACTGTACTGTAGCCCCCTTTTACACTACCTGTTCAAGGTGGGACCCACTGCACGAGATTAACAAAGCAGCTGGTGGCAGTTAGCGGCTAACTCAAAGAACAAAGACAGCGGCTGTAAAAGGTCCGGCAGCTTCAAGCAAAGGACGAGGTCGGTGGTCATATAACAGGGACAGTAAATTATCACCATTGCCATGTTATGTTGTTGTTAGTTAGTCCATGATGATAAAACATTTAAACCACCCTTTTTGTTTTTCACAACACTTTTAACCTATCAGATCATTAACTTTGTGTAAACATGTTTTAATTCGCCCCAATCAACTGGTACTTAAAATGTGAGACAGCCAATCAGGATGAGGTATTACCATGACAGGGTGCACCCAGGGGCCAGGTTCAAATATCCCCTGTTACGCACACACAGAGTTTGATGCATGCTAAGTCTGTGAGGTCCCAGGCAGGGTGTCCCACTGCTCAAGGGAATAACTCACAATGCAAACTGTTGTGACATTAGAGCCTCAATGCCAGTGTAATTCTGCGTTGTCAAGAAGGAGTTGGCGAGACCAAAATTTCCTGGTACGTATAAACACGTCACCAACCTTATGATAGCATGATGGTGACTTCAGAATTTGTATATGTTGTTGTGAATTTGGAGCAAGCAAAGGAAATATCAGCCTCACACTGTCCAAAAAAACACCTCGGTTCAGGTATGATTTCACAGAGTGCAGAGCTCTCACACTCTCCTGCAGCCAGACTCTGCTGCCTCCACATCATATGGGATGGATAATAGGAGACAGGAAAGATTCCCATCTTTATTACTTGTGAGCCTTCACTGGATAACTCAAGATGGCTGTAAAATTGCAGTCGGGCGTGTGAGGGTTAGCTGTACAGTATACGGACATTTACATTAATAAAGATGATACACATGAAATCAGTTAAAGTCTGTGGGGTTCCTTTTCTCACAGCTAACACTGGAAACATTGAAATAGGGCCATGCATGTGCAGAGAGCCTCAAATGTGCTTTCAGGCTGAGCATGAAGTGGAAATCAGGGGCTTTGAGGATGCATGCAAACAAACACTAACAGATTTGCCCTTCATGGTGCCAATTCAAGTGAAGACGTATCCGCTGGAGTTGAAAATGTCCGAGCGGCTCCGCTTTGTGATTTTGACACATACTGCTGTCAGAGGTCAAGACAGAACTTCTAGGGTTAAAACCAGAGTTTGGGTTTTGGGTCGGCGTCGGACCTGTCACACACAGAGTGGTTACAGACAGGAAAGAAGTGAGTAATGCTGCAATCCATTGTACTTGGATCTCGGAAAAACACAACCTCCGACATGGGAAAGTGTAACAGAATGGTCATTCAAGTCAGAATTCCAAGGCGGAAACTCGGGCAAGATCCATCTGGCCCAGAGTTTGGCAACGAAGCCACAACTTTCGTTACAGAAACATAGAATTACCTTTTCATCAATTTTACTTCATGTAGTGTTTGTTGTGGAACTTGCTGTGCAACCACGATGTAGCTGCCATTCCCGTTTGTGAACATGTGTATCTCCATCTCTGCAAACAGCAAAACAAATGCACACAACTTCTACAACTTGGCTCTGGTTCAAACTTTTTCGCTCAGGGCCTGTTTCCACAATTTTGAGCTGTTGAACATATTTTTTTTTCATGAGGAAGGACAAGCAAGACAGCTGACAGAGTTTTATGCAGTTTCTCATTGCTGTGGCATAAGTGAGCCTTGAGTTGTGATGTTTTACTGCTTTACGCCCCAAAGCTATGGAACACATGACCTATAGATATCAGGGAAGCCAACTAATTTTCACCCTGATTTTGCGTCGCAGAGACTATCGTAATCTTTTGAGTGTTCATACCTGGCGACGTTTGTTTCTGTCAGAAGGGAGTCTCGCCAGGTTACGACCTGTGTGTGCACACCACAAGATTTCTCCACCAAGCCTTCACCGACAGAGCCCCAGATAACACAGTAATGTCACCAAACTACGTTTTTTAACTTGGAGATGACACATTGTAAAGGCATGGATATTCTTCCCAGTGCTGAATCAGATCTGCCTCCAGGGCCTGGGTGCAAACACAACGCGCTCCCTGTGATCCTGTGGACACTGCCATTGTTGTTGTTGCTTGCCGGCTTGTCAGTGTTGCCAGATCTTGGGAGAGAAACAAGCAGCCAGGGCTGTGGAAACAAGCCCAAAAGAAGCGACTATCATGCATTTAAATAACTTATTAGACGGATATTAGTCTCTATATACAGACTCTACATTCAGTGTATGTAGAGTCTGTAGGCAAACCCTGGAGACCTTGCCTCTGGAAGAAGAGCGGAAGAGCCCTGGTTTCCGGTTTTAGACTGTTTGTAGTCCGTGTGATATTGACCAATCACGTTTGAGCCGGCTGCTGTTGTTGCCAGGTTAAATGGTCCGTGCAGTGAACTAACGAGGCGGAACATAATTGGTGTAACTGCTCTGAATCCATCGCAATGGTTCAGCATATTTGCTTACATATAAACGGAGGTCGGAAATGGAAATTCGCCTCCTCCGCCCAAATCAAACTGGAATGCCAAAAAATTGGGGGTCTGCTCCCAGAGGCTGTATCGCCGTCTGCCGGAAGTCAGATGCCGAATACAGCCGATATCTGGTCCCAGTCACAGACGAGGGGGCGACTTGCTCGTAGGCTTGTTCACACACGAGGACTCGTCGTGGCAGACTGTCTGCTGACTCACCTCCGACCCAAGGTAGCTCTCAAGATCCTCTGCGACGTCAAAGTCGGGTTGAAAATCGTGTAATGTCAACTAGGCTTTAGCCTTTAACTAGCTCTGATGTCCTGATGCAGGTCTGAAACTCTTTCTTTTTCCGCTCCTGGCTGCTGCAACTCTTTAAAATCTTACTTGATTTTATGATAGTTTATTATAATTACTGCTGTTTTTCTGTCATGGCTGATATGAAAATTTGCTCTGTGTTCAATCTGAGTGAGGCCTGCGCAACACAACACAGTGAACATGGTAAAAATGACTGTTCAGCTCAGTCACACGCAGGGTTGTACACCTCCTCAAACTTGTAAACGGCACTGCTAGTAATTCCTCAAAAATAGGAAGTGAAACTCCATAATTACCAAGGTGATTTTTTTTATTCCTCTGAGGGGAAGTGGGGAGGGAAATTTCCCTACAGTACCAGTGAAATGCTGAAATAACCAGCCTCATCACTGTCAGAAGTACAAAAAATCAACTAAAAAAAGCATGTGAAAGTGCAGTAATTTCCAATTTGAGAACTTTGCACAAATGTTAATGATACACTAATGAAGTCTGGCAGCGGCTGACATTTATCTGCCTTGTTTTTTACAGAGTGGTTTGGGATATTTTCACTGCACTCCAATAATCCACATTATCCACAAATACCTGCAGCGCTGAAATAAAAAATAACTTTGTCTGTTTTGGTGGAACAAATGCGAACATGGCCCGAGGCTCTGCACCAGGCAGAACGATATTATCGACCAACTACAGGCTGGTGAGCTAGAACGTGCACAAACCAAGAAACAGCTCTAACTGTTGCAGAAAAGTCAACACATGAATTAAATACTTTGTTCAACGATTCTCTTAGTTCAAACAACGCCGTGCTGCCGCAGCACTTTCATGGAATATTTAAAGTAAATGTACTCTCACTTGCTGTGGAGCTGTGCAAACTCTCAGCCAAGCACCCACAAAACACTGAAACACTGATTCTATCTCTGACACCACTTCTCATCCACACTTTGTCACACAGTCACAAGGCAGGCTGTGTTTCATTCCACGCTGGTTTCAGGTCAAATGTCTGCCAAGGAAAAAAAAAGAAACAGAGAGTGGATCCTGTTTGCAGCCATTACTCCTGCCATTAGCTGACTTTTAATAGCCTCAAACCAACCATATAGTGATGTGTATATAATTACATTCTTCAGAAAATTGTGTCTGTCATCTAATCTCAGCTTGAACACACCTCCACACATCAATTTACTGGTAAATTACCAGACATATCTCTTATTATTGAACTAAATTACAGCTTTGGGGCACTAAAGTACCTTCATGGTGTAACTCCTGTAGCTGTGAGAGCCTGATATTCTCCTGTTTAATATCTGTGTTTATTTTACGCACAAGATTAAAAAAAAGGGAACCTCAGCCAGTTTTGATTCAATCTGAATAATGAATGAAACAATAAATAAACTTGCTTTTTCCAGTTTGTATTGTGCAACAGACTGCAGTTTTGTAGATTTCTAACATTTCAAACATGAGTAATATGAAATACAGTTGATGAATATTTAAAAATATAGATGGCAGTTCAGGCACATGGCTCTGTTGTCTCACTCTATGGTAACATGTTAAAGTGCAGATTTACATGCATGCTCACAGTTTTACAACCCTGCCTCCTATTTCCAGGAAATAAAATTATGTTTACACACTTCCTTAGATCAGGTTTGGTTAGGGGTTGAGTGAAGACTGTGGTTTTGGCTGGAAAAAATACTTGAAGCACGCTATTTAAAGGAAACCACAATCCCTGGTTTATTTAAAGGACAGGGTATATTAATAAACCAATGTGTTAATGAGTAACTGAAAACCGAAATAGACTTCAGTATTGAAAGTGTGAAATGATAACAGCAAACACTTCAATTTCAGCTCTGTGCATCTGCCGTCTTCACTTATTTATCTAATGCAGCATACTGAACTTGTACTCTAATGGTGTTTACTTGTTGTCTCGTATTTATCTTTGATGCTCAGTTCTGCTGCTGAAATGACCCAAATTCCCCACAGGGATCGTTAAAGTTTCATCTGAACTAATCCAGTACATTTGTTTCAACTTTTTTTTTTATATATTCCTGCTGGCCTGGTTTACCCTACCAGTAATTGTTATTGTTTCACATGTGAGAAGTCCTCACACAAGCCGTGCCTTTACCAGCGTTTGATGCCCTCATTATGTTTAACACAAAACAGCTAAAACAAGATAACTGCAACCACATGACGGCCACTTCCAATTACACTGTCCATATAGGGGCCAGCTCTGTGATGAGGCAGGGGATTTAAAAGCCTTTACACTGTCTGGAAATTATGCACAGTAGTTTTATTTTGTGCCCTTTTTGACACCTTTTATGGCAAAACTTTAAGTGAAAGTAAAATATAACCAGTCTAAAAAAATAATCAAAGTAATACCTTTTCTATGCATTTTTGTGAATCTGTGATGCATGATGACAGTTTAAATACTTTTGTGTCACTTTAAACTTTAACTTCACGACATTCATATTGTAGATATCAGGCATATTGTACTCCTTACTCAGTAGCTATCTAAACAAAATTATATTATTCTTCTGTTAACTGAACTTAAATACTTTGCGTAGTTATGTATAATTTGTAGGGTAAAGTATTATAAATAGCTACGTTAAGTCCGTAAAGACACTTAAGTACGTCGACATTTGGTTTTTACACAGGACACAAACATTGGTCTACTGATTAAAAGTCTATAGTCCTTTTAATACAGAGATCATGAGATAGGGACACTACAAAGTCAGTACATTACTCCGCCTTTGCTTTACACAGAATCAAACAACTGCGGCATCACGCCACCCCAGTGTGTGATTTTGTGCGTGCCAGCATTCCAGAAGCAAAAGAGGTCAGACAGGTGCAACATGTAGCACAACAGCATCTGGTGTGACATAGAGGCAGCACTTAATAAACAATACATTGCTCAACATGGCAAAAACAATAATTTACCGTCTCGATTATATGACAGCTGATCTCATCCTCTGGCTAAAGAGTAAGGAGCTGCCAGACCTAATTGTCCCTCTACTTTGTGGACATTTTTGGCTACTGTTTGTCTTCTTTGAGTTAGCTGCTAACTGCTTCTAGCTGCTTTTAAAATCATCCAGCATTGTGTTGCACAGATAACACATTGTCAAAACGCTCTCCTCCATCCAGTTCTGCCGGCTGTTCCTTTTGCATAGACGTTGATTTGCTGCTGTTATTACCTTCGCCCCCAGCTTAAAGGCGAGTCAGCTCTTTACTCTGATTCCACGATCATACCTTTTATAAAGGACAGTGCGGTGGAACAATGGCGCAACATTCCCGGCCTGAACAGGCAGTGTAAAACGGGCTACTCCTCCACCCATCCTACACTGACTTTCCTGCTCTTTATACACTTAATTCATGTGACCATCACGACAAAACATACGTCCTGCATGAAGCTATTTTAGAACCACGATCTTTTCCTATCCAAGTATTTTTTCGTTCTTTAAACCTAACCAAAAAAACAAAGGGGCAGCTGTTCGCAGTAGGCCTTGCACTGGCATTGTTTCTGTGTTGCCAGCTCGTAATTTTAGCACATTTCGTGCCAGCTACCATGTCATGAATTATAAAGAGGTTGTGTCCATTTCACATATTTTTTTGAGACTGTGTTAAACTACACTCACAAAAGCCATTATTTGGAACTATTACTTTTTATACTTTCAATAGATTTTGCTACTAGCACTCTGACTGAAGTGACATTTTCAGTGCAGTACTTGTATCTGTAATGTATTTTTATATTGCAGTATTTAAGAATCTGGATACTTGCTCTGCCACTGGTTAATGAGATATATTCTGTATTCTATATAACTGTTACCCCCCTGCCCCCCCATTGTTACTCAGAGTGTCCTTGAGTAAAAACCAAAGCATTTTCCCGCACAGTCGCTGTAACTCTCCCTAAAAGCCCACACTGTAAATGTAAAACATGGGTTGCTGAGAGCTAAAGCCTTTATTGTCTGGATTAATAACCCCATAGTCAGAGGTAATGGCTTACTGGAAGCACTGTTCTTTTCTTCTGCCTTCTCAAGACTCAATCCTCTGAGATCTGTAGGAGCGCCTGAGGGGAAGCTGAGTCGTAAACTATGAGGAATAAATTGTTCGATAACTGGCTCCAAACCAGCGCTCGATGTGAAACTTACTCCTCCTGTGTGACATGTCAGTTAATTACAGCTCTGCATATTTTGGGTGGAATTTCCTAAAACACAGAAAAATTAATAAATAACGATGATCCAATATGCTTCACAGTCTCCCCTCCCTGTGGGATGATTGTCTGAGGATCAATAAAACCCACAAAGGCTCAGTGTGTGACCGAAGCATGTTATTCTTGTTTTGTTTACATAGAGATTTATCGGCCCGAGGATGTTTATGTTCACTGTGAAATTTATAGTCTGGGAATCTGACAGTGTGGCAATGACAGGTTGTTACAGGAGCTGAGGCTGTAAAAGGTGTCTTTGTGTTTGTGATGTCTGAATCAGGTAAGATTTATGACTTTTACAAAATGTTCTGTGTTCCATGTTTGGTCAGATTCAACATGATTATCATCAACATTCAGAGCGCAGCTATGATTCCAGTCTGTTTTCATTCCCAGGTCGTCAAATATTGATGCTTTGCCACTCCTCAGCGTGTGATATCGACAACACACGCACCCTTTAGCATTTTTATAAGACACACTGAGCTTTAACTGCAATGTAAAGCCAACTGTGATAATATTTGATGCTGAGAGCAACAGACGAATTATAAAGAGCGGGAAATTCCGCAAAGAGATGAAGGGAGGGAGGTGGAGGGGTCACACAAAACCGTACTTTTACCCACAAGACCACAGTTTGTATCCTGTGTGAAACCATCAGTAACTGTTGCTTTAATGCAATGTTATGTAATTTACATAACAGATTTATTTTGCATTCATTTTAAAGGACAGCTCTAGCATTGAGTAAGGGAAGGGGAATGACATGCAGCAAAGGGCTGTGGGTTGGAATCAAACCCACGGCTGCTGCTCTACCAGAGGAGCTAGTGGGTGCCCCAGGTGTACTTATTTTTATCCAAACATTATCTTTTTTCCAAACCTAACTGACTAGTTATGTTGCCTAAATCTAACCACAATTGTTTCACAACAAAACCACGTGTTACAATGTGCGTCAGCTGTGTGTCACATGGAAACCCTAAACGGTGTCTTGTGTGTGTTGATGAGGGGGGGTGTTGGTGATTCAGAGTCTGAGTCAGGGTTGCTTGCGCATGGCTTTCAACATGGAGGTGGCTGAGCCAGCAGCCAGCAACTAACGATGCTAACAATGCAAACAGTGCTAACAGAGCTAAAGGCGATAACCAGGGTGGAACCAGATGTTGAGGGCTACGCTTTCATGACACTCTGTCCTGTCAATGTGAGTTGGGATGGCCTTATCAGTGGTAACCGCCATATGAGGGCAGTGTAAAGCGATGACGATTAGCTAACCAGTGGGATAAATGCATTGATGAAGATGCGTGCAGGACTGGACCAGCTAGCACAACAAATAACAGAGAAGCTTGGATTCCAACAAACCAACACATTGTCATGAACAAACCCAGAACAGTGCCAACGCTGGCCGACGCTGCGAGAAAAGCCTTTTATGTACGTCTCGGCCGCCGTAGTATCAACTCCGGTTGCTTCAAATTCTTAATAAGTCGATTTTCATAAGAAACTCACCTTTGAAATCCAAGTTGTTGTTGCCTCAAAGTTTTTCCTCTTCTTCCGTTACTAGCAGTTGGCAACTGTTGGCAACTAGTGTAGGTACAGCCACCTAGTGGCTGGGGTGGGAAATACACTTTAGTGTCGACGGTGCCACTGCGCGCCGCTGCCAATGTGTGTTGGGGGGCAGCACTTGACGGCCACAGGGCCACGCCGGCAGCAGTGTGTGTTGCACTTGACTCCGACCTTGTCACATATCAACGTTTGATAATAGACTTTCCATGTCCACATACAACATGCAAGCTGCCCTGGGTGTGTTGGTTGTTGATGTTCACGGACACCATTTAATTTCTGCCTGTTACATGCATTGTCTTCTTTCACGATACACTTCCGTTTTCACAGGAAATTTAACGTTTACAAACAGTTGGTGTTGTTTGGACCCGTCCACCACCGCTCCCACCCAACCCACTCGGAATTTTGCCATCTTAACTTTTGTCCTCGTCTCACCACGTTTCCCCATGACGCTTCCAGGTGCTGTGAAACTATAACGGCAACCGGCCGTGTACCATGCTGGCATTAATGGATGCCTTTTTTCGTTGGTTTCTGACGCCCCAAGTCACTGCCCAAGCGCCGGATTTCGGCGACTTTGGAGTGAGACCGTGCTCAACACACAGAAGCGTGGCGTGACATCATTCTCTGCTCGGGACACCATTACTCCACTATATCTTTACATGGTAAATGTTTTTATTTTTTAGCTCCTTTCACTTCTTTTCACACAGTAAATGAGACTATCACAATGTGCACAACAATGACGTCAAACAGCACAAATTACCCAGATAACTGATTCCAGAAATATTTTTTTAACTTAAAGTTAGTCAAGTTCATTTTCTGTGTGTGTCTTTTTACCGATAAGTACTTAGGTAATTATCTGTGTTTTTGTCTACTAAAGTTTCCTGTTACTTTCCTCTGCTGCTGTGAAGTTGCAAATTTCCCCACTGTAGGATGATTAAAGGATGATCTTATCTTATTTTAGGAGTTTTCAATTACTGAGTCTACTAGTACAGCTTTGAAGAAGTTTGGAGTGCATGCTCACTAAGTCGTTATCTTGCTGCTCGTCACAACAGATCTCTTGATCCAGCGCAAGTGGTGGTGACTGCAGGAGGTGGAGGATGATCATGAGAACAGCATCATCATCATCATAGCTTAAATGTTTTTATAAAATTAGGAGAATTAAAATAAATGTGCATTTTGTTTTGCTTCACTGTGGCTTTTTCACCATCTCTTGATCATGAGCTTGATACATTATGCTTGACCCATAAACATGGCTGACGTTGGGGCCCCAGGGCGAACATCCCTGTGTGTGATCATTTGTTTAAACACAAATTAATGTAGGAATCTACAGCACGCACATTCTGACACAGGTAAACGGGACAAGTAGTAATGCAGGATTTCACTTTGATCCTCATCATTTCGGTTGATATTATGATTCATTGCATATTCCCACACAAATTGTTAATTCATCAAAACCAGCTGACACACAATGAATATGGGGCCTTTGGGGTGTGGAGCCTGGGGGCACTCTCTCACTTCACATGTCTGATAATCCACCCTGCCCTTAGAGCTTTATTGTATCTTTCATTCCCACTTTGAACTAATTGGACATTACGAGGACATTTGTCAGAGGCTGAGGAATGCCAGAAAATGTGATCTAATAATCCCATAAATGTCTCTGGAAATAAATTTAAACTCATTCATAAATTATTTTGCTCGCTGTTAGAAAACATCACATTTAATAGATACAAATTCTGTATTTAGACGTTCTGAGCCTTTAATGGTGCTGTATTACACTTACTGTTAGTTTTATGGCTGCAGCATTGCATTACTTGGAATCTCTTAAATGACTGCTGCTTCATAATAAGCACATTTCCCTGTAATTCAGAATAACATATTTGGTATTCTGGGAAACTTTGGGCTCTAGACTAGAATTAACAATTATCCTCTGGCTTTGAGCAATCCTAGTCTGCACAACATGAGTTTGTAATATTGGAGCCACCAAATGGTCTGTTTGGCTGAAGAGGTTTAAACTGCAACACTGAGAGAAGGTTGAGTTATGAAGTGCAATGTTCTTGCTATTAATTAAACAAGACTGAGAGTCTGCAGCCATGTGAGCAGCTCTGTGAGGCTCTACTTATGGTTTATTTCCACTGCATTGTAAAGCTCGACTTGACTCACTTTTGGAACCAGATCCTTTCCTTTTGATTTCCACTGTGGATAAGACCCACTGATTGTAGACAAGATTCTTAGCTTGCTGAATCCTTTCATCGGCAACCCAGCAAAGGAACTTCAGCACCTTATCAATTGTACCATGTAGTGTACGGCGTAGTAGAGGGGTGTATTTTTTATCATTAAAAAAAAAAACCCACAACAAATTAAGAGTGCTACACCCAAATTCCACCAGATGCGTGTTGGTTATGTCTGACGCCTGTGATCCACTGGCATCACCGAGAATCGTTGCCGGATGCGACACCTACCCTGAAAAGGATGCTTTGGAGGCGGAGCCCGGAAATATGCGGAAACACAGCACTACTGTAGAAAAGCTCTCGCCACTGCTACGATTATCTTATCTTCCATTGCCATGTTGTTCCAGAGAGGGAAAGTAAACGAAACGCCACGACACACCACCACCGAGCTTGCTCCACACTGGATAGTGTCCTCGCATATGACGGGTTAATTTGCATAAAGTTGAGTCGCAGTCAACTTTTGGCAGACGCCGGAGCAAAATAAAACATCTGGTTAATTTTCAAAATACAATACACAGTGTTCACAGCGGATCATATTTCCCTGCACTACACCTTGAAAACATCATAATGGGCGGACGCCAACAGGTCAGAGGCTTTCAGACGTCATTTCACCCCGTTGACATCATGGACGAGGAGATGTTAATCATGGAGGTGCACTGAGATGTCTTCCTACTACTCCTCTGGTTTGTGGTTCTGTTTATAGAAACTACATCTTGTTATATCGCGCGATTATGCGTGAATTCGCAAGATCTCCTGGGCCCTCGTGACTTAGCTATCCGGTGGAGCTGCACCGCACAGCAAACGCAGCCAGTGGGTGTTGACGGACGGCGGAGCACGCAGCATATGAACAACGCAGCCATTCCGCAACGGACACGCATCCAGTGGAATTCCGGCGCTACTCCAGTAAGACGCTGACAGTTAAAAACCGCATCCTCCATACATTCAACCATCCAATTCCAAACGCTAGCTGCTTGGACAGCCTTCAATGCACCTGCTCTGTGGGCCCAATGATTGCGTGAGGTCTGGCTAATTTCATACCTGGGAAGTCAAATGAAAATGAACAGGGCCCCGCCTCCAACACTGTTTCTAGTTCTCTTTATACATCCATGGTTTGTGCAGGATGTGACAATTCTCAATGACCAGTCAGTGCTCTGCAGTGTTTGAACTCCACCGTTCAGTGTTTGCTCAGCTTGCTTGGTACCCTGACTTTTGCTGATGGAAAATTTAAAAACAGTGAGTGAGGTTGATTAATTAAATTAAATAAAATAAAATAAATCTTTACCTTTTCAGGTATTCGATCATAACCCAGTGTTGGACAGAGTGGGATCTGGGGATCACCAAAGTTATTAGGATACATCTTCAGGGGAACATGAATGTCTGTGCATAATTTTGTGCCAATCCATCAAACAGATGTTGAGATATTTTATTGAATGAGTGAAAACTTTGACCTTTTTACAGAGCTAGAGAAATGTCAGAGGATCACAAAAGCTACTAGGATTCATCCTCTGAGGACCATGAATGTTTGTAAAATTTCACCGCCATCAGTCCAATAGTTTTCATGATATTTCAGTCAGGACCACAGTAGTGGACCGATCGTCCGACAGTCCTGAAAAGAAATCATATGTCACACAATCCGATCAGATCAAAAGTTAAACTGATTAAACAGTTTCCAAATTGCCACCCTTGAAGGCGGGACAAAAACATCTGCCATCATAGCTTCTTCCTGGCTGCATCACGCTGCCTCCCTGTTGTCTCCGCAGGAACCCCGTGTCTCATGTGTGCCTTTGTTGATGCAAGTCATTGCACAAACAGGGATAAGCCGGCGCACGCTTTCAGACAGTCTCTCCACGGTGTTGCACTCTGTTGTACAATCATTGCATAAGGGGATCAGTGTGCTTCAAACAAAGTGCTTGTTGGATCATCAAACAGTGTCTAGAAATCCTCCCTCCCCCTTCACCTTTCACACAATCTTTATTCGATTTGATTAATCAGCCACTTCACGCAATGATTGGCCAGGTGAGTGAAAGTAGTCTGGATCTGGTACAACGAGTACAACATGGAGACAGACTGTCCAAAAGTGTGTTCCATTACACCCAAACAATTATCATGTCACTTCACATACTGCCATGAGCAGATTATGAGACAATGGGCCCCACCGCCTCTACCACATAGAGCAAGATGCACAGACTTTGTGGTGTGTGTGTCAATTTTGGTTGT
The DNA here is from genome assembly GCA_035609425.1 of Epinephelus awoara. NCBI lineage: Eukaryota > Metazoa > Chordata > Actinopteri > Perciformes > Serranidae > Epinephelus > Epinephelus awoara. The sequence goes on from CM069300.1 coordinate 6,635,041, forward strand.
TTTGTGTCTATTTAAGGTCATTTTCTTGGTTGTTGTATGTCTCTTTGTAGTCATTTTTTTGTCTCTTTGGGGTAAGTTTGTGTCTTGTTGAGGTCATTTTCTGTCTTTTTTTGGTTGTTTTGTGTTTCCTTGTGGTAGTTCTGTGTCTTTTTGATCTACTTTTTTGTCTCGTTCAGGTGTTGTACTGCTGTACTTTTTGGTTGTTTTATGTCTTTTTGTAGTTCTTTTTATTCTCTTTGAGGTTATTTTGTGTCCTTTTTTTGCTTGATTTGTGTCTCCTTGTCGTTTTTCTGTTTATTTTTGGGGTTGTTCTTTGTCTCTGTTAAGTAATTTAGTGTCTTTCTGATTGTTTTATGTCTTTTTGTCGTCGTTTTGTGTCTATTTTAGGTAATTTGTTGTCTTTTTTTGGTTGTTATGCATCTTCTTGTGGTTGTTTTGTGCCTTTTTGAGGTAAGTGTGTGTCTTGCTGAGGTAATTATATGTGTTCGGTTGTTTTGTGTCTTTTTGTAGTCTATTTGTCTCTTTGAAGTAATTTAGTGTCTCTCTTGTTTTTTGTGTGTCATTTTTTGTCTCTTTGAGGTATTTTTTTGTCTTTTATTAGTTGTTTTGTCTGCTTGTGGTTGTTCTGTGTTTTTTGTAGTTTTGTGTCTTATTGAGGTAATTTTGCATCTTTTTTGGTTGTTTTGTGTCTGTGCTTTTTTGCATATTTTTGTAGTCTTTGTCTCTTTCTAGTAATCTTGTGTCGTATTGCAGTACATTGTGTCTTTTGGGTTGTTTTTATGTCTTTTTTGCTTGATTTGTGTCTTATTGAGGTAATTTTTTGTCTCTTTCAGTTGTTTTCTGTCTCCTTGTGGTTTGTTTTGTGTATTTTTGTAGTCATTTTTAGTCTATTTGAGGTAATGTTGGGCCTTACTGAGGTAACGTTTTTGTCTTTTTTTAGTTGTTTTGTGTCTTAATTTATGTCTTAGTGGGGTACTTTTACTTTTGCAATTGTTTTTGGTAATTGGTACATGTGAATTTGAGTGACATTTTGCAGGTGAAGGCTAGGAGGGGCCCTGACACTTGAGGCCCTTAGGCTTGTGCCTGATTGTCTATCAATCCATCCGTGCTTACTATGAGAGGACTCTTTTAAAACACTTTCAACTTTAAACGTGGTTAGATGACACACTGTGCAAACTTGTAAGACGTACAGCTTAGCAGAGCAGTGTTTTTAAATGACGTTTTGGCATTCGAGTGCTATCTAACTGTTCCCACTGAGATATTTATCTTCTCTGTGTTATTACCCAACCTATCCATACATACGTATCAGGAAAGACATCTTCTACAAAATGTTATCTCTGTGTGGCACCGCTGCTCATTGTCTGTGTGGACGTTGTATTGATTGTTCTTGTATCTCTGGAGGAGTTTCAATGATAAAAGAATTTCCTACAGTGAGATCAAGATAAATCAGTTGATAAACTATAGAAAGAAAGGCAGGTTCTGCCACTTCTGCTGCCTTTGAAACTCACCCAAGTTGGCAGGTATGGCGCCCAGTGTCAGTTCAGATCTGGCTGAGTGTGTAACGCGCCACCCTCATTCTAATGAAGGTCCTTTGGATTACCCTCCACAGTCATTAGATCAGCATAATAAAGGGACTCTGGATGGTGTAAGAGGAGGAGGAGGTGGGGCGGGGGTCGGGTACTCGGTGTGATAGACAGCGACCTATAAGGCCTACACGTGAATGGGGGACGCTTCAGTGAATTCACTTCCTCAGTTTGTCCCTGGCAGGCCCCAAGGTCACGTCTGCTCGCTGCTGAGGAGGCTTTTGTGATGGAAATCCTGTGGATAAAGTTTAACCCCTAGAACAATCCAAAACCTGGTCCTCCATGTTCGCCGGGCCCCCTCCCCGGTCACCCCTGCTCCAATCCAGAAGCAATTGGCTGTGAGTCCCGTGGCAGATCGTTGTTATGGGACCTGCCCGCAGATTGGATGGATAAGTGTTAAGTATGCTTGAGTGGGGTGACATTGTGTTCTTTAGATTTGACACAGATGTTGCCGGGAGAGAGACGGGGTGGAAGGGAGAAACAGAGAGAATGAAATCCATCTGTAATAATGTGCATGAATGATTGATTCATGTGCAACTGACTTTTGTGCCGATATTAAGCCAACAATAAGAGGAAACAAGCATGTAATTTGAGATAAGATGAAATCTTCTTGGTGCAGAGATGACTCACTTTAGAGTGCAACTTGGGAACTTGGAAACAGGCGAAAACCAGCCTCATTCTGTCCCACTGTGGCACATAGAAGGAAAGTTTTAAAAATCTTGGGACCACCCAGCCTTTGATTCCCCCGGGAGGGAAAAGTTAAACATCACCACTCACCAATCTCCTCTGAGCGCAGCTTGCTTAATGCCTGCAGGGAAAGTAAAACCATTGTAGACACTAAATGTACTTCTCAAATCATACTCACTATTCATATGAAAGTGAATCTGTTCCACGTCAGCTGGCTGACTGCGATGTTTTTCATGCCAAGAGCACGATTCATCTGTTCTGCTGATTCACCATGATCTCATCCTCTGTTCTGCACAGCGGCGTGCAATCAGATTTTCAGGCTGTGATCTGTAAAACTGACTGTTTACTGTTTAATGGCACAGTCAAAAACCGAAGATATGATGTGCTTTAGATGTAGGCTGTAAAAAACAAGACTGAAGACCTATTCACATGGGACCAGTATTACCAGAGGACCGCATGTGATTTAGAAATTAACCCCCCATGTCTGCGTTTTGTGTGGCGCATTCACACGGGATAAGCAAAGTCTCAAATATACTGACATTCTCCTCCAGATATGATGTGCACAGTCATTAGTAGCTCCACTCTCCACCACACAGAAACACCACACAGCACCACTAGCTGAGATGTACAGTGTTAGCCTCTTAGAAGTGACTCTGCCACACGGCGTCACATGTCATCCGTCTCCAAATCTTTTGAGATTTTGCTCCTCTGATGGATTCGAGCTCGCTCTTTGTGTGAATGGGTCCCCATGCTGTGTAGCGAGATGAGCCTCCTGCACCCAAAATGCTGTCAAAAGTTTCATTTATAATTGCCAACACAGCCTCCATAATTCATGACAGGGAGAGAGGCAGGAAAGAGGCACAGAGGAAACAGAAAACTTAAACATGACCCTGAATCACAGAGAGTCTTCACACAGGACTGATATAATCACACGACCCATGTGTTTGGCGACATATGGGAGGTCATTTGTGGTGGAATTTTTACTTACAAATTACGTACATGGCAGATTCGCACAGCGTGACGATCAAAGACGACCTCTGCAATTTTTACAAGTCACCAGAGCTCCCTGGTAACACTAGTCCTGTGCGATTAGGACACAGGAGTCCGGGGTGACAATATTAAAGGGGAACTCCATTGATTTTACACATTGAAGTCTGTGAACAGGTCTTTGAGATTATTTCTGCACATGTGAAAAAAAAAATATATAAAATCTTTAGTTGCTCCAGAGGGAGCTGAGTGAAGTCCGTAAACTGCCTCAAATGATGTCACGTGATGCTACTGGCTTCTCACAACCAAAACTCCATAAAGCATCTAACTGCATCAATTTTTACACTTTTTAAAAACTGTCCATGTGACTCTGACAGTAGTATCTCACTCTGTGCAATAGTCTTCAGTACATTTATTATTATTACAGTATTTATTTTATTTTATTTCCATATGTATATTTCATACTCTTATTCTTACTTATTATAATTCTCTATTCTTTGCATTGGAGTGACTTTAAAAAAAATCCCAATTTCCCCTCAGGGATCAATAAAGTATGTCTGATTTCTGATTCAATTATAGGAGTGAAATGTGCACTCTTATGACATGGTGATGTTTATAAGGTAATATCATCCATTCTCACCATTTTGGTTTAGCATGTTAGCATGCTATCATTTTGTGATTAGCAGTAAACACAAACAAAAGCTGAGGCTCACAGGAACGTCTTTTTTTGCAGTTACTTTTTTGCAAAGTGGTGGACAAATTAAAATTCTGGCCTGATGATGGCACTAGAGGAAGAGTGTGCCATGAAAAGTGATCACAGTTCAACCTGAGGGAAACATACATGTCTGCACCAAATTTAGGACTCCCTGAAATCTCAGTACGTCACCTGGGGCCAGTGGATAAGCTAGCAAAACCATAACCTAAAAAAATGCTCATTAACCTAATCTTTACCTTATTATCAGTGTTAAAATTAAATGAGGCCTAACTGTAACTGCAAACTGAGATGATTTTTCATTAAAGGGTTTAATTAAACGGCTGCAACCAAGACTAATGTTAGACTTCCCTGCACCTCACTACGGATAAGTTCTCAAACTGACCATCATGATGTTATACTGGAAAATATGTACAATTAAAAAACACTAAAATACACTGACATTTCGACGGACGAAATCATGTCCAATAACAAAAATCTGCTCAGATAGAGGGTGTGTATTCTGATATCAGACGCCCAAACAGGCAAGGCAGACGATCAGTTTCCATGTTCAGAGCTGTGAGACCAAATATAGAAACTATAGGAACACATGAATAACATAGTGTGTATGCATACATGCATCTTATATTGTATGGGTATGTATTATTCAGGCTAGCTTGCTGAATTTTCGAAGAAAAAAGAAAGGAGTGGGTCTTTACTGAAACTTATGGATGAGTTCTGTATGTTGTGTGCACTCATTTCCTAATTAAGAGACAAAGCTAAAAAATGAAATTTGATTTAATCTAAAAAACCTTCACAGGGAACCTATTTGTCGCCTTTTGCATGTGGGAGTTCACAGTGTGTGACACATTGAAAGCCCTGATTGGCAGCCAGTGTGAGGGACGATAACATTTAAAAAGACAAAGCTAAGAGTGGGACAATGGGTTGCACCAGCGAAGACGACCTACTACTGAAAGAGAAAAGTAAAAAGTCAGTAGTTGGTATTATGAAAGCTACCTGTCTTATTTTTGACTGTATTGTGTCAGCACACGTTATAGAGGGTGTCCTGCACAGATATACAAACAGGTGTGCCTTGAGATTTTGGTTTGCCCTTTGGTGAGCCATGGGCACAGAACGTTTGAAAACCACTGATGCAGAGCACAGGCTTAAACATGCACTGCCGCGTCCTGCAGCACCACACCCATCTGAGTGAAATACCAGATTTTTAGGGTGTTCCCACCAAAATCTCATGATAACCAAACCACAACTATGAACCTCACGGTGGCACAACAGGGAATCTTAGTTGATCACAAAAAGAGGATTCATCCTGTGAGGATCATGAGTGCCTGCTCAAAATTTTATTGCCATTTAGTCCATTTTTATTTTTTGGAGTAAAAATGGTGGGCGAGACCTGGAGCCATGCTGCCGGCATGATTGAACATAAAAGATAATAAGAATAAAACAGTTTTCAGTTGCATGACTGCTGCAGTTGTGGCTCAGAGTTAAAACAAGGCATGACAATTACTTCACAGTCTTAATTCAGTTTTCTGCTCTGCTGTGGATAATGTCCAAAATCTAAATAGTAAAAATAAAAATGAATCGCTCAGACTCAGTAACAAGCATCCGCTCCAGTTTCATGAGCGTGCACGTGTGTGAATCTGCTTCACTGCCCTGTAAATGACAAATACGCCTCAACAATTACTCTCTCTTACACACCCCGATGTGTGTGTGCATGTGTGTGTGTGTCACTTCCTGCCTTTGAACACAAGGTGGGGCTGTGAGACCTGTGCTAATCACCAGCCCTTCCTGTCTCATGTTTCTCATCCCTCTGTGTACTTTTCCTCCACCGTGGTGATGCTGTCATCTTAATGTCACGGCAGTGGAGTGCAGAAGGCGTGACCGGGGTGGGCGATGGTGTGTGTGTGTGTGTGTGAGTGTGCTCCTGGGGGTCTTGTTTCCCCTCTCCCACTAAAGGTTGGCAGCACTCGAGTCTGGGAAACATTGATTTGGACGGGCCTGCCGCTCTGTGACGAGACAAACCACAGAACGCCAAGGTCACTCAAACCCATCATCTCTCTATTCAAAGTAGGACGGGCTCCGCAGCGAAGCATGGGGAGGAAGGACTGTTTAAAAGCTTCCCTCGTAGTCCCTTAAGCATGGAAAAATGAACTCCCGGCCCAGAATCGTTTGATGCTCAATGATCCTTCAAGGCTTCAAATTGTTTTACCAGGTGTAATCACCCTCCTGAAATGTCACAGAAAGACATTTGGTCATAAGGGACTTTTATAGCTTTTCTTTGATGGTTTTTAGTCCCTACAATCAGCTGTAAGTTGGTGTGAAAGTGGATTTTGTCTGAAAGAGAAGAGAGGTTACATTTTCAGGTAATAGCCAATGCAAAAAAAATGAGTCCACTGCCTCGTCCACTCCCCAATTCTGACATTTCTGGGCCCAGAAATGTTGATTAGTCCTTTTAGAATGAAGTATAATTCAAATTAGGACCTCTGGAGAAATGAGGCTTTTCCACAACAGACCTCATCCAGGGGTGCAGCAGAGCTCTTTATGGCTGTCTTGTTCTATTTCAGGGTCAATCATGTGAAACTCACTTTTCAAGCGGAGCTGGATGTGTTCCAACTCGCTCTGAGTCAGAGCTGAAGACTTTGCTGCAGTACAAAGATGAGAGAATACTTCCTTTATTGGAATTAAGGGGTTTCAGTTGCCGTTATCGCCACTGAGACATGTGTTTTTTTACTTCTCGTCCTCTCCCTGCAGCTCTGTTAGCACAATAAATGATGCCTTTTCTGTGTTTCTTCACCGTTATGCACCCAGGGAGCAGGTTTATGGAGCATGCACGATATTTTTTCAGCAGCAAACCTGATTTTTATTAATGTGATCAAAACACAACCACAACTGGGAGTTCCCCAGCGCTGGTGGCCAGTCGGTACTGGAGCAGCTGGGCGTTGGATTCAAACCAGTGACCCTGTCCTTCATGTTCCAGTCCAGCAAAAACATCTGTTGTGTCTCGTCATTGTAATTTAGCCTCATGCTCAACCGTCAAAATGGATTTGACTTCCAACAAGTAGAAGTTTAAGAGCTCAGTGAAAGTTCATCCAGAAAAATACTTTTCATAAGCACGCTCTTAACATAGTTATGCATATTTCCTGCGCTGTCATCTGAGGATCGACTCTTGGTGTTCCCACTACTCCCAGCCATCTGATTTACCCATTATACTGTCGCTGTCAGACTCTAAAACTGCTCTTTACTGCTTTCAGCTGTCATTTCACTGCTTCCTTGACACACTCCACTTCTCTGCGGCCTGTTTTCCACAGAGCCGGTCCCAAACTGTGACTCAGCTCAAAGCGCTGACCAGTCAGCTCCTCAGGAGTCCTGCTCCAGGTCACATCAATGCACTTCTCTCCAGAGAGGTGTGACGTCTTTCTCCACCAAAGGAAACCGTCGTCACTAGTGAACTGCAGTCAAACTGTCAAACTAGGCAACGCTGATCAAATATAAATCAAGATTCTGTCACTGCGTTGCTATTTTCTGACCTCAGATGTTTTCAGAAACATTTTACAGAGACTATTAATCTACAAAATGAGAAAGTTTGCTCTGGCCGGTCGACCTGGCCTCACTCCGAAAACAGTGACTTCTGCCGCCTGACATCCTTTTACGTCGGCATTATACACTGAAGGTAAAAAACATCAATTTTCAGTGATGTACTGCAGTGCGTTTATTTTGAAAGAGACTGTGTGCAAACTGTACATCTCCTGTGAAAACAAGTGTATTTTGAAAACAGACAATGTAACACGCTGAGGTTAACACGGCGTCCCAGAACATCAACAACCAACACACCCGACCACACCACATGTTTTCACTGTTAATGTTTTAAAAGAGAGAAAAATGGACGAGGAGTGGAGCTGCTGGAGTGTAAACTTCCCCAAATCCTGTCGACCAGGACACACAGATAAACACAATGTAATCCATGCTTTACACTGGGAAAAGAACACACATTACTTTGGTAAAGTTAGTGAGAGGAAAACAATTACGCCCGTGATACAGTGAAGCAGTTACAATCATGACTCGGGTGTATGTATGAACTTAAGCATACATATGTATCTATGACGATGCAACAAAACCTGAAACTTGTTCTCTTCTTCAGCAGTTTCCATCATCTCCATTAAAGTGAGATGATCACTTATTGTTAAACTTTTTCTAATAAATGTTTCAGTAGTGTTTTGTTTGCTGCAGCCTTTTATTAAATCAAATAATTAGTAATTTCTTGCGCTGCACTATAAATGTTATTCTCCAGTTTTATACCTGTCTCATTCTGTTTTAGCTTGGTTTTACTTTCTGGTCTCTAATGACTGTTTGAATTGTATTTAAATGCCCTTTTATATTGTTTTCTTTTACACTTTGCTTGCAAAGCACTTTAAATTGCCCTGTTACTAAAATGTGCAACATAAATTAACTGGTCCAGTGTGTAGGATTTAAGAGGATGTAATAAAATATAATAAGTGTGTTTGCTTTAGTGTCTCATCACCTGAAAATAAGAAAAGCTGTGTTTTCATTACCTTAGAATGAGCTATCTATATCTACATCGGGACTGGATCCTCAGCTACGGAGTTGCACCGCCATGTTTCTACAGTAGCCCTGAACAGACAAACCAAACATGGAGCCTTTTACGTTTTCCCGCCACCCACTGCAGTCAGCAGCTCCTCCACGTTGAGCTGAACAGCGTCGGACTAACACAGATTTGTAATGTTAAACTGCTTTATTAAGAGCTTTAACTGGTTTTAATCACCTGGTGTGTTTGTTTTGGAGAGGAAGAGACCGCCAATAATGTGACTGCTGATGAAGACCTAATTAACAGTAAACACTGAGGGAATCCTGACAAAGAGTTCAAGCTTGGCACACGGAGGACGTGTCAGCTGGTTGCAATCTGCAGTCCTCGCCGCTGTCCCACACACTGCTCCTTTCACCCGTTCAGAAGCCAGTTATGTTCCAAACACACAAAAAGTTTTAATGGTGAATTTATACTCATAAATCATAAATTAAAAAAAAGAAAAGAAAATTTGCGAGGATACGTAATTATGTGTTTTGTTTTTTTAAATGTCTTTTATAGTGGATGAAAAATCTTAACACAGAAACCACCTGAAACAAAAATGAAAATAAATGGTCTTAACACAAAAAAACATTATTTAATTCATTTATTTATCATGTATAATTCACTCATATTAATGAATAAAGTGATGCTTTAAAAAGTATCTCCTTAATTTCTGGAGTATCTCCAGAGACTGGTGTGTTGAAAACCTCCTCAGTTAAATATTCTGTCAACACAGTAAACAGGATGCATTAGTTTTATGACCAAAGGGGACAGAGCTTTTTCAACCAGGGCCCTGAGGCTCTGGAACGACCTGCCCGAGGACACAAGGCTGTCTGAGTCACTGGCTTTGTTTAAGTCTCTCCTAAAAACATACTTCTACCAGAAAGTGTATCCTGACTTTATCTGAGCCGTCTGTCTATTTTAGTGCTATTCCCCATTTATTATCTTGATTTTAGTTTTGGCCTTCTCTATTTTATCTTTTACTAGATGACATCCATGACATGTTATTTGTTTTATCCTCCTTGTGTTTTAAATGTGTTTAGTTTTATTGTACAACACTTTGTAACTGTGTTTTGAGAGGTGCTGTATAAATACAGTTTATCTTACTGTATAATGACGAAAACTCTCTCTCTCTCTGTGTGTGTGTGTGTGTGTGTGTGTGTGTTCCATGTTTTTCTCCTCACTGACTTGGTCAATCCATGTGAAATTTGGCACAGTGGTAGAGGGTCATGGGAGGATGTGAATGAAGCAATATTACATCAAGTGGCCAAAGGGGGGCGCTATAGCAACCGATTGAAATTGCAAACTTTGAATGGGCAAAGAGAGATTTAACTCTAATTGGCAACTGGGTGGAGCTATAACAACAGAAAAATGCTTAAAAATGGTTAAAATGTGACGGGCCTCATTACACATTATAGATGTGGTCTTCATAGAAAGTGTGACTGCTGATGGTTTCTGACACTCAGATCTGCTGCCCCTTCCAATGGACAGATGTTTTTGAAAAGTAGCTATAAATATACAGCTACACATTTTTTGACAGGCATGAGTGATATAACATCTCATGTTTTAACACAGTTTAAACACAAATATTATACTTTAACGTTATGATTAACAGACATCCCGTCGAATAAGTCTGCGACAGCAAGTATAGATCAAGACATCCGAGAAAAGGTATGTGGAATTGATGATTGAAGCTGCATCGAAGAAACGACACACATATAAGAGTTACTGAAACAAGTTGATTTGTATCAGAGACAAACTAACGTCACTTTATTGGCAGAATTTCTGTACTTATTAAAACTAAACTCTAATAGCTGGTTTAGGTGAAGACTGTGAGTGTTATTTCTACAGTGTTATTTCTGACACAGCGTGGGGCTCTGCCTCGCCCAGCGTGCTCATTTTCCATCATAAAATCCGCCCTTGAAATGTATTTCCAACGGTGACTCTTCAATAGACTCATTTCAGCCCTGCCTAAACTTAAGGCTTAAAGAGTGCTGCGAGTGTGTCAAGTGTTGAATTGTATAACTCTTTATTTCTGGGAAACCAATTTTTAGTTTTGTTCTTTTTTCCTTACGGGACGCACGGCGTGCACAGCTTGGCTGCAGCGAGGCAACAATCAATCAGCAGCTATTCAAACACAATCAGCCATGTTGTGCCACGGAGCCGCACAAAACTCCTTTCCAATTACCAACACAATCACATCTGATTGCTCATCATGTGTGTGTTGGTCAGTTTCCAGAAGGTTCCTGCTCGAGAGTCTGATTTCTACTTCTTGAACTCAGAGAGAGATCTCATGGATTTAGTTAGGCACATATGAAATGTGCCGTTTCGTACTTGTGTATTTTCTTTTCGCATGAGCTTAGATTAATTTCTACTGTTACTAACATATGTTTCTCTTTATCCTTCATTTATTTATTATTTTTCCATCTTTAAAGTTTGGCAGCACAGGTGCTTTAACAGGCCAATAATAAAAGCTATAACTGTGACCGTAATTGAGAGTGAGAGAGACGGAGCGCTGCTGCTATTTCTAGTTATTTATTCACACTCTACACAAACACACAGGGCCGATGTTAATATCCAGACGCTGACTCCAGACGCGCTCTCCCGCACTCCGTGTTCCCCACGGTAAAATATTAATAAACTGTTTTGTTTGCAGTTCCTTTTTTTAAAGCAAACACACTGTGGCCTTATCGTTTGCATCATCCTCGCAGTCTTAACAACACAGCCTACATAAGCAGGAGAAAGTATTTAGGAAATGCTCGCAGTGTGGGTTGTTTTCCTGCTCGGCAGGAGGAGATTAATGGTGTGTTTGCATTCCCCGCATGCTGTTCATCGTTGTTCTGTCCCAAGCAACACACTGCTGTATACATACAGGACATATAATGGAAGATAAATGTGGCAGGAGAGGGGATACTCTTCCTGGGGGAGTGCTGTGCAGATAGGAAACAGTGTAAGAGGAATGTGCTGTTAGGAGATGAGTTATGCTCGAGTTACAGTTTGTTTTCTCTCAGTGAGTTTAGCCTCCGAACTCTGGACAGTACTGGAGACTCACTAAAAACACTGGATGCTGCAGTATGTAGGTGACAGAGGTGCACCAAGGCTGAATAAAGGCTATGTGTGCAACATTCAAACCACTATTTCCTATGTAACAGTATAGTGGAGAAACAGCGTCCTGAGCAGAGGATGAAGTCATGCGTCCTCCGTGTGTGTTTTAATCTGAGCTTCTCTGTGGTTTGCACTCATAGTGCGGTTACTGCTGATTTTGGGACTGCGTGGCACCCACCCTCCGGTTCAATCAATCTTGCCATCATTTAGCGCTGTCTCTTGAATTAGCGTCTTTAGCTTCAGCTCAGACGCCTCCTTTACAGCAGGCGTTCTCCCTAAAACAATATAAATTGCACATACTGCTCGAATCTTAAGGCTCTTCAAGTTTTCAAAAGGCATCTAGGAGAGCATCACACCCTAAATAATTGAAAGCATATCGGTGTAAACAGACTCTGAGAGAGGCCGGATGAAAGACAGCGAGGACTTTGCCGTGCGCATGAACACACGTGCACTATAAATTCCTTCACGATAATCTGAAAATGCTTTGTTCAGCAGTAATGAAGCAGAAATAGCTGTTTCGATTTCAATGATCCACAAATGGATACAAGACACTTAGATCATGCTGCAGAGGACGTTCAGAACGTTTCAGATGTCTAACCATAACTGTACAGGTTATATGGTTATAAATAAAATAAATAAATAAATGTTAAGATTTAATGTGACAGTTTATTTCTGTCCCAACGTGACCCCTGAGGTGATCAGCAGATTAGCGACAGGCGACAGCTGCAGGTCAGTTTACATCCCTGCAACTCAAACAACTTTTGCAAGTGTCCATTTTTTGCTGGCATATAGCTAATACTGAAGCTTAACAGGATAGTGCACCCAAAAATGAAAATTCAGCCATTATCTACTCACCCAAAAAACACACATAATTGAAAGCACAAAATATCTCCATACTGCTCGTCCGTAGTGATCCAACTCTGTTTTTAGCTTGGATCACTACGGACGAGCAGTATGGAGATATTTTGTGCTTTCAATTATGTGTTTTTGGACGTTTGAATCTGGGGCGCCGTCAGCCTCCATTAGGTGGAGTTGTGTTGCTACCTCCTCTCCCCTTGGATCTCCACAAGGGATGTGAGGACTCTAAAACTTCACCTGAGCCTCCCTCGGCATATGGGTGAGTAGATAATGGCTGAATTTTCTTTTTTTGGGTGCACTATCCCTTTAAAGCTTATACTGAAAGTATTAGGTTTTATGCCCACTCTCTTAATACAAGTGTTAACGTTGGTTAACACACAGAGACGAAGCAGAGAAGCATCATGCAGTGTGAAACATAGTGTTTATGGTTGTTAAGCTGTTGTTTAGGCTAACAGAGCGCTGCGTGATTAGGACATTAGTGCATGAGTACTGAACGTTTGTGCTCAACTAACTCTCTGAGCACCCAGAGAGCTGCCCGGCCAGGCAAGATAAATTTTAGTGTTTTGTACATTTTAACTCAATTTCATTCCCACATTTGTGAAAGAAAAACACTTTTTGGGAAAGTCTGTGACTAAACCATCAAATCTGATAGAGGTTATTTAAAAGCTGAGCCACAGCAAAAGAGGAATGGATTGGAATCATAAAAGAAACATATCGTAATCAATGCAAACAACTTTGCAAACAACTTTTGCAAGTGTCCATTTTTTGCTAGCATATAGCTAATACTAAAGTCTGAAGCTTATACTTTAAGTATTAGGCTTTATGCCCACTCTTTTAATACAAGATGAAACATTGGTTAATACTTAGAGACGAAGCAGAGAAGCATCATGCAGTGTTAAACACAGTGTTTATGGCTGTTCAGCTGGGTTAGCAAAGCGCTGTGTGATTAGGACATTAGTGCACGAGTGCTGAACGTTGTAAACGTGGTGATGATGAGGATTGTGGGCTGAAAACTTTGAGAATCTTTGCTATAAAGAGATGTAATACAGTCTGAGGTTGCTATAGCGGCTTCTTCAGATTTGAGAAGCTGTGACGGCCACTGAAACATATTTTTATGATAAATTCAGTGTGGTAAAACTTTTGGGATGCTACACCAAAGTTGGAGATGTGTGTTCCGCTCCTGCTCGGCGCCGACAGCGGCCTGTCCTGGCCCTGGTCGGGAAGCAGAAGCTGTTTCAGCATCTTTGAAAATGATGTTATATTTGCAGCTCCACAAGATGTCTGGCAGCAGAAAATGTGGAATATGTTTGTTTATTCATCTCTGAAAGCTGGTGGGTTCTGACATTAATCCCTTGAGGACAGATTGACGTCAGCCTTTGAAGTCCAACAGCATGATCATAATCCCCTTTTGAACTCAAACATAATTGGTATCAGTCGTTGAAAGGAGGCGATGAATGAGAAAATGACTGAAAAACAGGTCTTGGTGTAGCTTCACATGGTAATTATTCGGCTTATCTGTGTAATGAAACAGCGGACGGCTGAATAAATGTGTTTGAAAAAGTGAAAGGTTTCATTCCTGCAATCTGAAATGTATCAGCATTTCAAAGGGAAATAATTATTTCATCATCAAAACATGATTTAATTGGAGGCAAAGGTCTGAGGGAGATGATAAGTCGTAATTTATAATCTGCTTTATATTCCAGCAGAAGAAAAGTCATAACTTGTTTTGAATGGTGGACGTAAAAGTTTGGAATAAAGCGTTGTGATACAATCAGGTGCAATGAAAGCAGACTTCTCAAGTTATAGCAATATTGTCTGCATGTGGTGTTTTGCATTCACTGTCAAGAGAGTTTCTGTCAGGAGAGCGGATTCAGTGTTTCATCATCATCATCTTCATCATCATCACCACCATCGACAGCAGCAGCAGCATGACTCCAGTCAGTCACAGATATTCCAGTGTTGGAGCTGCACAGTAAAACAAATTCTTCTACTGTAACACAAAAGATAACTCTTTCCATATCCCATCTGGACTCTGCTTACGTCTTTTTTCCATCATACTGATCGATTCTGATCACAGTCAGAGTGTGTGTTTAATTCCTTAACTGTCTTAATTGATGCCTGTATTCTGCATCTTAACTGAAGCTGTACTTTCTGTCCTCTGTTATCAATTTGCTTCCTGGAAGCCCAGCAGGCTTTGCTTAGCTTTTGCTGAGTTGTCATTAACAAACCCATTGGATGTTATTTGTGGGAGGAAATCCATGCAAACATAATTCATGACAGAGGAGAAGCTGTTTGCTCTATTTCAGCCACATCTATTTTTAATGATGTTGACTTTCCTGGCGGAGAAAAACAAATCAGGACACAGTGAAGGCGGCGTGCAGTGCTGTGTTCGCCCTGCAGGTGACAGCAGTAGCATATTTAAAATGCAAACATGTACATGCACACACACACAAACACATATGGCACGAGCGCACAGAGGAACACAAAGAGCAAGAATCAAATCCTCATTTCACATCTTGTAAATTAAATCCTCCAGTTTTAGTTCATGTAAATAAATAAATCTTTGATCAGTTCTTTTTGGGAGTAATTCTTTCCCAGGAACCAACACCTCAGCTCCATCAGTGGATTACTGAACGAGCCTACTGGGTACAGGCCCCGGGGCCCAACATGTCAGGGGACCCCTGGCTTTCAATTGCAAAATGTCAAATGAACACGTAGCCACCAGGAATGAACACAAAGAGACACAAAAAGACCACAAATAGGTGCAAAGGAACTGCAAAGCAACACAAAACGACCAAAACAAACAGAAAGTTACCTCAAAAATAAACAGAATTACCTTTAAGACACAAAATTCCCTCAAAGAGACTGAAAATGACTACACAGAGCCATGACTACAATGAGACACAAAACTAAAAACAGACAAAATTACAAAAACAGGCAAAACAGCCTCAAAGAGACACAAAATGACGTCAAAAGGACAAAAAAATAAAAATCTTCACGAGACACAAAATTATCTTGCGTGTGTGAAGTGGGTGTGAATGTCAGATTGTCGGTTTAATAAAGTAACAGAGATGGTCCGACCATAGACTGTATGTAAAATAATGGGTGTGGCCACAGTGACATCACTAGTTTCTGGACTCTCATTTTGAAGCTGTGAATTCAGCATTTTGGTCCCCATTCTGGATTTTTGGAGCCAGAGGTCAGACCCAAACCACGCCAAAAAGAGACACAAAACAAATAAGAAGAGATGCATAACAACTATGAAGACAGGCAAAACAATCATAAAGAGACACAAAATGGCAACAAAGCAACACAAAACGACCAAAAGAGATACAAAATTACATCACAAAGACAAAAAACACAAAGACACAAAATTATCTCAGACACCCAAACCACTACAACTCACACAGACACAAAATAACTGTAAAAATTGGCAAAACGACCACAAAGAGACACAAAAAGACCAAAAGAGACACAAACTTATGTCACAAAGACAAAAAAGTTTATGAGACACAAAATTATCTCAGAAAACAAAACCACTGCAAAAAGACACAAAACAACCACAGAGACGCAATCTTATGACAAAAAATATATCTCTTTATGAGACACAAAATTAGTACATAAAGCCACGTTTCAACTACAAAGAGACACAAAACGACGAAAAAGAGACACAAAATAACTATAAAAATGGGCCAAACAACCACAGAGAAACCCAACGTGACTACATAGAGCCACATTACAACTACAAAGAGACACTAAACAAGTAAAAAGAGACACATAACTCCCAAAACAGGTAAACCAACCACAAAGAGACACAAACTTAAATCAAAAAGACAAAAAAATATATCCTTATGAGACACAAAATGATCTCAGAGAAGACACAACGCAACTACAAAGAGACACAAAATGACCAAAATAGACGGAAAAGTACCTCAAAAACACACAAAATTACCTTTATAAGATGCAAAATTCCCTCAAAGAGACACAAACTATACAAAATTACAAAAAGGAAACGTAACGACTACAAAGAGATGCAAAGCCATCACAAAGCCTGTCGGACCAGGAGAGGTGGTGGGGCCCTTTGCATATCAGTGCCCAGGGGCCCACTGTCTAATGATCCGCCCGTGGCCACTCATGTGTCTCTGTGCCCTTTTGCTCAGTTTTGTCAGAACCAGTGTTGCAACACGAAAACAAACTATCAGCAGATCTGTACGTGTGTGGAAATAATACAGCAGGAAAAAAATCCATTTCAATCAAAGAAGGGGACATTTCTTTCACAGTTGTGCACAATTCCAATAATGTCTTTGGAGATTTGAAGTGCTGAGGGGAGCTGCTCAAAACCTGACTGCTGCTGTTCTCACCAAACTCCAGCTGTGTTTTTTCCCACTTTGGCCACTAAAGGAAAGCAGTGGAATTGCTGACTTCCCCCTCGGGTTTAAAGCGGTGACAAATAAAATGAGCTTTTCTCCGTGTTCTCTGTGCGCGCTCGGCCCTTATTTTCTGACAGGTTCATTGGCTCAAAAACAAAAGATAAAAAGAAAATCACATCTTAGCTTTGCATTGACTTAACTAGGATGCCATGGCAACTGCTCCGAGGCAGTTTTCCGACATTTGGAACAGGAGTTTTCAGCGAGCGCAGGATTCAAGGGCGGATAATCTGATATAATTGGTAGAAACCTTCAGCGCAGAGCAAGGTTTCCTTCATGACTTTGCTCTGGGTAGCTGTGAGGTTTTATTAACCTTAATTCACCCAGCCAGGGCTTTTGCTGAGCATGCATGTTGTTTTTCCAGCGACAGCCTGCTTCGCATTCATGCAATTGCACACATTCTCAGCTGGAAGCGGCCCAGCTCCACCTCTGGAGCAGCTGGCTGTTATTTGCCTCTCCACGGCAACAGCAGCGGCCGCATGAGGTAACTCAGCAGACAAAAGGATTACTTTAAAGCAGTTCAATTTTCTGCTAAGAGCCGTTGAAGATCCTTTGAAAAGCCAAAGGCCACATATATCACCCGTTCGACTTCGCTTTTTATTGGGCTGTCTTGGAAGTAGAAACCATCTCATAAAGTCATTTTATACGACTTGAAAGTACCGAGGACAAAGAAAGGAGGTCTAAGATTTGGCGAAAACCTCAGCTGCCCTGTAAAGAGAGCCTCCCACAGAGAGAATTAAGTGCCCTCGGCTGTGCAGAAATGCTAATCATCACCTAAGCACACGCCCATGTATTAGGTTTAACCTCATGTAAAACCCTGAGCGGATACACTCCCTGCTGCTGAGGATCAGAGTGTAGGTTTGTCTTCTGCCAGATGACACAGAAAACGTGGCGTAATAACCTTTAGTAAGGACATCCTCCATCCCCCTGGCTGGAGGCGGAGTCGTTTCCTGGGCAGCGAGGGGGGCGGACGGGGGGTCTTCTGTGTTTTGGGAGACAGTGATGAGGTGGTGGTGGTGAAATTAAGAGGGAGAGACGTGAGTGAAATTGTATTATGTGAGGAGAGGAGCAGCTGGCAGTGAAACCTGTTTGTTCTGTTCCTGAGGCAGAAAGATGAGGAGGCAAATATTCAATATTCTGGCAAAGGAGCTCTCGGTGAGTTTGTTCTGAGAGGAGCGGTAATAGTCAGATCACAGAGATTTCCTACAGCAAAGATTCTCATTTCTCTCTGTGTGTTCCACTTTCAGATAGCTGCAGAAAGGCCACACAGAGTACCCCGCGGTGCACACGGCGCCTTATCGCCACTCGTGCTACAATAATGTGACTGTTGTCGGTTACGCCGCTCGGCATTTATTTGCAATGCTTTGTAATCCCCAGAGGAAGATAAGTAGTAGAGGCGTTTAGGTGGAGCATTTTGTGACAGAGCGTGCAGCGATGCTGAGATCTTCCTGCCCACGCTAGAGCTGAGGCAGCTCGCAGATGCAGCACTGATGGCGAACACACACACTCGCATAAACCTTTAGACACTCAGGGGCACACGCATGCTTGCATACATATTCAGAAACACTCTTACATTATTTACACATCACTGTTGTCAGAAGGGAAACCTTGTATCTCCAAAATGTTTTAGGGCCCTGAAACAACAAGTCAAAGATCGCCCGTCTGTCAGTGAGTGTCTGTCGGCCTAGTTTTTGCGGTGTGTCCTGCACCATAAGAACTAGTTGGCCCTTGTTTTTTTTTGGGCTGATTCAGCATGTTTAATCTGCATCAGAGACGAGACGCTGAATTAAAACACTCTGATTGGTGCTCAGTGCACGAGAAGAGAAACGCGAAATTAATGTAACTACATTAATTATTTCTACATATAAACTTTTTTACCAAGAAGAAACACATTCGGATGTGACACATTTGTAATCGCTAACATTTTGATTTATTTTTCTCCATCTCTAATCAGTGTAATTTAATTCTGATACAGAGTTTACAATTCAACAATATAAAATTAACCAGCCCGTTCTCAAGCAGAAGTCGTCAGATATCGTCAGTAATTTTGGCGTCAGACTGCCGTCTTTTGCAGCAGTATGATTCGCCGCTGGGTGTCCGTATTTGTCAACGTGGCAGGATGGTACCTGTCGCGGTATCTGTTTCTGTTTTTACAGGAAGTGTACTGTTTACATACAGTCTCTTTCAAAATAAATCTCAGTACAAAACTGCAAATTGACGTTTTTTTCCTCCAACAACAAAAGTTCTTGGTTGGGTTTAGGAAAAAAGAACTGGGTTTGGCTTTATAATCTTCTTTAAAAACACCGGCCTCCCGGTTGTTGGACCCATCAACCAGCCTTCCTACCTGCGCTAGTTGGACCTCCACTGATTTAACTTTCGTTCTTGTCCTGCCGCGTTTCCCTCTGATGCCGCCAGGGGCCGCTAAACAATAATGGTGACCAGCCATGTATCATGCCGACATGAAAGGACAGCTTTTTTTTGTTGTTGTCTGACACTTCAAGTCACTGACGAAGCACTGCTTTTCAACGTTAAGTGGATGGGTCCAACAAATGCAGGACTTTCACCTGGGAGGTTTATGTTCGCTTCCTGTAGGAATGTAGAGCCAAACCATGATGTTTTTTCTAAACCTAACCATGTGCTTTTTTGACATGCTGGTATTGGTCGCAGCATCACAGAACATCAACAGCAGATGCAGAAGGATACCTAACGTGTAATATGTAGACGTGAAAGGTAGTGACAAAGCAGCAACATGACTTGACACGACTTGGGAAGAGAACGTTGAATTAACATAATTTCACTTAAATAAAAACTTAAATCGAACGGATCAACCTGAGGTATCTTTATCAAGCATAACAATATGATCAATATAGCTTGGACATTAAAACAAAATCTAAACCATAGTTGAATTTAATCTGTGTAAAAAGCAATTTCAGAAAGACTTCTATCCTCTGTCGTCTTTTAGTTGTGGAGATTTTTCACAAGCCTAAAAATTGTTTCTGTGTGATTCTGAAAATCTCCAAAATAAGGTTCATGAGGTTTCCTCCTGACAACATAATGTTTACACACACATGCCAGCACAGCTTTTCAAAGCCCGCTCTCTCCCCCTCTCTCTCTCGCTCCTCTTTGCATTCGTTGCCATTCAATTTACTGGATTGCATTTGTTTTGGGGCGTTTGTTCATCTGAGGGGATAAAGTGCACGATAATGGACAACTGCGCTCCTTTTTTTTCATCCCTCCAGCTTAAATTGCAGTGAAAAGCAAGAGTAGAATTGTAAAACACATTTATCTGTCTCAGACAACCGTCTCCACTCTGAATAATTAATGCTCCGGGCTTTATGTGTCTTGCTGGTTTGTCCTTGGGGCGTGTTGACTCGGGGCATTGAGAGTCCAGGTTGCTGGCGTGGTGGCGCTGGTGATGCACGCTGACGTACATCAGACCTCCAGAGCAGCTTTACATTCAGGGGATGTCGACTGTGTGGACCAACACAAATAAATAATCGCATTAAAAGCCGCAGCAGTGACTGTAAGCAACTGGTGAAGTGATGCAGAAAGGGAAGTAATGAGTGTGTGAATGTGACAGTACATGATAATTACATCACGGGGGTAACGTACAGTAACTGCACATTAAAGAGGCGAGAGTCTGGAGCACGTTTTCCTGGTTTAACTTTCACAGGAAATAATAAACCAAAACAGTAGGAAGGGACTCTTCAAACTGTGGAAGAAAAGATACTTTGCACTTGCATTTCTTTTAATTATAGCCCATAATATGACAAAACAGATCTTTTTTTTCCCATTTACACTAATATTGTATGAAGTGTGTCCTTTTGTGCTAATAATGGCCTGATGTGACAAATATGAGCTCCAGGCACATCAATTTGTCATTTCAGTCCGTGTTCTGTGTCACTGTGAACAATGATTTTGTATCTAGGACGCCTCATGAAGCCACGACAGTAAGAGTAGCGTGTGAGGGTGTTTTAGCCACACTGACCTAGTTTGACAGAAGCTGTGACTCCGTGGTTGTTGGCGCTGTCTGGCCCCTCTTCCCTTACAGAAGGACAACATCATGCACATTGGGGTAGTCTGGGAACACCTGTTGGGACATTAGAGACCACCTGGAAGTACATAGATGTTGATCTTGGCACTAGAATCACCGCTAATGTGTCCTTCAGAATCTAATGTTTTCTGTGTTTCATACAATTTGGTTTCAGTGTCTGAAATGTGGGCTCATAAAACATGACAACAACGCAGGTCAACTGGACAAGAAATATGAGTGGACAGACGCCACATTCACACAAGTATTTCTAAACCAATGGAAACTCTCCAACGGGGTCGCAAGATAAAACTCAAGGGTCACAGTGTTCAACAAGTTATCTAAACCAGTGGTTTCCAATTGGTCGAGTCATGAAATCCAGATTTCTCCTTAGCCATTGGTTCAAGATCCACACAGTTTAATATATTCAGCGTCATACTTGCGTTTGGCCATGTCGTCAAGCTAGTTTGCTGTGTCTGTGAAGTAGCTGTCCATCAGTCACTCACTCTACAGCAGGAAATGGCACTTCAAATTAAAAGCTCTGTACTGGAAATTCACTGTTCTTTAAAATAATGTGTGTTTTTTACAATCATTCTGAAAAGACCTATGACCCACTTTTGGATCACGACCCGCCAGTTGGGAACCACTGATATAAACCACTTATTTGGAGGTGAAACTGATAATGGAGATTACAGGGTCGGACACATGCTGCAATTTTTTGAGCTCTCAGATTCATTGTTTTCATTGCAGACACCGGCTCAAATGCCAGAGTGACGCCATTGTGGCGTGCACGTGTTCCTGAGCGCCTGTTTTTCAGGGTGCCCTGAGACAAACATTGTTCAACTTTTGGAACGCAGTAGTGTGCATGTCATGTGATGAGGACCAACCAATCACAGTCATCAGATATCTTTTCCTTCATCCATGATTATTAGTGTGTGATAGATAGTAGCTGATCATGTTAGTGCAGAGCTGTCTCATGCATGATAGGACACTTATAAACAGCTCCTGGAAGAAGATCAGCTCTGCACTCAGGATTTCAGGTAAATAGGCTATGATATGGTGCTTTTTGGGGTTGCTTAGCAACCTCTTATGCAACCTGCTGCTGCCCTTTTGAAAGCTGGCACCGAAAAGGCACAGCACCCTGCGCCTGACCTCACCTTTTCCAGGCGGTTAAAGACGCGGTATGTGTAACTGCTGAACTGTGATGCTGCTTGTGTAACTTTTTTCTTTGTTTTCTCACTCAAGGATCTCTTCAGATTAGGGGGAAAGAAAGAGCCCCAGTCCATTTTTGGCATGTCCAGATTGTATCCAGATTGATTTTCCAAAGTCTGGAAAGCACATGAACAAAACATATGAAATACATTTTTTACAAATCCAATCCAATCCATATTTGTAGATGTGCAAAATACGACTGGATTTCTTCAGACTGCATCCAAGTCTGGAAGCTCTGGCTGCTCAAATTGGATTTCAAAGTGTCATCTTCATCACTCACAATGCAACAAGCAATGGTGACTTTAGGGCTGAGCAGAATTCATGCTTTCCTAAAGTTGTTTCCTGTTAGGTAGCCAGCAGGCCGCCATCTTTGTTTTGCTTTGTAAACAGAGGCGGAGGTCGTAGAGTTCAGTAGATCAAAGCTGAACCTAAAACTTTTTCCTATGTGGCAACAGTAACTGTTTTCTTCCAAATAGGTTGGGAATAAAATTGAAATGGCCCAAACTACAACACAATTTAATAAAGTGCATCTTTGTTTAGGAAACATTTTACATCTGTTTGAGTCGGACAGTCAGACTGTATTTTAGTCTCACAAGCAGTAATAACAGTGATGTTCTCGTGAACTTACACTGAGCTCACTGGAAACTCAGAGTGCTCTGTGTGCAGCGACAGAGAGACACTGTATATGTGTAACTAGTCTAATTCCTGTCAGAGTCAAAGACGTGTATTTTTGGGGGTGTCAAGTGTGTCTCTTCCCCCCTCAGGTCAAGTGTCTGCGGGAACATGAGGAACACCATGTCTGAGTGCCTTACACAACACGGCCGGCTGAGATAATCCTGCAGACGAGGAAACGCCGCCCTTCTGCTTCACATTTCTCACATTTTCCTCAGTACAGCGAGAGGAACACAATGAACGTTAATCCTCTGCTCAGTCACCGGCAGCTACAGCTCTCCATTTCCCTTCTTCACATTTTGCCATTTTGATATGGTGAGAAAAAAATTAGTCAGCATTGATTACTGGTAAGTGTGGATGTAGAGGATTTTAGTCAAATTAAAACAGGCTGTTGCACATCACAGATTCTCCACCAGCACGTTTCAATCCTCGAGAGAGTTTAGTTTGTGTTTCCAGTGTTCTCAGCTGTGAGGTCAGCTAATCGTCTTCAGACAAAGACTTCAGTTCATCTGGATTGTGCTAAAGAAAAGAGCAGCTTAAGCAGTGGGATGATTACAGAGAGAAAAAGCAGACTTGTTTTATTCTTGGTAATAATACAGAGTTTGAGTTGAAGTTAATATATCCAGCTAACATTGGCTGGTTCTTTCAAATTAAATGACAATATATGTTTTTTTTGCGCTTCAAAATGACACATACAGTGCGTTTCTGAAACTGGCCTGACAAGGACCTCTAGTGCAGTGGTTCCCAACTGGTGGGTCGTGGTCCATAAGTGGGTCGCATGTCCCTTATGAGTGGACTTTTGGTTTATAGCCTTAAGTGATCCTTACGTCCACCACTTTTATACTTTTATATCAAACTAAAAAACTTGCTTCAAAATTTCATCAGCTTCGGGAAAATGTGCGTCATATGTCTACATTTTCACACCTTTCCATAAATTTTGTTAAACTTCAGTAGCAGTGGCTGGTCTTGAGTCTCCCAAGCTTGGCTAGCTGTGGATCCAAATCTGAAAAAAGAAAGAGTAGCAGCAGCAAATGTGTATTCACACCAAAACCGAACAGACGTGTCACGTCCAGTCAAAATACAAACCATACCTGAACAGTTGGTGGCAGTAGTGCACCGTGTTTTCAAAGAAGAAGTGAGTTTGGACCCAAAGCCCAGGGTGGACGGGTTTGTGCGCCAGTGATTATTCCAACACTTGAATTAATATTTAGTACTACAAATGGGTAAGTAGTCTTTGTCTGCTTTGTATTACCACTAAACACAAGTTTGCGTGTGTTGTGACCTCTCTCGGCCGCAACCTTGTGGTGAAACATATTAATGAGTGCTCATTTAGACCTATTAGTAATGCTGATAGGCTGTGTTGCCTTTAATATAAGGCAAACATTTACCTGATATCATATGACCACACCAGGAGCTTTGCAGTGACGTATGCAGGCTTCTCTCTGTGTCTGCTTCTGACCACTGCTCATAATTTAACTCAAGTGTTATTTGTGGAAATACGTTGCAGTACGCTAATTAACTGTCAATGTTAATTAACGGTTCAGAACACCTGTAAAGCAGAGAGGTATGTGCATAGTTAAACGGTCCCAGTGCTGTTGTGCTTTATTCTAGCGCTCGTGGAATATCTCTTGTCCAAACTGTTATATAATGAGTATTTGTGAACGTGAGCGACTCAGTGAAGTGAAGGGGAGCCGGATTTTAGAGAAGAATATATAACATCTTTTTCAATTCATTGTCTGTGAAGCAGCTCCAGACTTTATGACAGCAGAAAGTTTGGGTTTTAGCACTCAGCTCTTCATGTTTACTAATATTTTTGGACTGCTTTAGTCCATAGGAGGAACAAACAGTTCCACTTTAACCAGGCGCTTCTTGTCATGACAGCCCTCTGACGTAGATTTATTCATTTTAAATTGAATTTATTTCAATCAGTCATCACGAGCTGTTTGAACCTCAGGCTCTGGGGGATTTTGCAGACTGCATTACAGACATTCCTGCTTTAGCCACATTAAACATGTGTGTTTAATTACAATAGTTTATGTACACTTTAAGCACTGTTTTGTGTCGCGGCAGAGCCAAGTTGCGCCAGAAATAGATGTGGCTCTGAGATGTCTATTCTCCCACTGTGCTCCATCCGGTCTGTGCCGAACACCAAAATACCAACAAATATGCAAAGCACAAGGTTTACAAAACACCAAACTGCTGGAGCGCTGCCTGTGCTGGTGGCCAACCAAACATTAACCCTAGTTTATTTGCCATAACCACAATCGTTCCCTAATCTTAACTGAACTGAGGTTGCCATGTGCAGATATTGTTTTCCACTGCTTTGCCTTCTTTCCAGCTTGTGAGAACATTAATATCTAAAATAAGCATGAAATTACAATAACATGAGCTGTGTCAGTTTGTTTATGCGGAGATCTCTATAATCCCCTCTCGTCTGTAACTGCAGAGATCTATGTAGTTGTATGTACAGTAAATATGTTCCTATAAGAAGAGTGCTCACAAATAATGATTTTCTTTATGAAGACAGTTTGCATGAATTTTCCTCTTCGTAACGACGTCCTCACAATGTTTCCTCGCCTTTTCATTTTATGTAAATGTTTTAACTGCAGTCTGTCACATGCCATCATTGTGAGGTTTCTTTCAGACGGGAAACTTTCATATGCATCACAGAGGCTTATAAATATTTATATCTGCAATTGCCTTTTCATTCATTTTCTCCAGCGCTCCGTTCGTTGTCGCCACAGTGACCCAGTTTCCCCTCAGGGAGTCAATTAAGTGAATCTTACTATAGTGTATTTTACCTTAACATTATTTGTACAGGTCTGTGCAAATGTGTCCTTACAAGAACACCACATGAGCTTGTCTGTAGATGGTAATAATAGCAGACATCTCCTGCTCGCAAGAATATTGACACAGAGTTTCTCCCTTTAAGCCTCCCTGGAAGATTTGGTGTACGCAGGAGGGAGAATAATTTGATGTGGCAGCGAAACAAGAAGCGTTTGAACAATGTAAGAAATGACAAAAAAAAATCCTTTTTTTCTGAACAAACCCCCCAGAGTTATTCTGGTCTTTTTAATAATCTGAGGTAGCTCCTGCTGACAGCCGGGAGCATTGATTATCATTCCCAGAAGTCGTCTGTGAAGTAATCTGCGTTCAGGAGCTTACTGATGATGATTGACCTGCAGGTGCCCGAGGTTTTTATGCTCTTTTAAGTGAAGCAGGAAGGTAAGGCAGCAGGGAGGTGACAGATTTGATTTCCAGGTGCTGCTCATCGGGGATCTACGGCAGAAACGTTCCAAAAACATGTTTCGTCTTTTTCCACATTTTTCTGTTTCCACTGCACCTGTCTCATCCACCTGCACGTCAGCTGGTGGATTTCCAAGAAAGAAACTTTTTCTTCCCCATATTTGGTTCCACGTGTCAATTCAGAAAACGGATGATAGTGACAGAAAGAAAGAGATGAGAACATTGCGGGTGCACTCTTAACTTAAAACACAACTTTTTGTTTATTGAGGCTGCTGATTTTTTGTCTTTATGATCATTGAATCCATCCATCCATTTTCAACTGCTCATCTGAAGCCGGGTCGTGGGGGCAGCTGGCTGAGCAAAATATTCCAGACGCCCCTCTCCCCAGGAACGCTTTCCAGCTCCTCCTGGGGGACCCCGAGGCACACTCCCTGGAGGTAATCCCTCCAGCGTGTTCTGGGTCTGCCCTGGGGCCTCCTACCGTTTGGATGTGTCTGGAACACCTTTAACGAAAGGCACCCAGGAGGCATCCTGATCAGATGCCCGAACCACCTCAACTGACCCTTTTGATGTGAAGGAGCAGCAGCTCTACTCCGAGCTCCCTCTGGATGTCCGAGCTCCTCACCCTATCTCTAAGGCTGAGCCCAGACACCCAACGGAGGAAACTCATTTCGGCCACTTGTACCTGCACCTCCACTTGTGACCTTTTGGTCACTACCCAGAGCTCGTGGGGAAAGTGTACCCCGCCTGGTATAGGGACACTGGGCCCCGCCTCTGGAGCCAGACCTGGGGAGGAAGCCCGCCAGCAAGTGACTTGTGGCCCGGCCTTGGGCCATTGGGGCGAAGTTGGGCTCAGCCCAAATGAATAACATGGAGCCACCACCCTGTGGGTCCACCACCTGCAGGGACTGGCATTGAGGCCGGGTGCATTGTGTGGCCCCTGGTGTGCTGACCCCTGGTGTTACAGACTGACACCAACACCTGATACTGAAGCTGATATTTCAGTCAGTTGACACCTGCTCTGCTATTTCACTTCACTTTAGCTTCTGAAAATACCAACGTGACATCACTTAACACTTCTCTCATGCTGGATTCACACTGCATGATTAGCTGGACAGATGTTGGGTGTCAAACCAAAAGTAGCATGATAATTTTTAACCCGTGTAGTTTGTCATAGTGGAAAACAACAAATGTTGCCTCTGAGAGCTGAAGTCCCAGCCTGTTCTCATTGCTGGGTCGGCAAATACCAACGCTTTGTTACGCCACTTGCTGTCCAGTAACAACACACAAGGCGCCCTTCAGCCTTCAAGGTAAACCCATTTACAATAATATTTAGATGCTTGGACCAACTGACGTAGTATAAAGATAGAGAAAGTCAAAAACAAACAACCCTAGCCCGCTGTTAGTTTCCCATGTGAAACCAAAAGTCATTTAACTCAAACCAGGATCTTTTATCCGAAACTGACACTAGAGGTATAGTTTGAAATGTAGGGCTACAAGCTGACGTATGTGAAGAGGAGTTGAGAGTGAGAACATGCTGCAGCCATCATGTTCTCACTCCCACTCTCGAGTTTGACGACTTTTATGATGTGTTTCACCGAACACTGATGATAGTCAAAGGCATTTTGTTACCATCTCACACCCTTTTCCCCTTTAAGGGCGGTGGCTTGTGAGGGTGTGATGTGTACTTCATGGTGTGTGTGTGTGTGTGTGTGTGTGGAGGGTAGCAGCTCTCTCGAGTGTGTCATGGTGAAGACGGCAGGCGGCCAAGAGTGATGATAGCAGTAGAATTAAGTGTCTAGATGAGCTCAGGGCTGCTGTTAAACCTCATGAGATGGCTGTGTGTCTTGTTTTGTGGAGAAGACTGCAATAAAGCCACTGTTGGTGAACGGCACCCAAACACCTCGCTATCCTTCCTTCTGCACCAGTAACTCTGTCTTTGTTTTTTGCACTGAGCACCTTTTTTAGTGCATAGATATCTTTAATAAGAACACTTTGACAGATTTTTGCATTGATCTCAGTCTGTGGACCTTTTTGTGGCTTTCTAGCTCAGTTACATTGGCGTGCAGGTATCTCCTCAGCCGTACTTTCTTGTTTGTCTATTGTACCGACGCACCCAAGACGAATTTTTTTGTTGCCCCAAGTAGGCCCAGATTCACAGCATGACACTGACCCACGGGAACCTTGAACACTAGACCTTGCACCGTAAACTAGAGATGTACCGATACCACTTTTTCCTTCCCGATACCGATTCCAATCCCTGAACCTTAGGTAGCTTGTTTACTTTTGCATCTCCATTGCACCTGTTGTCATGTTCATTTGCACTGAAGCAGCTGAAACTGATTCACAATCACTTGTGCTTCCTAAATGGACAGATTGACAGATCCCTGACGTTTCACTGACTTGGTGTTACACTGTGATGATTAAGTGCTCCCTTCATATTTTCAGCAGTGTGTAGTAGCAACAGACAATTTTTGTCTCTTTTCAGGTGGCAGGAGTGAAAATCAGTCATCCTCAGTATTTGCTGTGGGATGATTTCAGAATGATGAAGACTGTTGGAGAACAATTAGACACAAAATAAGATGTAGCTCGACAGGAAGACTGTTTTTCTTGGCAACTGTCATGTTTTTCCAACTCGTGTACAGATTTTTAGGCATTCTATTATCTCAAATAGCTTAAATAAAAGTGCATATAACTGCTGTAAATGACCAGACCCCCACAGGTTTGGGCCAAGCCGTGAATGTTTATAACGTCTGGCTCCACCCCTGCTGCTTGTTAATTGATTGTGCATGATGCTGGTGCCGCTGTTTTCTCTAAATATAGGGCCTGTTTGCTGTGTCTGGCTGTGCTCGGGTCTCCTCTGGGCCTCTCTTTTTGGAAGTGAGCCGAGTTCGACTAGGCTTTGGAGTCTGTTTCACACGCGCAGACGGGGAAAGAAGACGACACAGCCCACCTGTTTCCAGGTTTACTTTATTTCGTGAAACCCTGATTGCATACGGAAACATTTGTTGTCAGGTGGAACAGTGAAGTCATCTTTGGCATCTTACTCATCCCTGATGTACAGCACATCGTGAAGGACAAGCTGTGATTGGTCGGGGTCCAGCATGTAGTCAGCCGTTTTTCTCAGCTCAGAAAAGACAATAATATCATGTAGTCGGATCCTTGCAGAAGTTCCTGTGTAGAAAATGTCACAAATGTGCTTGTATGTCACCTGCAAGTTCCACGACACTAAGCTCTGCCTTCACCTGTCATATTTGTTGTAACTAAAATAAACATTCCCCCATTTTCATATTCAACGTCCTGCAGATCAAATCAAATCAAATAATGCATTTCCCTCTATTTTATGAAGCTGAGACCAAATTATATAGTTTTCAAAACCAGTTTTAATATTATTTTATCCCGTGCCATAACACCATATTGTGAAAATTTGGTGTTTGTTTGTACTGATGATAAACTCAGCCGCCTCCTGCGTGTTGTTGTTTATTAAAGCTTACTAGCATCTTTCCCTTATTCCTGAGAATATTACACAAGGTTTTCACTCTGTTTGCTCACTCGTACAAACTGTATTATTAAAACGCTGCTCCGTTCCTTAGCCCGACTTTCACCTCCACTAAACAACAGCAGGGCAATCCATCCGCAGTCCTCTCCCTCGTTCGACCGCTCGGCAGCAGAGTGTTTACTGAGGCAATAGCATTTAAGTGCTTTACTCAAGGACAGCTGCATCGTCCTCTTGAGGGAAACACATTAATGCAACAATGATCTGACTGCCAAAATAACCAGCCCGCTGCCTGCTACGTACCTCGGCTAATGCACTGTGTCTCTTCCTACTGCACGCTGATTAAAACCTTAATGGTGTTTTTGTTGCAGGTCCAAACTTTTATCTGGCGGTGCCTTTCTTCTCAGCTGTTTTATTGATGTAAGTTATATTTCTGGGACATCATATACCCTATAAATATCCCTTTTGATGAAAATAAGTACTTGACGTTCATCATTACAGCAACTGTTTTTTAGACTTTATGGCGCCGTTTGAGTGAGCAGGTTTCATTTTCTTTTCCAGCTGATGAAGATTTAGAAACAGACACGCTGGCAGGCGGCTGATTTTTTTTTTCTTCTCTTCAAGTGACAGAAAATCTTTGGAACAACAGATCGGTGGAAAAACAAATCTCAGCTCGAGACATATAAACTACTAAAAAGTGAAACAAAAGAATCAATGTTGAGCAACAGAGGACAAAATAATGTGCGTGTCCGAAGTAGGTTATGAACTTTTTCCAATTTTCCAAATTGGGGCGTGTATGCGGGTTTTTTAGGTGCAAAAAAATCTTCTAAAAGTCTACAGACTCTTTTCCCATCGTACACTGCTCTACAACAGATAAATATGTCTCTCTGTTTTGCTTTGTTTTTTCTGGTGTGTCATGTTCTGCATCATGTAAGTGCCAGAAAACCAGTTAGTAAACAGTAGAAAGCAGCATGAAGGCCGGGGGTTTATTCTGTTTATATATGTTACTCAGGGCCCGCCCCAAAACCCCCCCTTAGCCCTACTCCTTGGCCCTACCCCTACATTTGCGCGTTCACACGAGGGGTAGTGGTGTCCCAATTCCTTTTTGCTTGTAGGGGTAGTGGACAAGGGGGGGTATTGGGATTGGGCTTTATTCGGTCTGCCTTTTAAACCTGGTGCAGACTGTAACAACCGGTGAACCAGGTGAGAGTGGACTCAAACACACGACTCGGACAGTTTGGGTAAAATAACACAGTCTTTACGTGTCAAAAGGTAGGTTCAGTACACAATCAGTGGAGGTAAACAAATCCAATAGGGATGAGGCAGAGCCAATCAACAGGCTAAATCCAAAAACCAAGAAAAGAACACTGGGAAACAAAAGGCTGAGGCGTAGACACACAAGGAGCTAAGACGAGCTGGCACTGAGAGAAATCAAGACACACTATGGTGAGGGGAAGGATAACGAGACACAGGTGAAGTCATCTAAAGGGAGGGAAAACACACAGAGGCAGGAAGTGAAGTGATCTGAAACGAGAGGCGGTGTGAGAATAAATAAAATAAAAAACATAAACTAACAAACTTGAGCTGTGACACAGACTAATTTTGAACGATGTTTTAGCGCTGCTTGGACAGAGTCGCACGGTGTTTTTGATGGTGCATCATTGCATTGTGTCAGAAAAGGGACAAAAAATAAGCCAGGACTTATATTTCCATCCCTGCCAATCGCAGCTGGAGCTGATACTTACTGTGAACTTTCCAATTAAAGACAAAAGCCAGACGTGAGTCAGTGTTAGTGGTTCTTCTTTTGTCCAGTGGGAAAGGGGCTAACTTTTATTTTTCACATTAAAAGGTTATGGAATTTGTGTTTATTTATTATAATAAACTGGATTAAACTGTAGCCCGTTACAAACAGTAAGAAAACATACGGAATTTGGAATAGAGCCATTTGATATGTTTAACTTCTTCTCAGGATGTCATGAATCAGTTCAGGGAGGACCCAAATGCAGAGCAGCAGGCAGGTGTTTAAGTTAAATAAAAAAGAAAGCTGATAAAAAAAAAAAGGTAACAGGTAACTGTCCAAATGAAAGATGAAATGACACCAAGAAGACGGGGATGAACACAGGAGGAACTAACAAGGAGCAACAGGAAACACACAGGTACAAACTAATCACAAGAACGAGGCACAACAGGGGAAAAAAAGCAGGGAAATGGGGATTGGCTAACAACAAGGGTGTGGAGGGGAACACTAGGGTGGAGCAAACAAGACTAATACAGAACAGGTGTGAAGACTCTGGGAACAGGGAAGGACTAACGAGACAAGTGTGACAGAAAACAGGCGGGAAAACACACAAAGACAGGAAGTAAAACCAGACACGACACATGAGGAGAGAATCTACAAAATAAAACAAGAAGCAGATTTAACATGAATGATTAACATGAAACAAGAAACACAAACAGAAAACTCCAGAACAAAGTCCATAGTACAACAGAATATGAACAAAAACCCAGGGTCATGACTCAGGACCAGAGGCTATTGTCTTGTCACAGATGGGACAATAGCCCACCACCTGCTAATTTCTGCTCATCTATTTTCCCTGATAACTTAAGATCCAGATGTTTGAATTTCCACAGAGGTCTCTTCCTCTCCAAAACAAACTGACCCAGTGAAAACCAAATTAAAAATCAGTGTTTTTTCCGCGCTGCTCGTCGCTGAGGGGCTGCTAACTATGGTTGCCGATTCGAAAATGTGAATGTGAGTGTCTAGAGCTAGTGATCGGTTTGTCTGCTCAGGGCTACTGACCTCACTCTGAGGTCGCCAAAATCTAGCACTTGTGGCGTCAGACACAGACGAAAGAACAGTTGTTTAATGTTAGCGGTGTCAGGGGGAAACACGGCAGGACAAGAACAAAAGTTAAGGCGGCAAAAGTCTGAGTAGGGCGGACGGGAGGGGCGGTGGATGGGTCAAACAAACACTGACTTGCACCCAGAAAAGCAGTGTTTGCTTCCTGTAAGATTATAAAGCCAAACCCTGTGCTTTTTTCCTAAACCAAAGCACGTGCATTAATTGTTGGAGGAAAAAAAATCTCAATTTGCATTGTTACACTGACGTAGTGCCTTTATTTTGAAAAAAACATGACTCAGCCTCCCACAACGTTAACAAGCAACACACCCAGGGTACCTTGCACGTTGTATCTGGACATGGGAGGTCCATGACCAAACGTCAATATGTGACGAGGTCAGAGTGAGAATGTGCTACAGTGCAACATGACAATCTCCATAGACGAGGACCTGCTCCCTTTGTAGATATAAACAGCTCATTCTAAGGTAATTAAACACGATGATTCATATTTTTCCTCTCTGCCACTATATCCCTGTGAATCCTACACACTGGACCTTAAAGACTCATTCTGATACTTTTTTAAATATAAAATTTGACTTTCTTTAAGCAGACACCTGAATAGAAATAAATCAATCAGTATTTTCCACCTGAATTATACAAGACCATAATTGAGGAACATAATGTTTATAGAGAATATCAAAAGAGAATTGAGAATTTGTGATCAGCGTCTTCCTGCAGAAACACCTGATCTGCTCATGTGGGTATTTTTGAAAACAGTACCAAAATATCTCATGAATATAAATCCAGTGTTAATTAACTGGATATAGCCACAACACATATGAGGTGTGAGGGAGAGGGAGGCTTTATTTTTTAAGAAATGGTTCTCAGACTCACACTATCTCTCCTGCCAGGTAGTTAATAGAAATTAATTGCATTCACGTTGCATCCAGAGAGTAAAATAGCTCCTGATTAACCAGCTGAAATGAAATCCGGCAGAGCTGCGGGCAGTGATGACCCGGCTGGAAAACGTCTGCTTTAAGAGGGACGGCATCACGGCTTGGTGGCTATATTGCCAATATAAAGACTTCCAGTATGAGGTTCATCTTCCTTCTCGCTCAGCCAGACAGCCGGTATAATTAGATATTGATAGAAGGGCAGTAATTAATGATGAGTCTGCCAGCAACATTATCTGCCCCGCAATTTCATCCACACGTCCTGTGCTGATTGGGCCGGTGGGTCACTGAGACACAGCCAATCATTTGTCAAGTCCTCTGACCTGAATCTGTTGTAATTGGACGGAGCAGCGCACTGATGGAAGCCAACAAATTTCTCTGGTCAATAGTTTCAAGATGACAGCGAGCTCAGGGCCTTTACAAGGTGGATTCTCTCTAATGATGATCAGAATTGATTTTAAACAATTTTCACAGAAAAGGATCCAAATTTTTGTACATGAATTCTAGTATTTTTAGTAAAACCATATGAAAATTGTGTTTTCCGCTGCAAAAGGACTCTTTTATCACTGTATTCTATCTAAGTTCTTTTGCAAAATAAATCTCTCAAAATTAAATAAATAAATAATAAATAAATAAATAAAAAAAATTGTGAGAAAATTTAATTAAGCTGCTGATTATGCACTATAGTCCCTTTTAATAATAAAAAATGATAAAAAAAAAGTAACAATCAATATTTTTAATTGTTTTCTAAAATCGTTAATTTTTTTTATAATAATCGAAATAAAACCTGACAAAATCAATATTTATTTGATTTTAACAATAATAAACCAAAATAATAAGCTTCATATATATATATATATATATTAGTTTTGTCTTAGCACACTGTTTATTTTTTATGTGTCTCATTAGATTATTTTTATTGTTATTATCATGCATTGTCATTGGTTAAAATATTCTTTTATTTTTGTGTTACTCTAATTGTTTGACATACCTCCATGCAGTCTACAGGGCAAGTAGTTGCCAACTTTGCTTATCTGCTTCAGTGATGGTATTTTATCTTTATTGTAATTTTATTTTTATTTTAATTTTGCTTGACTCCCGCTTTATTTCAAATGTGGGATCAACCATGTAAAGCACTTTGTAACTAGAATGTATTATTATTATTATTGTATTATTACTGCTATTTTCAATTGGATTTCAATTTCTTGACTGTTTTTTTTTTTCAATCAAAATAAACACAAATTTTAATATTTACAGAAAATGCGAAGTGTGACCTCATCACATGTGAAGCACATTTGGTTTTCGTACATTTCATTTCGGACATTTCATGTGATGAATATACACGTTATTAGTATGCATAGGTATAAATTTTTGGGGTAAAAGTATAAGAAGGCTTTTATTTTGACATCATTTAAGAGGTTTACACATAAATAAATGCAGAATAGTCACAAACTGGTGCATAAACATTTACCAGAATGTGGACAATTAGGCGTTTGATGTCAAAATGTTTTGGCAGAGAGCTCCCACCAAACATTTGCCTCCTCCGTGTTAAAACGAAGCCTTCGCCCTTGTAAGCATGTGATTTTTGGATATCTCACTTGTAAAGTGTTAGACACTGCAATTCAAAACAACCGTTTTACATGTGTGATAGTCTCACATAAAGGCACTTAAATCCATTTACTGCCCGAGATTTGTTTGTGTTTTGGAAAGTTTTACAAGTGTAAGTGAGAAACACCAGAGCTCTCTCTGTAAAAACGAGCTCTTACAGAGACGTTTGTGTTTTAAGGTTTTTACAAGCTGCTAAAAGCAAGTGATGGAAATAATCCCACAGTCTAAACGTTCTTTTGTTTTGTTTTGGTGGGAACAACATGAGAAATCATTTTGTCTGTGCTGAGCTTTTATCTGATGATGATGTCACTGAAGGAATGAGTGAACGGAGATGATTTCACTGTACATGTGCAGCTCTGTGAAGGAAAGCACGATAGAAAAGGAGGTAACTGTCTTCATGTTCGTCTGTGTGACAGGCAGGAAGGTGAATCACAGGCGGGTTGTCCTCTCTGCCTGCAGGAGAGAGAGCGTGTGTGTCTGTGTGGCAGGTGTGTGTGTGCGTGTGTGTGAGTGATGGCTGTGTGTCTGAGCCGGGGTTATGTGTGTGCACTGGTGCGTGTAATGAACGCCACCGTCAGCTCAACTCCCCGCTTCTCCTCCCACCAATCCCCCAGCCTGCCACACAGCATCCTGTACATGACCACCCCTATCAGACACACACACACACACACACATACAAACGCACACACACACACAGATGGTAGCCGTATACAGTATTTGCTCCTAATCACAATCACATTCAGAGACAATCACATGCACGGAGATCAGTTCCGGTTTGTCCGGTGTGAACCCACAGCCATTTCAATAATGGCTGGAGGCTGTTCACATAAAACGCATTATTATGATAAATTGGATTTTAAGGACCTATCAGACCATCCAAGGACAGTGTGCCGTAAAAGAGGAAGGGACAGGAACAGATGTGGGACAGAGTGGAGATGTGGCGGCAAACCAACAGCTGCTGGAGGAAGAAATGTGGGGCTTATATCGGGCTTTGAAATCTGAGATGCTTTTAGGTGCCGGGAGGAGACGGTGTCCGTGATGTGGTGGGTTTTATATGAGAGGGAGTCAGCTTGCAGATTTGAAGAGTGTAATCAGTGGATGACATAAAAGACAGCATTGTTTTTTTCTTTTATTTGGGGATGCTTTTATGTCGTATCACACTCATCATATGACCGGCCTCACATCAGCCTCCTCTGAGATATCAGACAGCTGCAATACAGGGTGTAATTTCCACTACGTCTCAGTTTGATTTAACCTAAATAGAATCTTTGTTTTCCTACATCAAACCTTCCTCATTATCCAGCCCTGTCACCAGAAGAAAATGTTGTACATTCCTGCAAACCACAAATATCTTACATTTGCACATGGTGCAATGTGACATAGTATATGAGTTGATTTTGTCAGCGGAGGTGGGGGGCCAGCTGGAGTCAGCTGGATGGTGTGATACCTGTCAGAAAAATCCACCACTATTTGAGAACGCTGGTCATCTGCCAGGCAGGGGCGAGGCTGAACTTCCCATAAAATTCCATAGAAGGAATGGTCAAATATGCACTATTGAATTTACATTAAAATACGAATTTACACTGCATTAAATGTGTGCTAGACTATGATGTTAAACGTCAGCGCGACCTCCCTGTCATACATTCTCGTGTCAGCACGGTGGACGCGGAGCCTCCAAGCATTCCTATGAGAAAGCGCTGAGCAGGGCTTTTTCATGCAGCAAAGCGAGACGGTCATTGGATAAATGCGACAAAATCGTCACTTCCAGGGAGGCTCAGCTTCCCTGGGACCGGTAGGCGGGAGAGGACGCTCGGTGTCTGCATGATGATTGGAGGAATTGTCTAAAAGGCGGAACCCCTTTGTGACTGACAGCGCTTTGGGAATACACACCGGCATCGTCGCATTTCGAGCTCAAACCCATCTAAAAATCTTTGAGGTGTGTTTTGCTGTGGTTCTATGACACGAGTGTGTTTGGAAAACGGCTTCAATTAAATGTTCCTTTCATAAGTTACTGCCTCGCTACAATATGACAGATTTTATGATGTAAACGTAAAGGAAACTTCCCCTGTTTGAAAGACAAGCAGCTGCCACTGCTTTCAGGATAGTGTACCCCCACAACAGTGTATTATAAGCCAAAACACAATCTTTTCTTAACCATAACCAGGTGATTTTTGTGCCTAAACCGAACCACACAAGCAAGGTAGCATCATCACCATCATCAGGATCTGAGTAAAGTTCTTTGAGTAACTGGAGACTGGCCGTCAGTGACTGTGGAATGTGCTGCAACACTGAATGAAATCTTCCAGCTGTGCAGGGAGTTAAAGGACATGTTTCCATTTTTCAAGCCTGCTTTAAAACCATACTGACGTGCTCACATGTACATTTGAAAGTGTTATTGATCGTCCCTCCTGTCCATACTGGCTGTAGGTAAATCCTTTTCTAAGGCGATTTAATGTAAGAGACGGAGGACAAAATCCACAGCCCTCACTCTGTGCAAACATCGATTTAAAAGTTCAGCTAAAACCTCAGTCTGACTCTGAGTTATATCAAGTGGTTATCTTCCAAAGTTAAAGTCTTTTTAGTACAAAACGGTCTCTTTCCCACACAGTGTTTTCTCAGCTGCAGCAGAGGGATAGTAATACAAAGAGGGGAGAGCAACTTTGGAAGATACACACTTGATTTATCTAACTCCGACTGCCGAGGCCTCATATTATCTTGGCTGTGCTTTGTAATTAATTTTTGCACAGAAATAGAAGTGTGGATTTTGTCCCACATCGTTCATTTAAATGGCTTTAAGACGAAGGGGATAAGAATGAGTGTTTTCCGTGGATGGCCACTTCATATTCATACCTCTGTGTGGCTGCGTGTACTTCACTGTGCAGAAGAACAAACTCCCAACCTGGTCTCACTCTGAGGTCGAAATGTAGCACTTGGGCAGTGACTTCGGTCGCCGCTATATGAGGGGTGACTGAAAAGTTTGGGCCTCAAGGAAACAAAACAAGATACATATTTTTCAGTGCTTTTATTTTTCAACATAATGGCAACAAGGGCAACACACTTGGGGCCAATCCCAATTCTCTTCCCTTAACCCTACCCCTTTGTTTCAAGTGCACTCACCGGATAGATTCACTCGTTCGTAAGTGTGCATCGTACAGGCCTTCAAATGAAGTGGGGATTTTAAGCGCTGAAAAGCACTTCCCTAAAGTTTGGGACAAGGGCTAGGGCTAATTTTGAGGGGAGGTGTAAGTATTGGGACGGACCCTTGCTTCAGCAGTGCTGAGGCACCTTTATCCCAGTGGAAAAGAACTCTTCAGGCTGGGACACTACACACTCTCCTTGCCACATCTGAATTCTTGTACCCAGCATTTGACTGTGGCACATGAAGGGGCATTGTCATGTAATGTATTGAGCATATCCTGATGGATTTCAGATGATAACATTCCTTTGACATAAAGATATTTGATCGCAGTGTGATACTCCAATGGCTCCGTTCTCAACAAAGAATCACTGACCAACACTCACTCCAAGAATCTGCAAAAATAAAACAACAGTTTGAAACATGAACATGCTTAATGATAATTAATAATTAGGAAAGATTGTAAAAAATATCATTTGGCTTGCCTAGCTACCCATTTTCTGGGTTAGACTCAAGACTTTTCAGTCACCCCTCGTAGTTTAATGGTGCCTGGTGGAGTCTGGGGGGAGTTCGGGCGGCGAAAGTCCAAGTAGGGCGGATGTGTTGTAAAGCCAAACCCTGTTCTTTTTTCCTAAACCAGACCACATTTGTCTGATGGCAAAACATAACAATGTGCATTTATTGTTGAAAGAAAAACAACATTAATTTGCAGTGTTTTACCAACGTAGTGCCTTTATTTTGAAAGAGACTGTATGTAAACACATTTCCTGTTAAAACAGAAGTGTATTCTGAAGACAATGCATGTAACAGGCAGAACGTCAACAACCAACACACCCAGGGTACCTTGCACCTCGTATCTGCACATGGAAAGCCCATGACCAAACATCGATATGTGACGAGTTCGGAGTGAGAATGTGTTGAAACTCCAGGTGAGAAATGATCGAATGAACGCCAGGAGTCTTGACTCAACACACCAAGCAGACGTTCTCCGAATGAGCCATTAGTATTAAAAGCAGGAGGCCAGTGTGTGTCCAGTGGTGACCCAGTGTTATTCATGCTTAGCTCATCTGAATAATTGATCTGATACATCTCACGCTACTTCTGGAGAGACGTGTTGGTGAAATGTCAACACATTTCCACCCAATTAGCCCATTCTGCTGCGCATGAGCTCTTTTTAGGAGTTATAGCACCGCAAGGGTACGAGGTGGAAGGCAGTCTGAGGTCTCTGTGCCAAACAAACGCTCACAGAGGAGCATGACATCAGTATAAATCTGAATTCCTACATCCTTAACATAAAATGTGAGACGTACTACCTGAATGTTTGGCTGTCAGCGTTGTTGTTTCATTTCTTGTTAGAGTACATGGTTTTTCTCCCAGCGCTAAGAACACATACCTCAAAATGAATCACTCGACATACCGCAGATGTTCCAGGAAAGGGCTCGCCTGACGGATTCCCGGCGGCAGCGGCGTTAAACCAAGAGGTGTTCCATCAAAGCCTTCGTGCCCCTGAAGCATGACAACCTGGCCGTGACCAACATTAACCCATT
The DNA here is from genome assembly GCA_035609425.1 of Epinephelus awoara. Lineage (NCBI taxonomy): Eukaryota > Metazoa > Chordata > Actinopteri > Perciformes > Serranidae > Epinephelus > Epinephelus awoara. Next base: position 6,674,718 of record CM069300.1, read on the forward strand.
CAGGGTAACACAGGCCATGCATATGGATTCCATATGGGTCACTCTCTCGGGGAAGTGACTAGCTGAGTTGATGGAAAGCCTCACTGTACCAGCACTTTTCTTTTTGACCCGCTGTGACAAAGCCAGGCTGAAACATGGGGCCAAACCACCAGTAATGCTCTGACTACGGGTCACCTCTAATTGTTCAGGTTGAGCAAATCTGGCATAGTGTTTCTAACTTGGAACAATTCAAAGAGAAAATGTTCCAAGATTGATTTTTATAGCCTCGGGGCAGAAACCTGGGAAAGTGAGCAGACCGACTGCAGCGTTTCTTTTTTCTTTTGTGATGTTTTGTTCTTTCATTTTAAGGGAGTGAACTTTTCTGAAATTCAAAAGCGCTGATGTTGTAAAGATGCTGATAATTATCACATTTATTATTTTTATGTTAGGCACTTTTTTTTTCGGGAGTGTACGGCATGTCAGCGGTGAGTTATTGCATGCCAGTCTTAGCCTGCAGCTTGACTCGACTTTCATGGCTTCCACTTGTTTTCAAACGCTGCTACAGGGGCCAAAGGTCTCCCCCATTCATCAGGAGATGCATGCCATCCAACAAAGTGCTGCATATGGAGGAAAATCTGCAAGCAAGGCAAATCAAGTGTGGAGGAGGAGGAGGAGGCACTCGAGCTGCAAACATGCTATGTGATCTACAATCAGTGGTGCTGTCAGAAATCTGATGATCAAAACAGATAGGATGCTGAGTGCTTTCCAACCAGCAGCCTTGGAAACGTTCATCTGTGCATGGTGAGGGGCCGGGGGGGCGGGGGCACTTTACTCGGGGGAAGGTACATCTGCCCCGATTAGTTTTTACCTCCATCATTCTTTACTTTCAAGCTTCATGTTCGGCTCTCAGATCTGAGATACGCTCCAAAACAATGTTGATGTGTATTTTCCCACAAGGAAAAAAAAAACATCTTGTTTTGGCGTTTAATGCTGATCACGAAATCCCCCCGCAGACTTTCCAAGGAAAAACTCAGAGCTGCCCATAGATTCTTTTTTCGTAATGATTTCTGGAAGAAAAAAAAAAAGTCGTTTCACACTCAGAGTTTGGATGAATGCTATAACTATGCTGCTGGGTTTTCAGGACCGGCTCTAAGATATTTGGAGCCATGGGCGAAATCTGATCATGGCCCAGCATGCCCATCCCTCGCGCCATTCTTTTTACACCTTTGGATGCTGCTTAGTCAAACAAATGCGCTTTTAATTGTCTCCAGTTCAAAGTCTTGTGCCATCACACAGCGGGTGGGCAGTGCACCACAAGACGTGGGTGCCCATGTTTGTAAATAATTCCTATCCAACCCGGTCTCACTTCGAAGTTGTCTAAATCCGGCGCTTGGGCAGTGACTTGTGGCGTCAAACACTAACGAAAAAAACTGAAAAACGTATATGCAGTCGGTCGCCATTATAGTTTAACAGCGTTCGGCGTCGTCAGGGGGAAACATGTTGGTACAAGAATGAAAGTTAAAGTGACGAAAGTCCAAGTAGGGCGGGCAAACACCAACATTCATCCGGGAGACTGAATGTTCACATCCCGTAAAATTCTAAAGCCAAACCATGTACGTTTGTTGTTGGAGGGAAAAAAAAGTCAATTTACGCTGCAGTACTGACGCAGTGCTTTTATTTTGAAAGAGACTGTATGTAAACTGTACATTACCTGTGAAAACAGAAGTGTATTTTGAAAGAGGACAATGCATGTAAGAGGCAGAACTTGACACGGCGTACCAGAACGTCAACAACCAACACACCCAAAGTACCTTTCACGTCGTATCTGGACGCACAGTGCCCCTCCACATGGTGGCGCTCTGGGTGACAGCCCATAAGGAATATGCTGAGCGCCAGCCCTGTGTCTTTTGTTAGCATATTTAAGCAGCTAGCTCATTAGAACGACCACTAACAGGACAAGTAATTACCACAGTTTACAGAACACATATTTGTATGACTGACTCCTGCCCCCAGTGCTTGTTTTGTATTTATACATGAGTACATTCAGTAACTACAGACAAAAGACAAAACAAAACAAACAAAAAACAACAGGTTTTCTCATTCATCCATAGTGGTCTCTAGTTTTTTGTGACAAGGTTTAGAAATATCTGCACAATATTACACAATATTACCCAGACAGGCTGGGACTTTGCTGTCAAGCAGCTCCAGTTTGACACACCAAATTCAAACTGACACAACATGTTTGTCAACCAACAAATTATCAATTAAAAAAAAAGATGAAACCAATTTTGCCAGGTTTTCCTCCCATGTTTGTGTGTATCGAAAACAAAAATTGAAAGTTGAATTAATTTCATAATAATATTGCAAAACAGTCAACAGTATTTAAACTCAGAACTAAATTAGAATCAGCAGACTGTATTCACACTACATTCACACATGTTCACACAAAGCACACTATATTTACACTGAGTGGGTAGGTGCTATATTTACTCTATGGAGTACTCACCACACTCACTATGCTCACTATACACTGTATTTACACTGAGTCACTCAGAGGGCATGTTCTAAAACTAACTCAAGCCAGTGTCAAATTGGCCGACGCTACAACTGTAACTACACTTGTCAGTAGAGAGGTTTCTGTGAAGGGCTGTAAAGATTAGCTGATTCAACACATTTCACAATTCAGTTCACACATTAAACACACATTAAACACACATTAAACATGGCTTAACAGAAACCATTTCAAACACAAGTACACAAATCAGCTTCACTATAACTCGCAGCATTCACAGACAAACACTCGTCTTGATCTGGACACATTTTCCCCACAATTACAACATGCTAATGTTTTTAGCACAAGCCTATGGCATTTTACATTGTATAAATTAGCTTAGCGGCCAGTGGACATTTCTTCTCCTTACATGAAGCCAGGGACAAACTCAGCATTTAACAAAGGTAACGTTAGAAAATTCAGCTCCATTACAACTCACAAGGTTCACTGACAAAACTGTCTTATACTAAACACGTTTTCCAAACGAATATATTATGCTAACGTTATTAGCACAAGCCTATGGCATTTTACATTGTATAAATTAGCCTAGCAAATAGCGGAGATTTCCTCTCTCATATGAAGCCAGGATAAATTACACACAAGACTTAAAATGCTATTCCGTTGTCTTCACAATTGATTGTTTCTTATCTGTGAAATTAAAGTAAATAAAAGCTTTGTTTCCACTGAGGGAAATGGTTTCAGCTTACAAATAAGACAGGAGGTCTGTGCTGCTGTAGTTACATTTCTGGGGAGGTGCACATCAGACAATGTACAGTAGGCTCTGCATCATCGGCATCGATTCAATCCCGCTTTAAATGCATTCAAACGGTCTGGATTGAGCTGACGGGGGAGCTAGTGACGGACTTGGAGAGGTTAGTGGAAAGATGCACATGTGACTATGTCTAGTTATCAAAGTAAGGGGTTAAATAAATAAATAAATAAACAGCTCTCACAAACCATAAAAACAGGAAAATTCCCAAGCTTCCCAATGGCCAGAGTGTACTTTTGTATAACTCAAAAGTAAAGTGTTTGAATTACTCAGGATAATCCACAGACTTCACTTTGTACAGTTTTTACTGCGGATGTTTCTTTGGTAGAGAATATTTATTTATTAACTGACCCTTTACACATTTCTGCTTCTTTAGATTGCACACAAGAGGAAAGAGTTTCTGAGCTGGACTGAAACACCGGATGCGCCCAGAGGTGCCATAATCGTCTGCCTGAAGTGAAAACCGTACAGAGAAAGTTAAGGGGATTTCTTTCTTTTTTTTAAGGAGAAGAAAAGATACCAAGAACAAAACCATCTGGTCTGGTCGGTGTGCTACTTTCCACAGCTTTTCCACTTCACCCTGATTGTTGCCATTGTTGTCAATTAGCTCAACATATGTCTCATGGAACATGACTAATGATGGCACGTTATGTAATCCTTATAAAGAACAGATCATTGTCGGAGATTAGTCATGAGGCTTGTGATGGAATCGCCGGGTCTCTGCCTTCCTCTCCTCGTCTCGGGGCACTGCCAGTATCAAAGAGCAGAATCTATTGAATTTAATGGATACTTGCTTCAGCTTCTGGGAAGTCTTCGAGTCTTTCATTGTTTTTGTCCTCGTAAATGCCCTTTCAAAATCAAATTATTGTGCTATGAGTCACGTCACCCATTTGGGCGAGTTACTGTTGCCTGATTGCTATCCCTCCCTTTGTGCAAGGGAGCTGGGATTTATTTATTATAGCTGTAGTTTAATTAAATGTGTTTACATTTACAATATTATCTGTGATTTAATCTCCCAGACTGAGAAATGAAAACAAGTTTCCATGACAGACTTGTTGGAAAATATGTACGCGGACAATAAAAGTTTTGCAGGGGTAATATATTCGATTTTGTACTCGATTGTGTGTACTCGTGCATCCGTCCCTGCAGCATAATAATGATTTGTTTATGTGTGTGTCAGTGCTTGCGGTGTGCTGACAGCTCGGGAATGTGCTGTCTTTTATGAGACGCAGGCATTGCTCTTTCTTGTCAACATACTTTCTGAACAGGGCGAAAGGAAGAGCGAGTACTTTCTTGTCTTGTCATTTTGAAGAATGGCTCTCATTTTTGGTTGATAATGTGCCTTCAAAATCTTTATAAATCACTGAGTTTTCACCTTTCAGTGGAGTCAAGTAGGTCTGCTTTATGTGAAACTGAGTTCCACGCTGTCGAGCTGAGCTGATACACTCATAAAAATGATTTTCAGCTCCTCCTCGTGCACTTGGAATAATGTTAGCCTGCTTAAATTTTCTAACACTTGAGACAATTAGGTGACTGGCTTTCCTTGGTAATCTCAAAGATTAATCATGATTAACAGTGATTAATGAGCAATGATTAATGATGATGACAAAGTGACACACAAACCCCTTTTGTTTTGCGCTTACTAAATAAAGTGAACCCCAATGTTTTATACTTGAAAAAAACAACAACGATTAATGATATGTTGGCATTCTGCAAACCATAGATATGTCACATTTTCACAGTGTACTGGAAAAACTTTATATTTCAACAGTGCTGTGGTTAATGTGTGGTTAGGGTTAGGCACAAAAACCACTGGGTTATGGATAGGAAAAAAATCATGTTTTGGCTTAAAATACAAGGTGTTGGGGGTCCAATCCCCACTGGAGGCAATGTCTCAGTCAAAAACAACCGCATTTTGGGCCTCCATCCTGACAGGACATGCAGCAACATCTCAGTAAAACTGGTTGCTAAAGATACTCATGTTTAGGGACCAAAAAAAAGTGCAGGAAACACAGTGACAGGTCCCTAAAAATACCCATGTTTAGTGGCTAAAAAACATAGAAAACACAGCAACACGTCCCTAAAAATACCCAGGAAACACAGTGACAGGTCCATAAAAATACCCATGTTTAGTGGCTAAAAAACATAGAAAACATAGCAACACGTCCCTAAAAATACCCAGGAAACACAGTGACAGGTCCCTAAAAATACCCATGTTTAGGGGCTAAAAAACATAGAAAACACAGCAACACATCCCTAAAAATACCCAGGAAACACAGTGACAGGTCCCTAAAAATACCCATGTTTAGTGGCTAAAAAACATAGAAAACACAGCAACATGTCTCTAAAAATACCCAGGAAACACAGTGACAGGTCCCTAAAAATACCCATGTTTAGGGGCTAAAAAATGCAGGAAACACAGTGACAAGTCCTTAAAAATATCCATGTTTACAGGCCAAAAAACACAGGTAATACAGTGACAGGTCCCTAAAAATACCCATGTATAGAGGCTAAGAATACCCAGGAAACACAATGACAGGTCCCTAAAAATACTCATGTTTAGGGGCTAAAAATACCCAGGAAACACTGACAGGTCCCTAAAAAACATGTTTAGGTGCTAAAAAAATGCAGGAAACACATTGACAAGTCCCTAAAAATACCCATGTTTAGGGGCTAAAAAAACATAGAAATCACAGCAACAGGTCCCTAAAAATACCCATGTTTAGGGTCTAAAAATACCCAGGAAACACAGTGACAGGACCCTAAAAATACCCATGTTGGGGGGGCTAAAGATACACAGAAAACACAATGACATGTACTGAAAAATACCAACGTTTGGGGGCTAAGTAATACACAGGAAACACAGCGACAGGTCCCTAAAAAAACATGTTTAGGGGCTAAAAATACACAGGAAACACATTGACAGGTCCCTAAAAATACCCATGTTGGGGGGCTAAAAATGCAGGAAACACAGCACCAAAATGAGCTTGTTGTAAATTCATTGCTTCATCGCACTGAAAGAGGTCAGTCGAGGTATTTTGTACATCTGATTAGGATGCCTATTTCTGGAGGTTTTGCGGTCAGGACGCCGGGGTCGACCCAGAGCACACTGGAGGGATGTTACTCAATCTGGCGTGGAACACATCGGGAAGAAGCTGGCGAATGTTTTAGGGGAAAAGAGCCTGCTACTGCAATCCAGACCCAGATAAGCCACAGGGAAAGGATGGATGGATGGATATAAACTGCTAAAAAGGCTATTGCCAGTTGGGACGACCTATGGAGTGTTGTCCACCTGATGAGTGTACCAATTTTAACTTTGCTTTTTCCTCTGTTTTGGTGTCCACCAGCTTGTTAGCTTAATCTGTCCTTTGGTGCTTAACAGGCAGGGTGCCAAAAACTGCAGTTCCTTGAGTGGCCCCTTGAGGTTGGCTCCAAGAGTGAGTCAATCCATATGGACCTCCATGTCAAAATGCCCAACTTTACAGCAGAAATAAACATTTTTAAAGCTTGAAACCAAAATGGTTTTGGTCTCTTTAGCTCATTTCCCCCTTCATGACAAGTGTACAGGGGTGGCTTCACTCATTTACATTCAATAAAGGCTTATGTTATGCATAAAGCATGTTAGGTAACGTAATCATGGCATAACCACAGAGTACATGTATACCAAAGCTGTCTATTTCAGGGTGCATTTATAAATCCAATCTGATGCTCTGCATTAAAATGAGAGAAGAAACAAAACGTTCTGTGTCTACATTAAATAACCAGTGGTTAAATTAATCACACATTCACTCTGCTTGGCGTGTGTGGTGTTCTGGATAACCAAATGATGCACTCTAACAGTGAATAAACATTAGCATTATCACAGTTGTAATTGCACTGTGCTAACAGAGCTAGCAGGTAGAGTTAGGGTTATCTCGACCCTCATCCACAGTGTCACGTCTGGCTCCACAAATCCAAGATGGTGACATTTAAAATACCAAATTCAAAGCATCAAAACAAGAGTCCACAAACCAATGATGCACTATGTGATGTCATGGTAGCCACATCCATTATTTTAAACAATGAGCCAAAAGAGGCTACAGAGTTGGGTGATAATTCTCTGTAGCTTTGTCACTGTGACTAACTGCTTTTATATTTGACTGGTGGAGTTTTGAGCTGTCCGGTGCAGCACATGTTAAGGTGACGGGTGCCATCTCACTCTGCCTGTGTAACTCATTACATGAAATATGAACTTCTCGTCACCATTCTTGCCCTAAATTGTGGCGTTATTCAGCTTAAACATCCACTGACAACGACGAAGAGCATCTATTGAAACCCTGCCTCCTCCCGTTGACTCTGCCATTACTCAACCTTCAGATAAGGATCAGCGGTCAGGATAAGAGTAGATAAAGGTGGAAAACGACATTATTCGACAGTGTGAATAATTGAAGAGCCTGCAGTCGATTTCCGGAAAAGAAAAAGAAGACTGCAGCGGTGACTATCCTTATCGGCGGCGGCGGTGGCGTGGGACTCCACCCCCGACACAGACATCTGCCTCGTTGCAGTGCTCGTGCTGGGTGAAGAGGACAGGTGGGGCGTCCATCATCCATGCAGAAAGGACAGAGGAACATTTAAGTCAGCAGGATCCATTGTTCAATGAAGGTCAGCCGTAAGGTGGGAATGAAATAGGGCGACACCGGGGAGAGTGATAATAACTCATCACCGTGGAGGTTTCTGATTCGCTGCCATGTACTTCATCATGCCCTCTCAACGAGCACTCCACTTCTGCTTAAGACAAGGTCACGCTGTTCAAATCTGGCAGCGCATAGTCTCCGAAAACTAATCTAAAGGTTGTGGTAGTTGAATAAGAGCGACTTAACTCGCAGCAGAGGCATGAGTCTTACCAGAGGCATCAGAGTTGACGGTAAATGTACACACCCATCCATCCATCCACCCAAAAAACCTCCAAACTCTGATTTTCCATTGCGCTGCTTTAACGTCAAACTGCTGTGTTTCCAGTCGTGTCCTCTCTTGACAATATTTTCCTGTTTGTTCCCTGTATACCACATAGGTGTAGCATCATTTCTTGCTCTGGCTTCACAAACTATGACATTTACTGCACATTACATTTATAGTTTTAAGAGGCAATTTTAAGGGATAAAACTGGAAAATATATTTATAGCTCACTTCACTACATGTGAATGCATTCTTGTGGCTTGGTCCAACCGCAGTGCCATTTAAAACCATTTTTAATGAGCATGACTAAGGCTGCAACTAATGATTATTTTCATTTTAGATTAATTTCTTGATCATTTTTCACTGCACTTGTTTAGTCTTTAAAATACCAGAAAAAAGTTGAAATGCCCGTCTTAATATCCCAAAGCCCAAAGTGATCAGCCAAGTCCAAAATCAATTTATGATTATACAAAAGGAACACAAGCAGCAAATCCTCATATTTGAGAAGCTGGAACCGGCAAATGTTTGCCAATCAAAATCAGAATTTGTTTTCCACCACAAGGAAATAGAAATCTGTGTTTGATGTGGCTCTGAAGTAAAACCACACGGTGCAGAGACTACAGGAAGAAAATACAAAATTCTTATTAGAAGCCCTCTGTTTCCAGTTTTACCAGAGGGTCCTGTGTGGCGAGGGTTGCTCACATCTAACTGGCTCAATATGGGAAAGATCGTGGTTGTGGCATTTAAAACAAGATGAGGGTATAGATAGGTTTGACAATACCAAGACTTGGTTAAAGTCTGAAATCAATCTCATTGTTCCTCTCACTTGTAGAGCTACTTATCAGTCTGGGTTGATTTGGTGTGAGTTATCGAGTGTGGGAATTTTGGCTGTGCAGATGTCTGCCTTCTATCCAGTATAATGGAGCTAGATGGCACTCGGCTTGTGGTGCTCCAAGCACAAAAAAAAAGTCGTATTTGGAAAACTCAACAGCAGTGGCGTCAGGTACTTACAATGGGCCCCAGTGCACGCTATTGTGCACTTATTGTCACGACGTACCAGAGAAAATAAGAAAAGATTAATTTCAACATTTTTAATAGCTTATTTATAAGCATATACGTTTGTTATAGATGCTACTGACCATTTTGCAAAAAAAATTAACATGACAGAGATGGGTTTGCCTTTTCAAGGGTCAACACGTTCTCACTCCGACCTCGTCACATATCGACGTTTGGTCATGGATCTTCCACGTCCACATACAACGTGAAAGGTACCCTGGGTGCATTGGTTGTTGATGTTCTTGGACACCGTGTCAAGTTCTGCCTGTTACAAACAATGTCTTCTTTCAAAACACACTTCCTTTTTCACAGGAAATTTAACATTGACATACAGTCTCTTTCGAAATAAAATCACTACGTTGGTAAAACACCGCAAATTGACGTTTTCTTTCCCACAACAACAAACACACATGGTTGGGTTGAGGAAAAAGAACAGGGTTTGGCTTTAGAATCCTACAGGACACAAACACCGCTCTCTTGGGTGAAAGTCCGTGTTTGTTGGATCCATTCACCACCCCTCCCACCCGCCCCACTTGGACATTCATCACCTTAACTTTCGTTCTTGTCCCACCCCGTGTCCCCCTGATGTCGCTGGGCACCGTTTTACTATAACAGCAACCGGCCGCGTATCACGCTGATGTTAAAGGATGCCTTATTTTGTTGGTTTCTGACGCCGCAAGTCACTGCCCAAACGCCGGACTTTGATGGATGGAACTGGTTTTAATTTACTGAGAGTTCCTTGAACAAAGGCATATTTTCAAGGTGGCAATCACTCATAGGGGACCATTCTCCACCCAACACATTGTTGGAAGGCCCACTCTCTCTATGGGCCCCAGTGCAACCACACTGCCTGCACTGTCTATATTTTTACGCCCCTACTTAACAGCCATGTCTCTTTCCAGAAGTACACCCACCAACAGTATCACTGTGCAGAAGCAAGTGTGTGTGTCCACTGCTAGCTCACCTAGCACCACTGAGCTAGCTAACATTACAGCTCAGTCAAGGAGGACACACCTTAATGTTAACATCCTGTGCTGTCATGAGCATGAGCCTCTCATCTGTGTAGTTTGGTAAGAAGAAAATAGTTACAGCATAAAATCTGCTCACGGCAAGGTCTGTGGATTATCTTGAATAATCAGGTCATGATTTCTGGAACGAGACATTGCTGTTGAGTTTTTTTTATTGTTTTGACGCTTTGAGCACCACAAGCCAAGTGCCATCTAGTTCCATTATACTGGAGAGAGGGCAGACGTCCCTACAGCTGATATCTCAAAGACTCAACAACTCACAATAAATAATCCAGACTGATAAATACAAATAAGGCTCAGAGGAAAAATTTGTGTTTTTGATTTTGAGGGTGAACTGACCTTTTGTGGTAAACTGCAGGCCTTCTTCTGCTTCATTGCAATTTGGGTGTACTCCTCCCTGCACTGGCACTAGACATGACATATGTGTGTCCAAATACACAGAAAGGAATTGATTTGAGGTGAATTTCTGTCTCTCCACCTTAAGCATCAGAGTTCTGGACCGCTTCACATGGGATACACTCATGTGCTCCCACTCAGCATGTTGGCAAAATGTCCTCATAATCATCCACCCTGAAGAATACAGAATTCTCTGTTTCCCCTCCTTCATTTATGCATCTTTTATAATGATGTTCAAGAGCGCTAAAAGGGTTTTTCCCCATGCTTTCGCTCATTATTTGATTTGAAAAGTCTGCTGCGGGCTGCTCTGTGATCGTGCTGCTGCTGACATTTGTTTTTGTGCTGTGGTGCGTTCAGAGCTGTGGGAACCTCCAACCTCTTGACACTGATGATCAGCAGCCTCTTTTTTTTTTATTGGAATAGAGGACTGAGTTCATGTATTCCTTTTCATTTTGTTTGGTTATTGTGTTGACTTCTGGGCTTGATTTTATATCCAAGCTTGTAAATGTAAAAGTTGTTCAGCGGCTCAAAACTTAAACTGATATTCGACCCAAAAACTATCTTTTGAGTGTAAAACATTACTCCCCCGTGGGCTTGAGAAGGAAAGTAGTTTTATTTGTTGTGGGGAACAGTGGCTGTGTTCAGCTTTAGCTGCAGTGGATTCAAACAATTTTCACGCTTGAAAATCTATCAAATATCAATTAAAGCGTGCCAAACTCCTCCTGCAGCGTAACTCACATCCTGCTGTCCATCTGTACACTCCGTTCACTCATGTTTTTACCACAATATGGCTAAACAGACTCCTTCTGTCTAAGTCCTCAATTAGAGCTGATGAGCAGGCACATGTGCTGGTTTGCCCTCTTGAAAGTACGGAGGTCACATCAGCCATCTTTTTAATGAAATTTCTCCCCACTAAATGCATCAGTGTGCCTCAGATTACGTATTTGTCTGATCACTGAAAAGCTCCTGACATCCCACACTCCGACAAGCATGCAGACAGATGTGCAGAGGTGAGATGGTAGGCAGGGTTTTCATTCTTTAGTGAGCAGTTAACCCCAATTGTACAATCCTCAGTGTCTTGTTCTCCCTAATGATGGCAGTGTCAGAGTTATTAGATTCAGACAAGAGATCAAGGAAGACTCAAATGTACACAAACACACAAAGGAAGCAGGAAAGATGAAAGGATATTTACTGGAGGCAATGACCGGGAACTGAGTAACAAGTTTGCAACAGGATGGCAGTCAAACAAATTTAAGAGGACACGGCTGGGCAGAAGGTCAGGGACAAACAACAGGTCAAAACACTGGAACAAGGAACAGGTGGCGGGACACAAAGGCTATCAGCAGCAGAACAACATTAACAACCTGGCCAGGAGCAGGTGGAGATGGGCTGGGATAAATACCGAAGGGGTAATTGGAGAATGGGGAACAGGTGAGCAGAGTGGATGTAGAAGTCGTGTGACTGGTGGAAAAGTTTGAGGGCATCTGGTGGATGGATGGGGGATGGCAGGTCTGGAGAGTTCCTGGGAAAGGCAGAGGCCTGAGGGAAGCGAGAGGTTGCAGCAGAGAAGGACAGAGGAGAGGACAGAGTAAAATAAACACTGAGGCAGACATTGGGACAGGCAGAGTTTTCACCTCGACTTTAGCCCCTTTCACACGTGCACTGCAACCTTGAACTTACCTAGACTTTACCAGGAGGAGCTGTATGTGAGAATGCAAATGTACTAATCAGCTGGACTTGACCTTAAACTGACTTTACACTGCCAGCTCCCCAGAGTCTGTGTAATGTCTGATTGAGCCCATTTGCGAATTGAGCAGGTCATCGTTCGGTGAATTCACAGCGAGCAAAAGGGCGTGTTGATGACATTTCTATCATGCGACTAGTGCAACACCAGAAGAAAACAAACCTCTGAGGACGAATAAGAAGGGCCATTTACACAAAGACACAAACAAAAATGTCTAACGAGAGAGATGATGAGATTCAGGAATTCTGTTGGTAAGGAACGCCGCCAAAATTGTTGGACAGATTCAAGACACAACAGGAGACGCTGTTGTTTATGACCAATTTACCAACCAGCTGCATAAACAAAACACTGCCATTTCTGCAGCGTATTTTTTTTGCGTCACATCCTGCCTTCTGCACGCTCCATCCAGCCACCACCCCTTGCATAAACCAAACAGAGTATTACCAGGAGTTAAGAAGATGTCTGTTTTTGTGTGCTACATAGAACTTTGGACAATGAGTGTGTTTACATGGACAGTTTAATTCCCTTTTCATTCAGAATGAAAGTTCATTCCTGTTAAAAGTGATCTTGTAAACGTCTAATTCAGAATGAAAATGGCCAATGCGATTGAAAATTCAATCCGATGTAAGGGGCTGGAATATTCTGTTTCTAATTCCGAATGAAAGAATTTCTCGCACTTGTATACGCTCATTCCTCTTTAAGTTCATTCCGGTCTTTCTGCACATGCTCGTTTCCTTGCCCTTCCTACGTGATGATTTAAAAACAGGTGTATCCATTTTTGCTTTCATAAACAGCCATATGACACTTCATACAAACTAATCTGTTGGGTCTCAAAATTGTTTGGTAGTGTGATATTGGACAAAACAACATGACACAGTATAAACACAATGCTTGCATCATTGCATCAGTGTTTCAGCACGTTCACAGGATGAACAAAGGTTTACTAGAAACCAGGAGATTATGAATGGAAGATGGAGTGAATTTTCACAGGGTGGAGGTGTAATGTGACGGTGCCTTGAAGCTGGATTTATACTTGATGCAAGGAAAATTCAAAGCAGGCCTGCTGAGGATACTTTTACAAGAATACGCTAGATGGATGTAACTGTATTGAACGTGATCAGGACATACCTTGCTTTATGTCAACATCCTTTCATCTACTTTGTGATAGACAGCGATGGCAAGGTATGCATTAGGCTTTGACAGTATCTATTTTTTCATATCTTCCTGACATTCAACTGAGGTACAGTATATGAAAAACAGCTTAGTATCTGAATTAGCATGTATGTCATTGTCTAGCCTATAATGCTGTGTTATCCAAGAAAAACAACCTTATCACATATACATCAACATGACATGCAAGGTAGCCTGGACACATCTGTTGCCGACATTCTGGTATGCCTGGTCAGCTTCTGCCTGTCACCTGCATGGTGTCTTTTCAAAATACGTTATCACAGGAAAATGTACAGGTTGTATACAGTCCCTTTCAAAATAAACATACTACATTGGTACAACACTGCACAGTGTTTTGTTTTTTTTCATTCAACAGGAGATGCACATGGTTACGTTTAGCCAACACACGCATGTGGTTGGTTTAAACCAACAAAAGCACATGGTAAGGTTTAGAAAAAAACAACAAGGTCTGGCTTTACATACATATGGGAAGTAAACACTGGCCTCCCTGATGAAAGTCTGTGACAGTTGGATCCATCCACCACCTCTCGTAGCCCACCCTACTCAGATTTCTTGCTCCCTTAACTTACATTGTTGTCTGGTTGCATTTCCCCCTGACCACCTGATCCACCTGGCTGCATAACACGACGTGGAATCCACTGACCAAGCACCGGTATTTGATGGCTTTGGAATGAGACTGGATTGCTAAAATATACAAGCCCCATGTGTATCAAAGGGTGTCTCTGCATCGGTCTCTGACAAAGTGGCGGTATTTGACGAGTTCGGAGTGAGAACAGGCTTTGATACCGCCCACGCATCTAATGCAGAACTGGAGGTATAACCAGGTAACGTCTATTTCATCTTATTTCGCAACAGAGACTAAAGTTGATGACGAGCAGAAGGTTTGCAGTGGAGACGGCTTTGCTAGATTAAAGGAGACTACTTTTCTTCAACTTGCTCAGTGACTCTCTTTGCAAGGAAAAACCTCCCCAGGCATCGAAAACTTCTAAGAAAGTTTCACTGTACCCTCTGGCGTAGCTACAGTGGCTCCAAAGATACGCCATAACCCCTTTAGTGCACGACTATAAATTTCTCTTTAGACATCCAGCTCATTCTCCACCATTGGTCAAAACTGCTCAGTCCTTGCTCACTTGTTCACTTTCCTGACGTACAACTCTAGGGCAACAGTTACTCTTTGAAACAACAGCAGGCCGGTCGTGATTACAACCCGATGAAATCTGTGGTTACTAATATTGTATTTATTAAATGTGTGAGCTCCAACAGTCAGGAGTGTCGGGACATACAGTAGCCTCCAGATTCAGACTTTTCAGTCCAGCTTCGTCTGATATGAGGTCTCAAGAGTTTAACCCATTCACACATCATGATGATCTTGACACAGTCCAGGTCGGCTGAAAATTGGCACGTAAATCACTTACGCTGACCTTGTCTTCATCATCAGATAGCCTCAAGTGATTAACTCAAGTATGCTACAATTTAATTTCCCTGCCTTCCTTTTTTCTCCTCTCATGTGAAGCAGAAGCTGGTAAGAGGCTTGGACACAACTAAACACCACATGCTGTGCAGAGAACTAAAGTCCTGGTTTACACACTCTGGCACACTTCCCAGGCAAAACACAGCTTTTTTTCACTGCTAATGTTTTCTTGCTCCTGGTGTTCTTTGAGCTCTATTTCTTTTCTGATTAATTCCTCCTTCCCTGATTAATACCTTGTTTCTGGTTAATAAGCAGAGGAGATAAGTGAACAATAGTAGAGAGTTTATCCCGGAACAAAGCAATATTCGGTCGCCTTTTCCAACAAGCAAGTACTTGATCCCAAATAATAATTAGTTTCATATTTTTGGATGAGGCGGATATCAAAGCCCTCCTGTTTCCTATCAAGACCACTTATTTTAATAGGAAATGACATCATCTGAGGGCCAAGGTGGGCCAGTAAAGCAACAGAACAATCCTTCCCCTGCCCACTGGCACGCACACATAGCCCCTCCAGTTCTCCTCTTGCTCTCTCAAACAGAAATTAAGTGTATTTCCTTGCTAGTCTGCACCAACAATGGCCAGAAAGCGATTACTGTGGGCCTTGCACAGACACAGCTGGATGGTTCTGGGGGGAAAAAAAGAAACAAATGAGTAGAATTCCCCAGAAAGAAGCCTGTTATTAATTACAAAAGGTTGATGGGGTTGGCTAGAGTCGCCTGAGCCTCGGAAAGCAGTTGGATCAAAGGAGAAATGAGGGATGACAAATAACCTGCAGCCTCCTGGAATTCAAGAAATGAGATGATACCAGCAGTGAGGGAGGAAGGAAAGTATATATAACATACACTAGAAAGATAAATGGACAGAGGGATTTATAGAGAGGGACACATTTATAGTGGTTTTTATTCATCATCGGCACCCTGACATTAAGATATATAAACTTTTCATTTAAAGAGTGACAATAAATGAATAGAACTGTCGAACTGCACCGATTAAGATCAGGTTTCTCTTGCAGTTACAGCATCCACTGAAGTAATTGCTCACAAGTCTCTCACCCAGCTATTTTCCTCTGAATTTTAATGGCATCGCTGACAAAGGACAACTGGGGCAGCCTATTTTTCAGTTTGAGTCTCTGTTATTATTCGCCCCGGTTCAATGTGTCACTAGTGTGCTGTCAATGGAGCTGTCACTTTGACAAGCTCGGGGCTCTGGTGAATGGAGCGCTGGTTAGAAACACAGGAAACAGTGTCTCCTATACCCTCCCCTCCCTCAACACCACCGCCAACTTCATTTCTGAACATGTGATCTCCGCTGGCTTTGGGAAAGCTTCCCAGCTCCACACACAGCATGATGTCCAGACCACCATTTACACTCTTTTAACCACAAGCGCAGTTGGTGATGTGTGATGTCCAGTGTGTAGGATTTAGGGGGATGTATTGGCAGGAACTGAATATAATATAATATAATAAGTATGTTTTCTTTTAGTGTATGTATTCATTTATCCATCCATTTTTATCCACTTATCCAGAGCTGGGTCACGGGGGAAGCAAGCTGAGCAAAGTACTCCAGGCGTTCCTTTCCCCAGCAATGCTTTCCAGCTCCTCCTGGGAGATCCTGAGACATTCCCAGGCCAGATAAGATATATAATCCCTCCAGCATGTTCTGGGTCTGCCCCAAGGCCTCCTACCAGTTGGATGTGCCCACAACAACTCTAGTGGAAGCCGCCCAGAAGGCATCCAGATCAGATGCCCGAACCACCTCAACTAGCCCCTTTTGACGCGAAGGAGCTCTACTCAGAGCTCCCTCCGGATGTTTGACCTCTTCACCCTCCTCCAGCAACTCCTTTGCTTGGGGCAGTATCTCTCCCAACCCAGAAGGGCAATTTACTGTTTTCTGGCAGAGAACCATGGTCTCAGACTTGGAGGTGCTGACTCTTATCTTGACCACTTCACACTGGGATGCAAATGGACCTCGTGCATGCCGGAGGTCATAAATTGATGAATGATGAAACAGAACAACATCATCTGCAAAAGTGCACAATCACCTGAAAAATATGAATCATTGTTTTCTTCACGTTAGAATGAACCATTTATAGCTACAAAGGGAGCAGGTCCTAGTCTACAGAGATCGCCACGTTGCACTGCCATGCTTATATAGTAGCCCATAATGGACAAACCAAGCACTGGCTCTAGATAGGGCCACTTGTGTTTTCACATCGGCCAACATAGTCCAACATAGCAACAACTAACTTGAAGCTGCTCTATTCTGTGTTTTTATTAATTTAAATCACAAAGTTTATTTTGGAGAGGAAGAGACCTCTGTGGATAATTCAGCTCTCAGTAAAAACATCCTGAACATCTGGGTCAGAAATACGGTGAGCACACCTTCAGTTATCAGAGGAAAAAGCTAAGACACATTATCAGGTGCTAGGCTAGCGGCCTGTCTCCGATATGCCAAACAGTGTCGGAGAAATATCAATGTGTAACGTGACACTGCTTTATTAAATGTTTTTTCTTGTATTATCACCTGGTCCGTTTGTTTTGGAGAGGAAGAGACTTCTGTGGATTATTCGGCTCACAGGTTGAAAACAGATCAATAAACACTAAAGGAATCTAAAGCAGAATTTCATGCTTGGTTTCAAGTTTAAGCTGGTTGCAATTTGCAACCCTCAGCTAAATCCTACATACTGCTTCTTTAGGAGGTTAAATTAAAAGAAAGGTATTCTGCAATACACTAACATCTGTATAAAAACAACAATAAAAACTGTAAAAGTGTCATAATTTTGAAAAAAAGATTCAATTCTTTTTCTTTGAAGAGACCTGTAATGTTTTTCATGTTACCCTTTGTTACACTGATATATCAGATATCTAAATCTGGAACAAAGCTCTTCATGTGCAGACTGAAACAAAAAAGAACATCCCAGCTAAATCAAAGAAAACTGCCAGCATTGTGACAAGCGATGGAAATCTTTCATCCCCTTTCACCGACTGTCTTTTACAGAGGAAACACAGAAGATATAATTCCAGCTTCACTTCTACCTGCTCGTGCCACTTCTACATACTTGGGAAGGAGAGTATAAGATGATGGAATTACTGGGATCAAACAGCATATTTGTCTTGCTGAGTGGCTTCATGTGTCAGACTGGGTTAAGTGGTTGGAATCTCCAATTCTAGGAGGAATGCTAAACTGGAGTCATGCTGCTTTCACGAGGTTGACAGGAAATTGCATTCATCTATCACTTCTTTTTCTTCTTCTCAGATGTCAGGAGGTTTGTGGGGGAGACTCAGAAGTGACTGAAAACATCACTAATATTACTAGGAAAACAATTAGCAGTGGGTTTATTTATAATGAAATCTTTGTTGTATACAAATTTGCAACACTCAAATAAAACTAATGTGGAATTAATATGAAGTCTCAACACAGATGGGATGATACAAACATTGTATTCCTCTGTGAACTTAACAGGATGGGATAATTACATGAATTTGGACTTGCAGTTTTCTTGTGTTGCTACTGAAGCTACTGAAACTGTTTGGCAAGATCAGCTCCATTTTTGTGAATCTTTTGATAATAACACTGAATCAATTGGCTCCCTGTAATATGAAAATGTGCTGTAATCAACAGTCTGCAGCTTTTTTTGTATCTTTCAGCTTCCAGCTCATTGTTCCTCTGTTTAAAAACCACTGATTTTATGTAAAACCACAGATGTTTTCCCAGTGTGATACCAGAGTGGTGGAAACCCCCGACACACATATTTTTCTCTGAAGCTGGAGATCCGAAACACAGCTACGTCAACAGCAGTGAACGCTGGACAGGTGGAGTCCAGTGGGATTCTCATGTTGCTCTGTGTGTACTTGTTGTATGTAAGTATGAAATTGTTTGGCTGCAAATACTCAAAACATTTGTTTTAGAAACCACTTTCTGTCCTCTTGTGGTCAAAAATCAATGTGGAAACGAAAATGGAACCAGCTAAACTTAGCTGCCAGCAGGATGCTTTTTCTTTTTTCAGGGATAAGAAACCTCAACTTGACTCGTCTCCGCCACATAATCCTCCTCTGGTGGGAAAACGTTTTTGTTGTGCATGGAGATTTAGGTATCAGGTTCATTTGTTATGCTCCAAATCTGTAAATACCTGCTGCTTTTTGTTGTTTGTGCATTAAACACTCCATGAAAATTGGGGGCACCTGCGGTTATGTTACCAAAAACCATTTAGGGAAACCAAAAACAGCAGAGACCAATTAAAAGCTGTAAAACAACACCAACAACATGATGGCTTGGACCAAGGATGACAGAAGTTTGCTGAGTGAATTTATGTGAGGATTTAGAGACTGTGCTTGGCTATAACCGCACTGAAGTCCTGTAACAAGCTCAGTGACTCATATGAATATATTTAATTTAAGATGTTAGCACGTAAATAAAAACAAATGAAACATGTGATGGGCTTTATATAACAGCTCCAAGGAAGCCAGTTTGCTGGTCCCCCAGTTTGGTTTGGATTGACATATCTTAACAACTATTGGATAGATCGCAATCAAATTTGGTGCAGATATTCATGGTCTCCAGAGAATGAATCCTCATGACTTTAGTGATCCCTGACTTTTTAGCAGGTCAAAGTTATCACTAACCAAGTGAAATAGCTCCACATCTAATAGATGATTAATACAAAACATTGGCATTCATGGTTCCCACATGATTTATCCTCCTGGATATTGTGATCCCAAGACTTTACTTCCATGGCATGGGCTTAACATTTGTGGTTTTGAGTGAAATATCGCTACAACTATTGGATGAATTGCTATGAAATTCGGTGCAGATATTCATTGTCCCCAGATGATGAATCCTAATGACTTTAGTGATCCCCTGACTTTTTATGTAGCACCACCAGCAGATCGTCCTTATCCCTAATCTAATTTAGGGAGAGTCTGTAGTCTGTAGGGAGTGGTTCCCAGATGATGTATCGTCCTGGATATTGTGATTCCATGACTTTACTGCCACTGAAAGCTTTAGGTTGACATTTTGAGTGAAACATCTCCACAAGTTTTGGATAAATTGCCATTAAATTTGGTGCAGATATTCACGGCCCCCAAAGGATGACTCCTAATTACTTTGGTGATCCTCTGACCTTTTATCCAACACCACCAGCAGGTCAAAGTTATCACTAATCTAAAGACGTTCACATCTAATTGATGGTTTGGCACAAAACATTGGCATTCATGGTTTCCAGATGATGCATCAATTTGGATATAGTGATCCCATGACTTTTCTCCCAGTGAGAGCAAATGGGTTGACATTCGGGGTTTTCAGTGAAATATCTTCACAACTATTGAATGAACTGTCTTTAATTTTGGTGCAGATATTCATTGTCCCTACAGGATGAATCCTAATGCCCCAGGCATTTTATTTAGCAAAACCAGCAGATCTAGTTTTCACAAATTCAGGGAGATACCTCAATATCTACTTGACAGCTTGATACAAAACATTGGCATGATGTTGACTTTTGTAGTTTTGGGTGAAATATCTCCACAAATATTGCCCTGTGTTACGACCCAGCTCGGGGAAGCAACATAAAACCAGTTGGAATTGGTAAAATAAAGTCATTTATTAACAAGGAACTAGATTCTTACAAACACAAATGAAAAGGCAGACTACAAAGGAAGAGAAAAGGGCCCATGGGTGCTGTTTAAATCAAAGAAAACAAATATAACCAAGGACTCTTTAAAAGCCACAACCAAGTTTACCTTAAGGAAACAAAAATAGTACTAAAACCTCAACACTTCATTTTGACTAATCAAAACCAAACACAGTCAGAATGGCCTCTTGCACCGACTGTGTCTAAACCGAAAAATACTCTGTGTGTGCAGCCAGTAATCAGCAGCTGAAGTCTATACCTGTCCCGGTCTCCAGATGATCAATAAATGCCTCACAACTTGTGTCTCGGTTCAAAGTCACAAAAAGCCTCAATACACCTATTAGCATGCAAATGAGATACAGTAGTGTGGTGAGTTGTTCAAGGTAAATCCCAGTTGCCGAGAATTACAATCTGGCCAAGTATTAATGCATCTCTCGGAGTGGAAGGTTGAACTCGGCGCCTCAGAAATCATGAAATGGGATGGGCATCTGGGAACCAATCTCGCGCTGGGGACCTCACATCCTGCTTGGTGTACATGGTGTAAATGGTTATACACATGGCGGGGGTGCCAGAGGCAGCCATAACACCCTGATAGCCTTGTTTCCACCAAGCAGTCTGGTTCAGTTCAGTTCAGTTCGACACACATAAGAACTGTTACTTTTGTGTTTCCATTGTGAAAAGTCATGGGTGGTACCAACAGAGCCGTCCATGCTGTCCCTATTTTGCATCACCCCTCTGTTGAGGTACCTAGCACACTGATCTGATACTAAAAGGTGGAGCTAGAGCACTGTTCACACCATGGCAAGTTCATGCATTTAAAGATTAATAAATCAAAAGGTTGTTCTGCTGCCTCTTCATCTTTACTAGTTAAAGAGGTCCTATTATGCTCATTTTCAGAGTCATATTTGTGATATTAAAGGTCCACTGGAAAAGATTTAGGTGCTTAAATGTTCAAAATGCACATTATTTTTCTCATGCTGCCCATTGCTGCAGCACCTCTGTCTGAAAGTCTCTGTTTGAGCTCATGGCCTGACCCCAAAGTGCTCCAACCATCAGCTCTACAAAAGAGCAAAGACACCTGGTGAGTAGTGTGTCCCCACTGCTACCCTAGCTTGTATAGTGTGTCTTCTGGCCTGCCTCACTGTGTCCGCCTCACTATATACACGGGGTACTCACGGTCTTGCTGGGTGACAGAATTCCTGCTGCCGACCTTGGCTTGAGTAGAGTGGCGTTGGCGGACACTGTCGGCTGCACGTCTGCTTGCTGCACTTCTCGTGGATGTGGGTGGAGGACTGCTTCGCTCTCAGCTGCTTGGTGTGGCATCTGCTGCAAACACGCGTGCTCTCCTCCTGCTTCAGTCTGCCTCAATATAAGTCTGTCCAGTTGGGTCATGACGGTCTGAAGTCTGTTTCAGAGTCATGACAGTTCAACAGTCCGCTGTTTAAAAAACACACCTCAAGGCAGACTAAAAACAAGCAAAGCGATGACCCTGACCTTTTTGACCCTTTTGACCCTGTCACATACATCAAGTTTTTGGTGAAAGTACGGCTTTAGTAAACACATTCATGTCCCCAACAGGATGAACAGTAACAAGTGTACTTGTCATCTAGCACCATCATCGGAAACAGCAACATCTCAACATCTACTGGATGCATTGGCACAACATTGTGTACAGACAAAAATGGTCCCTAGACGATGTGTCCTATCGACTTTCGTGATTCTCTGACCTTTTCATTAGAACCACCAGGAAGTTGATATCTTGCCTTTAATAAAACAGCTCAACAACTATACTGACTGGATTGCTGTGACATTTGGTAGTGGCATTTATTGTTTCCAAAAGGATGAACTGTAGTAACTTTGCTCCCCTGACCTCTCAAGTGTCATCAAGTCAAAATTTCATTCTGTCTAATACTTTGGTTAATGGCTAAATACTTGCAAAAATAATGACATTCCCATCATCCATAGCTTTACCTAATGTTTAAAGCTAATATGCATATGCTAACGTGCTAATTCAGATGGCACACCTTAAAGAATTAACCTGCCAAGATGAGTTAATGCAACAGTTACAATAAAATGTGTTGTTTTCCAGTTTGACAGAATGTCTCGGTTGGGTTAATACATTTTATAATATGCTCCTGTGGGTCTTTAACGTGTATGCATATAATCAAATCTTGAACAGGAGAGTAATGAGGAAATTGCATTAGATTGTACACATACAGTACACTATATTGTCTCCCTCCAGACCATTGATTTGAAATGGCAGCTTTCTTGCTCAATGCTATTCTGTTCCTGCAGATAACATAAGTAATGCATTTGAATTATCTGGCCCGCAGAGGTGCAGATTGGTGGTTATCCTGCGAGCGTGCTGTGATTCGTAGATGGATGACGCCATAGATGCTGATGTCATCAAAACAAGGCAGCCGCTGCAACGACCCCAATATGCTCTCTGTAATGTCTTCACCTCTGAAGCGCTGAGGAGGATACCAGACTCCAAATCCCACAGCGTCATAAATAAAATTAAAAATCCAAATGGCTATGGACAACACAGCTTTTCATTTCACAACACTCATTGTGCTTTCACTTCTGTCCCTTGGTAATAGTCGTTAGGGTACAATTCAATCAAATGAAAAAAAAAAAAAAACCCAACTCATATAATTAATTTTCTTTTAATTTGAATCACACCCTTCAGCCATTCTCGAGGGGAGCCATCTGTTCCCAAATTCATTTTTTCTCTCTCCTCAGTTTCTTTTTTCTGTGTAACTGAAACGCTGAACAAAAGGCTCACAGCTCTTGCTTTAGTCGCTCAATCCGCTGACACAAAAATTGCAGCACTGTGTCAGATTAAGAAAAAAGCTTGAGGTTAAAGCTCACTCATCATCCGTGGTAGAGGTTATGCGGCCAGATGTTTCAAGTCTGCGCCGTTACGGGGGGAGCACATCGCTCTTGAGTTATGTCCAATAAATTTCAGTCGCAAAAATCCCTCGGTGAGAGCCTTCTTTCTTTTTTTTTTAGTGTTACACCATCTTGGCTGTCAGTGAGTACATAGTCTCAGAGAATTAGCCAACCTGGGCCAAATTGTTTCCATCTCCAGGAACACAGTGAATTGGGTCTCACAGGGCTCCACTGTATCTGAGGAAAATGTAATTCTAGAGGCCTTGTAATGGATTGGGCTGTCCTCTTTTCTGTATTGTCTTTTCAATACGCACCTCAGCAGGCAGTACAGCGTGTCTCCACCACGAGCCAGTGCTGAAGCAATGTGGTGAAATGAGCCTGTTGTTGACGCCCTTTGTCCTCTCTAAAATCTGGGCCAGAAAGCCAGCGCCCTCTGCTCCAGTGCTCTGAGGCTGTACAAAGAAAGCTCCTTGTGGTTCATCAAAGCTTTATCTCTGCAGTGCTGGCAATATTAAACAACATTAACCTCCATTAACACAGCAGTTCTCATTTATAATTAAATCCTCATCACAGTCCGATATTAGTAATCATGAAATAATCGATTTAATGTTTAATTACTAGCTGCTGGTGATAGACGAAAATGAACGAACAAATCTTTTTGAATGGCTCTTTCAGTGTCCTGTATGCACCAGGTCAGCGTGTCGAGCATTTAAGTGCTCAGTAATCCCCAACTATTCCCACTCACCCACTCGCTGTTATCATAGGGTACTGCCTCTGCCTGCTACAGTGAATGAACCTGCGAGGACCAATTAAATCAGACTTGAGTCCAGACCTCTGGCAGTCAATGCCAATGGTGCATTCATGTGCTGCTCAGATTGTCAGCTGACATTGGGTGAGAGGCAGGGTTCACCCTGGACAGGTCACCAGACTACCACAGGGCTGACACATAGGGACAGACAACCATTCACACTCACATTCACACCTACGGACAATTTAGAGTCACCAATTAACCTATCCCCAACCTGAACCAGGATTGAACCAAGACCCTTCTTGTTGTGAGGCGACAGTGCTAACCACTAGAGCTTTACTCCTGTCAGTGCATTGCTCACATTATTGCAGCCGTCCTAAAAAAGAATTAAAGGCTCAGGATAATGTAGAATATGAACAAATTACATTTCTTTTCATTGGAAAATGTATGAGGAGTGCGTGAGAACAGCTTGACCAAAGTGTCACAAAGAAAATCAAACCAAATTTTACAGAAAATATTAAAAGCTTTAAGGAATAGATGCTATGAAAATAACTGCTAACCGCTAAACATATTGTATCAGCAAGAGGAGGCGAGTGCTTCCTACCTTTTGCAAATTTCACTGAAAATTATTATTATTACAAAAACCTTTGCACCACATGAAAAGATACTTTCAAATGCACGGTGAGCTAAAAATATTTATGAGCCATTTTATGCTAAATGCGATTCAGCGCATGTATGAGAGCGAACAGCCGTCTGCAGAGTTTAGAGATCAGGTTTGTGATTGGAGAGTCACCAGTTCCCGGACTGACTGGGAAAATGTGGTTAGAGGGGGAAATAAATTAATCACGCTTCCCGCTCCCTCAACAAGCAGCGTCCTCATAAGAGCTCCATCAGAGCTGCTCAGTGAGCAGCAAAAAGCAGACTGTGGCTACACTGGGATGCTGTGGGAGTGGGTTGAATGAGGGAAGAGGTGCGACGGCGTGCTCCGCAGACGTTCCCCGGATAAATTAAAGCTCGAAACAAACTCAGAGAGATGTTCTGTGAGATTGCGTTACACCTATCGGGAAAATGTGATACAGCTCCCAGAGTGGAACGTGTCTATAGAGTGGCATTTAACTGAAAATAGTGCTGATGTGAAACAGACCAGATTTTTCCTTCTCCCAGTCCATGCCTGACGGCGTTTGTCAGATTGTCTTTTAAAGATATGAAGAATTTAAAATCTGTTAAGGGCTGAAAGTTCTACATCTGCTTGTCGTGATGTAAAAATAAATCAAACTTGTTGACAGCACTGCTAAGTTTTGATTTAGATTATCGCAGATGTGCCTCTCTGGTGAGTGACTTTCCCATAAGGCTTTGCAATCTGTATGCAAAAGGATATCAGGTCTATTTTTTTTCCATTTTCCCTCAGTTGATAAATGAACAAGCCTCTCTGTTGTCAGCTCCTATTTGTCAGGTGAGGGGTTACCAGGCCTCCTGTATGTAAAAATGGAGCACATTTGTTGCCGTTGCGTGATTCATGTGAGACTTAAACTCATCCATTAGGCTTCTGATGACACGTTCATCTGATGGCGCAGGAAGGATTTAACAGAAAAGCAGCGGCAGTGTTTGAACACATTAGCTCCTGCTTGTGTGATAACGGCAGAGACGCAGTCGGCTCTACAAGCGCTGTCACATTTCTCTGCTTATATGTTCGCAGATATCGAAGTGGAGCGGCGCGCTGTGTGTTACCGTGTTGCTGCAGATAAGGCTTCAGGGAAATGCTGTGTTCATCACTTTACAGGAGGAGTGAAATAAGATGGTGTCTCGCTGTCGCCCTGCCGGCAAGCGCAGATCTCATCAAAGCAAAAAAGGGCCGTCTGGAAAAAGGATCTTACAAAATAAGTGTCGGTGCTGTGCCAATGTCACCTCACCCCTTTGTTTCACTTTGACGTTGGCGGCAGCCTTGTTCAAGCTTTCTGTGAATTCAACTTGGTGTTTTGTCCCTCTGTGAGTTTTTACTGCTCTTGCTCTTTCCTTCTTTCCTCACTTGTTCTGATGATGAGTGTGATGTGATTCTTTTCAGTCCAGTGTTTTGTACTAATGATACTCCACAGACCCGAGGCCTTGTTGATAAGTCAGACACCTTAGCTTCACCGAGCTTCACAACAAAAAGTCTTTGTCTTCTACAAACACCACTTCCTTGAGCATCCTTGTTCCCATTCTGTAGCGTCTGCATGATTTTCTGTCCTATTCAATTTAATTGTACTCTCTGTCTTTCTTGTTGCCTGCAGCTGCAGCTAACTGAAAACTGTTTTGATGCTTTGGAGGTGAAAAGAAGCCTCAAGGCTGAAACATGGAAGACATTTGGTTGAAATGTGAAAGCTGTTTAGATTTAGCAAAGATCCACAGACATCTCTTCATCTGCAAATCACCACACAGTTTTAGTGTTCGCCGGGCACCACATGGATGCATACATGATAGAAAGATAACGCACTGCATGAAGCAGCTGCTGGACGAGATGTGCTTTGTGTTTCTGGGTCTATTCGGTTGTTTGAGAGAGTATTTTTCTTACTCCTGTGGATAAATTTGCAAAGGAAAGCTGGGGCGGTATTTTCAGTACAGCTGCAATATCCAGTCCCTCCAGGATTTCGCTGGCTTTTTTGGGGGGGATTGTTGTGGCCTTAAATGCCTGAATTCAAAGCAGCTTTTAGAAAAAATTGCAATGCCTGTTGCAATGTTCTTTTTAAGGTGCTTTTTGCCATTAAATTGTGGCAGCAGGTGAAATTTGCAAAATTAGTTGCTTTTTTTTGTATAATTCATTAAAAATAAAAGGCAACTTATTTCAGTGAGAATTAAAGTTTGCGATTAATTCTAATTAACGTTATCACTAACCATGCATATTCAATCTAACTCACCTTGATCCTTACAACACGTGCAGTAAGTCTGGATGCAGCAGCCTCTGTCATGGTGATTTGCTTGTTGTTAACGTGTTTCAGCTGTTCTCTGGGTGTGTTGTGAGGCAGAAAAAGTTAGTCAGTGTCGTTTATGTATCACAACACTGCTGCACATGGTGAACAGTTTAGCCCTACTTTGATGCAGAACATTAGGGATTTGCCTTGCACACTCTCACAATGTGATGCATGTTTTCACCTTCACACCCAGACACAAGGTGAGTTTGATGAAGTTATGACTGCAGTGATTGGTGAGACTCATGGGAAACTATGACGATTGATCAAATTTGCAAAAAAGTTGTGGTGATTGAAGAAAGTTGCAAAGTTGCACAGAATGCACGGGGATTGGTTGAATTTGCATTAATTGTACAATCACAACGTCGCAACATCCTGAAGGGCTGAATATCCCTCAGTATTAAATAGGAATGGTGAATAGTCTGCACTTGCAGAGCACCTTCTAGTCTTCTAACCACTGACAGCATCTACACACTGATGGCCGAGGCTACCGTACATGGTGCCACCTGCTACTCAATTCAATTCTCCGAAAAGGAGCAACCGTCAAAATTTTGGTCTTAACCGCTCTATTTCATCATAAACAACCCAGAAATGGTGCAAAATACTGGACTTCTCTTTTAACATTAATGCATGAATAATGATTACATATGTTTCGTTGATGATACTGTAGTTTTACTCAGAGGTGCAACATGTCATTTTCTGACTCTCAGGGTGTCTCCATCAAAACAATAAGTGAGCAATGCCGTCACTGCAGTCTGTTTCTATTGGTTAGAATTCCTTCAGTGTTCATTGGAGGTTTTTACTGACAACCAAATTATCCACAGAGGTCTCTTCCTTTCCAAATAAAATGGATCAGATGATTTAAACCAGTAAAAACCCTGGATAAAGCAGTGTCACGTAAAAATAAGTGTTTCTGCGACACCGTTTGATTCGTTGGGGAGTACCTGCCACCCCAGCCCCTGCTAATGTGCGCTCACCTTTCTCCCGAATAACTTAAGATCCAGACATTCAGGAGGTTTTTACCAGAAGCCATATTATCTCCAAAGGTCTCTTCCCCTTCAAAAGAAACAAACAGATCCTGATGATCTAAACCAGTAAAGACACAGAGTGAAGCAGTTTTGCATTAAAAATCAGTGTTTCTCTGATACTGTTTGGCTTGGCTGGAGCCACGCTGCTACTAATGTTTGCTGAGCTTGTTTCTCTGATAACTTCCATCCGATCATTAATATCCTTCGTCTGGTTACATCATTTATTTAAAAACAACCAAGGCTTAAAACGTTTATACAAAAAATGTGGCTTAAATTGAATAAAAAGTAATTTGTCACAACTCTGCACAAAGAGGATATGACACTACTGACAGGTGACGGCAACAAAATGACATGGACTGTGTCGTTAATTAAAATAATAGATTACTCTGGGACTGAACATTGTTGGAAACAATTGGGATAATGCCAGCTCAACATCTCAAAAACACTGGTCTAATCATTTTTAGATGTTTAAATGTGTGAAAGTTAAGTTGTATCATTCAGTAAAACTTTGACTGTAGGACTTTTGGCCGCACCATGCTAACCACGACCTTCAGGGTTTATTGAACAAGTGAAAGTTTTAATGAACTTGCTGCTAATTTGCTCTCTCCTTCATGATGTTGTTGTTTCTTTGGTAACTTGCCTGTTAAGTCTGGTGTGGTTTGTGTGCTGCGCTGAGTCGGCCTTGGCAAGTTGTGGTGTTGATGGAGCCAGCGGCGAACAACTTTCTTCCACTGAAGCCGATTGCGGTGAGAGCTTTCTAATGTTCCTCTAACTTAACAACAATGAAATAACTAATCATCATTATGTTACTATTCAAATCTTCCATCCTCTTCAGCCTCCCATCGTGCTATTCAGAGCCTAAAATATCTCCTGAATACACAAGGTCGAGTTTGTTCCTTTAACAAGATCCATATGGCACCAATTTTTGCTAATATCTCACTTAAGCCTTCTTGTCCTTTTGTTGCTATTATGTAAATCCCTCCATTATACAGCATAGTAACAAGTCATGAAACATTTCTGTGTGCTCACATGGCAGCACTGCACTGTACGTGCTTGTATTTTCATTTCTTTAACTTTGCTTTAATGTTTTTAATTAAAACTCTGAAAATAAAATAAGTGTGAACATATGCTACCATGTCAAAACATGTAAACATGTTTTGACATGTTAGAGAGATGAAAGCGCTGCAGCAAAACAACACAAGCATTCGTGTGGGTGTAGTGCTACAGGCTACGAGGGAGGAAGATGAAAAACATACCTGCGAGTCCAATTTCAGGATTATCAAACAGCAAGAAATGCACAGCAATTTTTAACTCTGGTACATGACAGCAATGATGCTCCTCTCCACGTAGAAATTACACAGGTAAGCAGCAAATGAACACAAGACAAGGAACATGTACAACATGAATCATTACCAGAGTGTGCTCTTGTGGTGCATTTGATTTAAGCCTCCGTCAGAAAAAAAAAGTTTGTCTTTTTTGTGTGAATCGAAACTGCATCAGCCGCAGAAACATTTCATGGAACCAAAATAATCTTTCATGCAAACAAACATACTGAAGCAAACAGTGAAAAAACGAAAACCAGAAGGGCACTTGTAGAGCGCAGATCTCCACCAAGGTTAAGTGCCCTATCTCGCAATGATAACAAAACTGAAAAATATTTTCCTCATCCACCTCGTGATTCAGATACACTCCAGAATTTAATGGGTTCTTCCTTGGCCGTGCTGCACCCTTCCACCAAAAGTTTCATGAAAACTGTGACAGTGGTTTTCCTGTTATCCAGCTGACAAACAAACAAATCAAACTGAACATAAAGCAGACGTAACAAGGTAATCTTAGTACGCTAGCTGTAGCTTATAGCAATTCGGTAGCTTTTTTATAATACAGTGTCTTCCAAGCAAGAAAAATCTCCTAGTAATATGTTTCAGTTGTGCCCTGAAGACATTATTGTAACAGGTGAGTGTAGGACCCAAGAGCAGCCAGCAGGACAGTTTATAATATATATATATATATAGAATGCACCACTTTGACAAACACAAAGTGAGCGAACAAATGAAACAACTGGAAAAGTCAATGTCTGGGTTTGGGTTTGTGGCATGGGACGCCAAAGCTGAAAACAGGAGAAAAGCCGGCGTTTGACAGATGCACAAACAGCAAACAGTTCGACTGTGTGCTACGGTACCATGAGGGAGCAGGCAGAAGGTGATGTCAGACGAGCAGGGAATCCAGAACCAGGACGGGAGAAGCTAACACACCTGCGCAGAGCCGACTGAAGACAGGGCGGGTCATGCTAGCTAGTGATAGGCAAAGCAGTTCCTCAGATGTTACTGAATCACTAGAATCAGTTAATTAAAAAGATTTGTTCAAAAGATTCGTTCACCGAATCATTCAATGAATCATTCAGTGCTTGGCGGGAGCAGCCCTGACTGTGTACTGCATAGCCCAACTCACTGAACTGATACACAGCTGAGCTGCTGCTGCGTCTGCCCTGCGTTTTAAGTTTGTTTATCTGGAAACAAAGTCTGTTACAACAATGGGGAGGTGTGTGACTGTGTTCATGTGGCTTGACTCCTGGCTACATTAGCCGTCAGCTTGGAGAAAACGGTCCCTGTGAAAGTGCATCGCTGAGAAGAAATGATCTGAATCACTCAGGGATCGGGAAAACGTTGCTCACTGAGTGATTCGTTCACCGAGTGATTCATCACGCAGTAGGCAGTCCCTCCCTGCACCCTGGCTGCCTCGCGACTCGCAAGTGATTCATCGTTCGCACAGACCGAATCGGCAGTTCCACTGCCAGCCTGCACGCTCGCTGCTGAGCTCAACTGAACTGAGAAATGAACGAATCAGTTCTGGAAGTGATTCAGTTCAGTACGTTCACTCAACAGATTCGTTCTTTTGAGCGATTCATTCACGAACAGCACAACACTAATGCCAGCTAGTGATAATGAGTTGATTCCACAGTGCACACACAAAGGCAGGAATGTGCAGCCACACGGTGCAGCAATCCACAGCACAGGTACAGGTAAACTCACTTTGGGGAGGTGAGTGATGGTCATGCACATCTGGAGAATAGAAGTCGTGCCTATTGTTTCTGCATCAGGTGCACAGTTTTCAATAGAAATAGACAGTGAAAATGGTGTTTTGATAATCATACTGACATCATAACACCTTTCACTATAGTTTCAATGTCTGTGTCTGTCACAGATATAAAGCAAGGCAAATATTCCTTCATTACTCAGCTGTTCCTGTCTCCATTTCAAAACGAAAGCCCTCTGACAGCATTTTATAGTTAACACCTGGCTTTTTATTGTTCACTGAAGTAGCCATCATGCAGGCTTTGGCGTTACGTAGGAAGGTATCCGGGATGCAGTTCTTCCAAACCAGACCAGTACTTTTAGTTAGAGGCGCATGACTCAGGATAATTTAAATTTCAAATTAAATTAAATTAAATTTAAAAAGAGTGATATTTAAGTGCATGGGAGAGTCCTGTGTTTCTGTGTTAAGTAAACCCTTGTGGAACCGGCGGCTCGTCCAACTCTGCAACTCTATTATTGAGCAACATTGTCCACAATGACCTTAAAGCCTAAATTATGCTTTCTGCATCCATGTGGCCATGAAAGACTGTGGATTTTGAAGATATAAAGGGATCTAGGTACCTAAAAAACTGTTGGCAGATGTCTATCATCTCATATCGTTATGTTGCACAAAACTTAGTGTTTACTATTCTTTTTTTTTTATTTATTTGAATTCTAATCAATGTTCCTTTTTCCATCAGTTGACGATTTAGCTTTCATGAGCCCTGAAAAAAAAGAATTGGTTTGTTGACTCTGCCTGTTGAGGTTTAACCAACCAATATGATTATTTCTGCTCCCAATGCAGCTGTGTTTGTATAACGAAAACTCCAATCTGTGTCTGAGATATTGTGCGTGACGAGGGAATGAAAAACAAATGAATGAAAGAAAGACGGCTGATTTATTGTTATTCACCCCCCCATTTTAAATATTTATCTCACAATAAAATGAAACTATGGAAAGAGCAGAGATTAAATGACCGGGGAAGTTTGGTCACATCATGGCTTGAGTATGGATTTGACTGCAGAGACAGAGGTGGGAGACATGAAAAATAATTTCATGCTTTGTCTAAAACTGCCTGTTTCTAACCTCTGGCATGATATTAATTAAACTGTGAACATGAATAAATAAATTATTTTCCTCCTCCCGTGGCCCCTGCAGGGCAGCCGCGTCGGTTCACTGTTGATCCCCCACTTCTTCAGACGGGACACCTTCCACTCCAGCTGTATGGAGCTCATGACTGTGATGATGGAAAATAAAGAGTGCTGATCCCTCTCAAAGTGCATCGCTCTCAGTAACCTTGACAGTGACTGCCAGTGGACGGTGGGGGTGCAGGTAGTTCGGATGCAGGAGGCTTCCATTTGTCTTGTGGTGCAGCGCCAGCAGCGGGATTTATTGGGCTTTGGGTGTCATCCTGTGACAAGGTGCACATTCTTTCCGTGCATTATGGGCCCAGATGATAGTAGGTGGAAGCTCCCTGTAAATAACCTCGAGGTTATGTCTTTTATTGAGTTATACATAGTGTTGAATTTATGATTGAAGGCCTATGGAGGAAAATAGAAAAGAATATACGAGTTGAATTCCCAGTGAAGCGTGAACAGAGGTGGAGAAAATACACTCAGTCTGCTTTACAGATGATAATGTGAAAATGATGCCAAGGCAAATGTTAGGCACCAACAACAACAACAACAAAACAAAATAAAGTATAGAGAGTGGCTGGTATTAGGGAGGCAGTACTTTCAGAGCTCCTACTGGAGGTGATACATTGATCTGGATCAGTACATCAATTCAATGTCAATGATCTAATAGTATCAAAGCACAGTGAAGCCATCGATACATATCACTGTCTTTAAGATAAGCCCTTTTTAAAAGAAATTCCCATGCCCTGCTGTGCCATTATCAACAGTGCTTGTGGCCTAACACCAGGCAGACAATGACCACATTTACATGAAAATTACATTTTTACATTTGCATTCCTTTTAAGCTGTTTACATGGCAAATAAAACTAAATATTCCACTTCTCTTTACATGCAGATGTGCATACTCCAATCAATGTGCCCTAGCATGTTGTTTATAATGCCAAAATTAGGAAAAGTGGAAAACTTTCGCTTGTACCATTTCGTTTTTTTTGCATCAAATTAGGATTTCTCCAAAGTCTCGCTGCGTCAGAAAGACGTTGGACTGGGTTTTGTTCTCAATACCTTAGAACTGAATGTTATTATTCTACGTCAAGATGGCGTTGGCATGAGATGTTTGGAGGATGAGGAGGACATCAGTCGTGCATTCTACATCAAGTTGACATTAGCATTAGATTCTGTCCTGACACTGACTTTTGGCGCATGTCACAACCTAAAGTCAACCTAATATCAATGTTTAATGACGTTGGTGGTCAACTACAGTAAGAGCACAGCCTCCCTTTTTAATTCCTTCACAGCCTTCTTGAAAAGGTTGGTGTTGTGACATTTGCTTATATAAAAAACCTGTTGATATCCAAAGGCATAGACAGGCCATGTGTCACAAACTGTGGGAATAAAACCTAACTGAGGCGCATATATATGTCCCAAGAATGCTCCCAAAATTTGAATAAAATGGGTTTATCCCACGTCTTAATCCAAAAAATACTACGTTCGGAATAAGGCCTAATTTGGAATATCCAAACAAATCGTATCAAATTCAGTTGTCATATTTGGAATAAAAGTGGAATATTAATATGGATTTAAATGTCATTGAGGATATTTACTGGTATAATCTCATTTTGATCGCAGGCCCCTTAATTGAATCTAATCAAAATTGAGCCGTGCCAGACTTCGTGATGTCAGCAAATGTTGTATTATTGTGATGAAACTTGTGATTTACACCCCTCGTTCCTACACATAAAAAATAAATATCTGTTGTCCATTAAAAAAAAACAATTCAGTATGGCTCTGTTCTGGGGCCTCTCTGCCTTTCCTAGACCTAAGCAGAAAGCCTAAGGCGGAGAGAGCACACCTCCCTGCCCTTCCATGCGCATACATGGAAAGCCTAAGGCAGGGAGAGCAGCAGCAAAGACAAAGAGAAATGTCATTGATAAGACAGACACAGCATGAAAAGGAGGAGCTGGGGTGGAGGCAGGTTGCAAAGCGACTTGTAGAGGAAGCAGCAACAGTAGGCAGGCCAGAGCAGTTTAAATAGGGCGCCCTGGATGAGATCTGCCAATTGGTTGCATAGAAAGGAATCATGTGATCAATCAGCTGCTCCGTCAGTTGATTGGGCTGTTTGAGATCAGCTGATGTAGCTGGGATGTGAGCTGAGCTTGACATCATGTTCTGCCTGAACTAACACTATGTTCAATTCAGATGTGAGATAAAACTGAGATTATATCCACTTATCTCGGGCCATATTAATTCGAAGGTTTAGTAATTTGTGCACAGTAGTTACTCCTGACATACTTTGGACTCAGCACAAAGACAGAAACTACACAGTGAACAAGAGCTAATCCAGATTCCCGCTGTCTGTAAATAAAATAAACACACTCGACAATGAGACCTGGGTCCATTCAGTACAATGCACTGATGGAATCTGTTACACGTTTCCCATTGTCGTGAAATTAATGACTCATTAAGCAGAGGTCTTGCTGATACGTCAGCTGCGGTGC
Organism: Epinephelus awoara; assembly: GCA_035609425.1. NCBI lineage: Eukaryota > Metazoa > Chordata > Actinopteri > Perciformes > Serranidae > Epinephelus > Epinephelus awoara. The sequence goes on from CM069300.1 coordinate 6,709,779, forward strand.
CGACCTGCTGCATTAATGTCCTGCAGCTCCTCTTCTCCCCTCGCAGCGCGCTAATCCAGTGATGCTGGAAAATACAGCAAACATTTTCTCAGATGGTTTACAAAGGCAGCCTTTGTGGACCAGCCAAGAAAATTTTGGATGGGATCACAAATGCATTTTAAGCACGGAGAGTGGATGTATGACATGCTTGTATAGGCAGTGGAGTGCATACTCAGGCCCGCGCATTCCTGATGTCAGGGAAATTCTTGGGTCTTGAAAAAACTAATGAAGACAGATTTGATAGGAAAATTGATGTGTTTAAAGTGCGGGATCTGCACGAGTTGTGAGGAAAATATCCACTGGGTTTCATTCCGCAATGAAGATTTCCACAGTTTGAAAAATGGGACACTTACCCTAAGAAAATAACACTGTGTTCAACACTAATTTATGGGCAACCTAAGACCTTTACTCAGTTATTTGATATTTGATATTTATTTTGATTGGTTAAAAAAAAAGACAACATGCATATATAAACAAGTAGACAGGAAGGAAGTAGTATCTCCAAATAATGAAAAGCATAATGAAAATCAATTGTCAGTGTATAGTTACTTTGGTTTACACACTCGAAAAGGAGTTAGAAGAAGAATAAATGTATTATATCCCACCTCTTCTTCAAAAGACATCAAGTGAATTGAAACAGCAAAAACAGCCCATGCATATGTGTATAATAGTAAGTATCAAATATCTATTTGACAAAAACCTCTTAGTATATAATATAAATGAACCATTATCCGTGACTTACAAGGACAAACCATAAAAGAAAATACGACCACATAGCTCTTTTATACAAGCAGCAGTTAAGACCCGCATTTACGTTTATTGCTGGGTGGCGACCTCTAGTGGCCATGGTAATTATGACAGGAGAAAATAAGGAAGTCAGGTGACGTGGTGTAAAGAGCGACAAATGTTCACATAGCGTGGGAGAAGGTCAGGTGAAGTGAATGGGTCAAACAAACACAGGACTTTTATCCAGGAGACCAGTTTGTGTCCTGTGCGAAACCAAAAGTTAATGCTGAGTTATTTTAACATTTAACATGTTACATTGGTGACAAACATACTTTTAAATAGGGATGCACAGTATGTATCAGGCTGATAATTTGTTGGCCAATAATGGGACTTTTTTATCATGCATGATTCCAATAATTAAAATTACAGCCGCTAAGTGGCGCCAATAAGACTGCTTTCATTGACTTACCAAGGGCAGCATCTACACACCCGACACAGTGGGTGGCAGTACGTCTGCCTTTAAACTTGGTTTGTGAGCCGCCCATTAAACACAGAGAAGAAGAAAAACAACAACTGCAGCATGCTGTCTAGAGGGCAAAACATGTCGTAGTGTGGACGTCCTGAAGACAACATGTTCGCGCGAGGGTCTGATGTGCGACTGCCTAACACTCCTCCAGATCAACAAATTTCCTGCAGCTGTTAAACAGGTTAGACACAGTGCTGAAGGACCGTCTCCAGAGTGTTAGCACGAGCTAACTAGCATCTGCGGCTTACATCCAACACCGAGCTTTTAAAGGGCTTGACTCTGTTGTTAAACTCATTAACAAGCATTAGCCATGTGATGCTACAGTTGACGATTATTTGTATCGTTATCTCTGGCTGTGTGTGTGTGTGTGTGTGTGGATGGAGGCACAGTCTGTAAGTAGTTGTATTTTACCACAACTAATTTGCTACATGAACATTTGTTTTAACTTTCAGAGCATATGATAAGGTGCCTGCCAGAGCATATATGAAAAAGTTTGATGTTTAAAATGTGCAAATATAATGAATTCCCCTGATCTGAAGTGATGATGTCAAACTGCAAGGGTCAGGCTCAGCTCATGGGTCAGCTACACTTGGGAGAGCTGTGTGGAGGCAAGACTGGCTGAGCAGGCTGAGAACGACGAGATCATTGCCAGGGTTGTTTTGGAGCTGCTTTTTAGATCCATAAAATATCTTGGATGTTAGGGACTTCTTCTGCGGGGGCACAGCCATCCAGATGGAGTTTTATGGCAGCTAATGATGGAGTGAACGACGAGCAGACGTAACGTTATGATTTGCCCAGGGGACATGTGTGGCTTCAGCGAAGAGACAAGCGGATGTCCAACACCATTTAAAAATTAAGTCTCAGAATTTTTTTTTTTGCGCCTGAGGTGAGGGGGCGCACATTCTTTGGAATAAGTATGTATGAGCAGTTATATTGTCGCTCCTGTAAATGGTTGTGCATACAATGTCATGTGCAGCTATTCTTTCGTCCACCATTCAGGGCACTAACTTAGGAAACAGTCCTTTGGCTCGTATCAGAGGGGAGGATCGTGCAACCTGTGTGGTCATATTGGTTAGAATGAATGATTAATTAGAATGAAATATTTACTTAATAATGAAGTTCACAGGAGTGTGAAAGATGTCGAGTTCATTGGGAAGGCCGTTGTGAACAACTTTTTCCGAGAAAACATAAAAAAGGATTAAGTGTTTTTTGGGGAGCGGCCTGCTGACAACACAACCAACCAAGCAACCAAACAAACAAACAAGCTGAATTTCAAGATTTCTGGCCGCTGCTTCAGCACAACATTTTGATCAGGGTGGAAACACAATCAAACAGTAAGTGCAGTAAAGATAAGTCTTGCTTTGTCTCAGCTGTCATTTCCTCTAACCTCCATAATGACCTAAATACACACTCAGCAGCCGCGCTGAGCGTGCGTCTGGAGATTTCAGGGGGAAACTTCCAACTCACTTTTCTGAGATGGTGATGCAAATCAGATCTGCATTGACCCGACATCCCGAAGACTTGGTTGAGCCGCTCGGGCTGCAATCGATACAGCCGCACCAGATCGGCTTTAGGGCCACGGGGTCTGTACCGACACTACTCAGTGAGCTCTCTGATTTATTCCCAGAGAAACGCCCCGTTCCTGGCAGGTTTAATTAAGCTCTGAGGCGGCCAACAACAACAGGGGAAAGAGTCCCAGTCAGAGATCAAGCAGGATAAAGGGCAGCCTCTTGGACAATACTTTGAAGTTTTAGTCATCAGGTTTGACTCGACAATGTCACCACGACTACACAGTATGTCTCAAACGCTCGTAAACCTGTCTCCGGTGTGTAGCTAATGACATTCCAGCGCTAATACCTCCTCGGCTTTCAAGATAACAAGAGTCAGATGATTGGCCACGCAGCCGGCCAGTAATATTTCATCATGTACAGCCACAGCAGAGATCTCATCCAATTCGATACATTTCAACGGCTGCACTTTGTCTTAATTAATGTAATGGTATGTGTCAATGTCCTTGTTTGCAATCGTTTTCTATTTGCATCTCCAGGGGTTACGGACAGCAGACCGTGCTGCAACAACAGTTTACTCTTTCTGCTCCCCGTAAAAACAGATGTTTAGATCGTTGCCATCTCATGCACACGTTGCTGCTTTCCCTGATTTAGTGCCGGCGATGGCTTTTAAAGGGGCCTGCATGGAGGAGGAGGAGGTCGTCAGGAACACATCAGTATCCAATTAGACGCTGTTAAAACTGGGAACCTTTGCGTGTGGAGTTTGGCAGAGGTAGAGGTCCGACCGTTGCTCTCGTGTCAAAAGGGGGAGTGGAGAGAGAATAATCCCCGCTGTAGTTTTGGGGAGTGACAGGCGCTGGCGGTCGAAGTGCAGACGGACAAAATTCATTTTGGACGCCTGTTGTCTTAGATCACATCATTCCAGCGTCCACCAGACTTCCCCATGTTTTTACAGAAATTGCAGAACTCTTGTTTTGACTCTCCCTCCTTGACACAGAGTGACTTCATAGCCGAAGGCCTGCAATGAACCGGTTCTTCATTACAGCCTTGCATGTCCACATTATGTCCAAACACACTGGAGAATAGTAAAACAGTCCAAGATTAGATCAAAACACCAGAGCTGACATTTAGATCTCGGCAGCTTCAGAAAGCTTTTTCCCTTTTAATAATCTTTAAACTTTGATGCCTCTTTTGTCTAAGCACTTTGGTTAATCTCGTTTGTCCGTCAGATCTCGTTGAGCGGGCGGTAAACATTTATCTGTGGCAAACTTGCCTTTTAGTCGAGTGATGAGCTTTTGACACCAATTTGTGTTCGTTAGACTGCAGCAATTCTCCCTCCCCCTGAGATCAATACCTCGGCTCGTCTCTTTCTGCCTGTTCGGCTTTACAAGCTGTAAAGACAGATAAACTGGAAAGAAAGAGGGAGAGCGAGATTGAAAAGAGAGAGGGAAATAGAGGTGGAGGGAATCACAACAGCCAAGCTGCAGAGTAAATCTGGAATTGGTTTTATTGCTAGAGCATGACTTCCCTGATGTTTTCTGCTTGGCCAGTGTGATGTTTTCAGATCAAGGTTACCGGGCTCTTTGCACTTCTGTAATTCCATAAAATAAATGTTACTGACAAATGTTTCTGACTGGTGGGGATTTCCGAAGCCTTATACTTTCTTTATCTTTGAATTTAACCACATTCCTATTAAAACTCGAGAAACATTCAGTGATTCGGGGCAAAAAGCAGCACTGTGACTTGACAGCTCTTCTTTGAAAGTCGGACTAATCGAATTTCTTTAAAGATTAGCAGCTTGTCAGCGCAGGGTGACCCATATATTGTGTGGTAAGGAGTTTCTGGAACAGATTAGGCCTTTAAATTAAGGATTCACTTACAAAACATTCAGTTTAATTGAAGTCTCCCACAGTCTGATAAAGGCATTCAGCTGAAACGGAGGGAAGAGTGTCTCAGTTCCCTCTTCATTTATGTATTCAGAGCATCTCCTCGACTATTTTACTCCATTTAAGCTCCGTTTCATCGCTGCGGACACTGTGTCATTCTTCCCGATATAATTGAACAGTTAAATGAACAAATGAAATGAGTGCTGAAAATGAGATTTCATTACAGAGTTACAGGGTTGAACCTCCACCATCTCGAAAGTGGATGACATGACAGGCTGCTAAAAGGCTGTTATTGACACGTCATACAGCATGCTGTTAGACGCACGAGGTGAGCTGACAGAAATCAGACAGAGGTGTGAACTATAGACACATGGATGTGTTGAAAATGAAGTCTTAATCACTTTAAATAATCTTCACATCTTAGCAGCTCTCGTCTGCACTTTTGCTATTTTTAATGGTGTTTTTAAATAAATTGTAAATCTTTTATATCTTGTTTTTCTCTTCACTCTTTTATTGTAAATCTGTATCCTTTATTATGTTTTATATTTTATTGCTCTCTAAAGAACTTTGAATTGCCCTGGTGTATAAATAGAGCTGCCTGACCTCTTGCAGCATTTCCATTCCTCCTTCATCCATTCATATGTGTAATGGTTTTGCCTTTTTATACTTTTGTAGTAAAACTATAAACCTCCATTATAAATATAGGTCCTGCAGTCAAAGTAAAAATATACTTTGAATAGACTACTTGAAAATCTTGTATCTCCAGTTTCAACCTTGTCTTCTAAAAATCCTTTAAATATTATGCTCATTGTCAGAATTGAAGGGTAAGTACTTGTATTTATGGTTTTCTGCAAGAACATGTTTACGAGCTTTAATGGTCAAAAAACACTTTATTTTCCTCATACAGTTCGTGCTGGAACTCCCGCCCCCTCCGAAAAAAGCCCAGTCTGCTCTGATTGGTCAATGTTTGCTGGGTTTTCGGCATTATGGCGTCTCTGCACTATAATTGCAGCAGGGAAATGACTAACATCAATAAAAGCTTCAAAACACAAGCGGACATGTTCCAGCAGGAGTATGATCTGAAATCAAGGAGACATTTACAACATCAGCAACCAAGATTACATGTTTCCCTGACGTTAGCATGTAGCTACATGTAGCCGTGTACTTGCCAGCTGGGGAGTAACTGTGCATAGCATCACTTTCTCCAGTTAAAAGAACTGATAAATGCTTCTAACCGCAAAGGGACGTGTTCAAACAGGAATTTGAATCAGAAATCCGGGAGAAGATTACAGAATCTTCATTTAGTGTTGCAGCGTGCCTGGAGCAGATGAGCTATAAAGAAATCCTGCACACTATGACGTCATACTGTAGCCAGGGCAGAAAGAAGTGTTGAAGACAGAGCATTCAGAACGGTAGAAAGCCTGAAGTTTTAGCTGCCAGGGGTTATTTCTGCATACATTCACCTCAGTATTTCAATTTGGCTACATTTAATATGACTGTCTGACAGTGTAAGCCCAGTTCAGACCAAAAATTTGCGACGAGACAAAACCATTTTAGAACGCTGCAGAGAAAAGTTGCAGCGGTGTGAACTGGCCAGTTTGAGCTCGCCTGCAACTCAGCTGGTCAAATTGCAGGCGGTTGGTGTTTAGTACTATTCGGACGGGATTAGTTTTACATAGGGATGTGGACTAATGTCAGTTTACCACAGTCTGTCTGTAATATAAATGTCCGATTCGCACACGACAAAAAATCTCCGTAATTCTACCAGAGATGGGAGTGTAAACTTGGTTTGCGCCCTGGCATCACCTCCCTGTCGGCATGTGTGTGCCACGTTGCTTCCTGTAAGCAGGATTGTGTGTACACAACGATTAGCAATATGGATTGATATTAGGCTTAACACAACCAGAAGTGTCGTGGCTCTGAAAAGTGCTTTCTTCTCGACCTTTTTGATAGGGCTATGTGATCATTAGAAGAATGTCCACTATCACGACTGCCGACAACACCGAATGCTTCTTCAAGCGCCTCCATCATCGAAAAAACGCGGAAAACTAGTTGTAAACAGGACGTGACGAAATAGGATCGCGTTCGCACGGGATTAATATTACCCGAGATAATTTCTCCGGACCGTTTTACAGAAGGTAAAAGTTGCTGTAATGATTACTGACATGGCGCGTTCGGACGGGACTAAAATCCCTGGTAATAATTACTTCACCCCACGTCTCTATGTTAAACTAATCCCGTTCAAATAGGGCTTTAGAATGTAAAGCTCGTCACCTGTTAAAATAGCCACTTGGCTTCCCGCTGACCCCTCTACATCAGTGCTTACGGTGTGCCGTTGTCAGACATTGCATCACTGCTGCTGTTCAGTATATCTCACCATCACTATCCTCATTCATGTTTTAAGAAGCTACGAATTATTTTCAGCCACAAAATAAACCCGAAAAGCTGCAAATCAGAAGAGAAGTACAGAGAGTTGTTGCATAGAGATGATACACTGTCTCATCTAGTTGCATTGGTGTGAACCAGCAGGTTCAGCTCAGTGTGAATCTTTGGACTGAAATGGGCTCAAGACACAAAATGTGGAAAAGCATCATAGATCCCCTTTAACTAATTTTGGGATAAATGTTTTTATCAATGCAAGACGTTGAGTGGACACATCTGTAAAACACTGTGAATGGTTACTTCAAGGCAACTCAGACCATTTAAGGTTAGGGAAAGTCAGTGATGAAACGTGAAAAGTCTCAGGTTTTCATGTTTTTAGAAGCAAGCTGATGAAGCAGAGGACACAAAGAGGGAACAAAAGCAGGAAGAATGGAAAGAGAAAGGAGGAAAGGAGGAGGGAAACAAGGCAGGAGAAGAGAAGGAAAGGATGATCTTTAATGTCTGTCAAGTCTGTTTTCCAGTATGAACAAAAAGTCCACATTTTGAAGATAACATATTATTATAGACAACAAAGATATTCATCTAATGTTGGCGTTAAAATCCTAATTTGAAAAATAACTTTTATCTCCTGCTGTTTGATAAAATGCAGTAAAATAAAACATTCACACACATTTCATTCTAAAATGTGATGGAAGAAAAGAAGAGAATCCCAAAGTGTTGATACTTAAACGTAATGAAGCAGTTGCACCAAACTTACTAGGACGTGCAGGATGTTAAAATAAAGCACCACACACAAATTATTCAGCAGTGGAACTTCTTTCAAACTGCTTTGCAATCATTGTTCTTGTGCTGTCTTGTTCCAGCTCTGAAACCTCCGTGCTAACGATCACAGTGCCCATCCAGGGTGCCGCACGCTATCTGTTTCCAATTACCTCATCGGGTAAAAACGGGAGGGGGGCCGTGCTGGTGGTGGTGGATGTTGAAAAACGCTGCGAGGACGCTTTGATCCTCTCTGCTGAGAAACTCGGAGGCAAAAAAATGGAGGAAAAAAAAACAGGATGAGAGACGGATCAACAGTTTGCTGAGCGGTCGAGCGTTGCAGAGAATGCAGCCGCAGCATTTTCAGGCTGATTACCTGGAAACCCATTTCTATTCCATTTTCAATCTAACAGCAACTGGAAGTGTAACTGCAGCGGTGTTACGTGTCATATTATTTCTTTACTGCTGCAGGCTGCCGTCTAACCCGGCCTGAAACTAACAGAGAGGAAAACCTTCAGTCAATATCTCAATAACATCGATGACATCCCTTAAAGAAAAAAACTATTCTGGACACAGAGGTCTTCGGATGACTCATCGCTGTAACTGGAAGCAGTTATGAGCTTTAGTCGCATGCCAGCTTCGTTTCGAAACACTGCCACTTGTTTCAGTCGGTGTATATCGAATTTCAGAATAAAAGCTCTTCCAACTACTTTGTTTAGCCAGTGTTCTGCCCTACAGGTATAAGCGGTTATCTTCCGTCTGTTCGCTATTCACCCAATGATGTGAAACACATGGAGAGGAAATGGTGGGAAACCAGATTCAATCCCAGAAGGCTTAGTGGGAGGGGAGCAGGCCGCAGCGCCGTCGGCACACATGTAGGTGCCGCATTTGACATGGCGCAGTTTTATGTAACAGTGCAGTCTATAAACCCTCCATCACAGTCATCAGTCATCAGTGTAATGCTCGGTCTACTTAGAAAAAGCTTGTGGTCGAGCCGACGTGGGCCAGAGCTTTCTCATCTGGTGTCGAGTTTCCACTTGTACAGTTATGATATTTCTCTCCGTGAATGACTCATAATTGCTCCTCGATCCCCGTGCATATAAAAATGAAACGCTTCAGCTTATTAATTTTTTTGTTTTATTTTATTTCTTCTCTCTGTTGTCATGACATTTCAGTTCGCCGGTAATAGATGTTACAGAGTATTACAACATCTTGCATTACACCGGCCCGTCAGCGTGGACAAGCTGACATAAATATTCATCTTAATGACTGCTGCATGAGAATACGAACTGAACCTGGATGCAAATATGCTGCCAGCGTGTTCTCAGTGTATGTTCCTATCAAAATAACAGTAAGGGACTGATTATTTATTACAGGAGGAGGGTGGCTGAGGTGCGACTTCTTCTTTTTATTATTATTATTATTACTTTGACCCTCGCTAAAGCCACACATGTTTTTCTTTGAGCCTCCCTGAGTGACTGGCTGAAAATGCATGACCCTTCCTCCACCATAAACTAGCCCTTTGATGTTTGAAAGTTAAAAGTCAAAGATGAAATCCTGGAGTCGAAAAAAGCCTTGATTCTTCCACTCTTGTTGTGCATGCTGGTTAGTTCGTGCAAACTAGGGCTGCTCCGTAATAGTCGACCAGAAAGGTCAGGCTGGCAAGATGTCATTGGTCGCTTAGTCGCAGAAATAAAAACACAAAACATGAAACTCTATTAGGAGCTGCGCCTTGTCAAAATAAATCAAAACCTATATGACTGGACTGTGTGGGAATTTAATTTGAAAGGACAGACACAGGAAGTGTCCACGCTCAGCAGTCAGACAGGAGTCAGGTTAATTTCCAGGGCTGGTACCTGCGGTTATTCCACAGGTTAGTTAATAACATGTCGGGCAGGAAATCCAAAGTGTGGGATCATTTTGAGTAGGTGAAGCACGAACCCAAGGTGATATGTAAACTCATCTTCATTGGTCGACTACAAACATGACGTATCATGTGAAACATGGAAGTAGCTACATGCCCATTAGCCCACAGCGTCATTAACAGGCGGCTCGCTCAGTGTGTGACGTGCACTTGTAGATAAAATATAGGCCTATATTAATGAAGGTTCATTAGTACGGTTTGTATTTCTCTGTAATGTAGCACAGTGTTAACGATGTTACTGATACTATTCTTTCTCACACCTTCAACTCAAACCACCAAAATATATCATTTAATAATTACAGTAATATCCTAAACATGCAGCCGACTAATGGCTTGTTTTTGTCCAAATTTTACTTGAGACACATAAGATAATGTGTTTTTTTGGATGGAAGAGTTCTGGCACATGATGTGTTAGATTAAATTATCACTGGATATTTGACAATCTCATGATAATTTCAGTTTTTTCGGGCTTTAATAAGTGGTGTCATTTTGGCCTTTCAAATGCATATTTTCTTCCTCCCTCATAAATAACAATCAGTCCGTAAATGAGGCAGGTAATTACACAAGTATGAGGTAAATGATCCTTACATTGTAATTCCTAAGAATTCATAAGTCCTGCTTCACCCGCAGGTCATTTGATTGGTACAGAAGAAAATGGTGATAGTTTGTTAGTGGGTGTGATGACAACACTCGTCAGAGGGGCTGTGGAGTGTGTCTCAGTGGCCTCAGCCTAAATGATTAATAAACAACAGAGGTTAAATAACCCTACAGTTTGTTTAACTGCCTACTAACTAACTAACTCATCGGAAAATGAAGTTCAATCACTCGACAGAAAGAAAATAACTCATCAAGAACATCTGAGTTAGTTTTGTCAGTTGTCTAGTTAGTTAGTCCTGTTCCAGTACCATCATCTCTGGTTTAATCAAAAAATAAAATCCATAATTTCCCTATTAAGATGTTAAAACATGCCGATCAACACGGCATTTATCCCCGCGGTCTCTGCCTCTCAGCTGTCTGACCAGCGGATCTTCTTCGTCCTCTGGAGGCAGCTACAGTCTCAGTTTACATGTTTCAACATCATTGAATTACTGGGATATAACAGTAATGATATTTTAAAAGTAATGGACTGCTTATGTGAACAGATGTTACTCCACTGCTCGTTTGGTTGTTGCTGCAAAATCGCAGTGAGCGTGGTTGGTTTCTTACTAAAGCTACCTTACTGGAGTGGTTGCAGTGTCAATGGTACAACAGTAAAAGTGCATTGATTATAAGCTTGTGTTGTGCGTGTGAAGGCGGTTTCAATCCAGGGCAGGAGCAGCGGACCAAACCACTAACAATGAAAACCACTATAAAGAAAGGTAATCAAAGAATGTTGATATGCTGACTGTAAATAGCAACAAGAGCGAGGAAGGGTTATGAGGATGAAGGATCACATTTTCAACTCTGCAGACTTTTATTTCATTTTAAGTAGATGTAATTATTTCCACCCACTGACAGATGTTTTTGCATGTTTTTGAAAATAATCTGATTGAGGAGCGACCAAAAATAGACTTTTCGATCGAATGTTCCAAACAGACAAATCATAGCAGATAACAAATACAAATTTGCGTATCACATAATGTTTCAGTTAGAGGGTCAGCTGGCGTCTCCGTGGCGCCACATGGGTCCACCTCCCACAAGACTTTGATTTGTTACAGGCCAAGAGAATTGATTCTCTTGGAGTTTCTCCTGGATTTCTCTCATTTCTCTGTCTTTATACAGGCTCTTCTTCTCCCTCTCTCCTCGCTGCTGCTCCTCTGCTGGTGGACGGCTTTGAAAAGTCGGGAGTCTGCCTGTTGATCAGATAGCCCTATAACTAATGAAAAGCGTCATGGAAGTGACAGCAAGATTAATGAAGTATCCCGGGCTGCACTCGCATGTGGCGCGCTGGGGCTTTTCCTGCAGGGCTGCCGCCGCTGCTTAACCGCTATTTATGGTGACAAATAATGCCCCATTCTGCCACCGACACCTGCGAGTCAAGGTTAAAAAACATATTCGCCACAGCCGGTGCACGGCGGAGGACGGCAGGATGGGGGGACGGGGATAAAGGAATTGAAGATGGAAGGGGGGGAGGGAGGACAAAGAGGAGGGAGAGGAGAAAAGGGAGAGCTGCCATTTCAGATATAGAATAAACTTATTTACTGGCACTGGACTCTGTGGGGGAGATGGCGGGGAGAGGACAGGGAGGATGGGAATTCAGGATTAATTGAAAACATCTGTGGTGTTCAAAATGGCCACAGCAGAGGAGCCTGAAGGGGATGATAGCAGAAAGGAATCCCACACAGCACTTGAAAACATTTGTTAGATTTGATTCTGTATTTATTTATTATTTTTTGTCACTCGTGGGGAGACTACTGATGATGTCACCATCCCTCTGGCTGGCTATCTCAGTGTGTGTGCATGTGTGTGTGTGTGTGTGTGTGTGTGTGTGTATGTGTGTGTGCACAGGCAGACATCGCTTTGATCAAGAAAGCGTCTCATTCGCAGTCGATACCGGCGGCCAGAGCTCAGGAGCGGTCAATTCTGTCTGACCTTCAGCAGCAGCGTTACAGCGGGCCAATCAGGCGGAGGGTCTGTGTGAGTGTGAGTGTGTGTGTGTGTGTGTGTGTGTGTGTGTGTGTGTGTGTGTGAGATCGAACCAAAACCCAGGCAGAGGTTAAACACGTGCAGGAATAGCATCCAAAAAACACACGTATATATACACACACACACACACACACACACACAAACACAGGCACAATCCTGCTGAGACCCTCGGGATTGTTTGAACTTCTGTTTACAATGCTGCACAAACACATCTGTATAGAAACACAGGTGCAAATATATGCACAGATATTCTTCTTGAATACATAACTCACGTTTCAGCATGAACACAAAAATACACACATGGTTGTCTCTGTCAGCTTGTTTTCACTCCAAAAACAAAAACAAAAAAATCTAAAAAATGTTCCTGTATCAGTCAGGATAAGATGTGATAAAGATAGTGGAAGCCTGTTTTTTAAAAAATGATATAATGACGTTGGAGGACCGGCCTCTGCTCCTGCCCCTTGTTTCTTTAACACCACACTCACACCGATGGACTCAAACACTGGCGGCTTGATCAGATGCCATTCATGTGAAGTGAACCTCGAAGTAACAACCTGGCATCTACTGCAACTCATGATTTGAAAGTTGCCCTGCAGCAAAACTCAGGGAGGTTATGAAGTGAATTTAATGCAAATGCTCTGTGACACACAGGATTGACAGCCAGTTGTAACTGTTTTGATTCGCTCTGGAACATAGACTGTATAATGAAGATGGACAACATGACAGCTCCTGAAAAGGGATGCCAAAACTTCTTGATCTCCCCCTGGTGGCTGGCTGCAGTATGGGTTATAAAGTCTGCCCCCTCCTTATTAGGACATTAGCCAAAATAATAACTCAAAGTACACAAATAACTTTTTTCCAAAGACGATTTGTGTCATTTTAGGTACTGTAGAACTTCAGTTAATAGCCTGGGCTATTATTTGCTCAAATAAATGAAATCAACAGGCCTATATTTGGGACAGACGTCTATGTAGGACAGGCCTTTAATTCCTTTTGCACAAAACTGTTGCCTAGAAAAGATCAGGAAATACATCCCAATTGTTTATTTAAACCAGTGTGAATATTACTTGTATAAAAAGTAGACTTCAGATAATATATCAAATATGAATCATTCATTTGATTGAGAGAGTGAGCTATGGTACTGGAGGATTAGGGCACCAGGCAAACCAACACAACAGCACTTTATCCTGTTACAACAATACTCACAACTTAAATTTTCTTTTTATGAAAAACACTTTTGATTCTTTTGATTTGAGGATCCTTATGGACCAAAGGAATATGAATAACTTACAGGGTTATCGAGGAATGGAAACATATGGAGGAATGGAAACAATGGAGGTCAGGCTGAGGCTCGCAGGGCTCTATCACCCCTTTTACACCCAAATTAGCACATGCACGCAGGTTTTTTAAGCACGGTAAACCCACTAAAAATATGCTATAGACTCTTTTCCCATTAGCTGTGTACACATTTCTACAGCAGACAAGCATGCCTTTCCCTGTGTGTTTTGGTGTGTCACATTCAATGTCACAGACAGGCTGGAAAACAGGTAAGTAAACAGTTTAAAGGAGCATGGATTTTCTTATTCAGTCTCTCTTTCAAACTCGGTGCAGACTACTCTGGATTGATGCTTGAGTGCTGCTTGGGCGGAGACAGACAGTATTTTATGGCCGTGCGTCATCACGTCTCGCTGATTACGGGGCTAAAATTAGTGCATTGTTTTTTCATCAATACCAATCACAGCCAATAAATAGTGTAGTGTGTGCAGAGTCATTTGACCTGGGTGTGAATGCTGATTGTAACCTTTCTAATTACATTAAAAAGCTAGGCGTGGTTGTTAGGTGTTTTTCGTGCGATGGAAAAGGGGCTTAGAGTATATCTACCAGGACCTGGATTTAAAAAAACAAGGCATGAAAACACATTGCAGCGAACGCAATTACTTTGTTGTGTCTTTATATTGGCACTGGAGTAAGAAATAACAGTATAATCAGGGCTGAGTGTGTGGTTAACTGGTTCAAGACTAAACACACCATGCGATTTGTAACAAGATAAGGAAAAACACATGTTGATGCCAGGTGTAGATGCACACATAGACTCTCTCTGGTGGCTTAAACAAACCTGGCAGAAACTACAAGTAGTAGTAGTAGCTGGCGAGTCCTACCATGCAAAAAATGATTTAAAAATGAATGGTGTCCACACATGGCATTGCTTCCCCCTGACTTGGGACGCGACATATCTGTTGAAAAGCCTGCCTGCCACGACTAACCAATTTGGCCAACTGAAATCCGTAGCTGTAAACAGCTGTACAAGTCTGAATGGGGAAATCCAGCGTTGCTACGTCCTCTGACTCCACCCGAAAAGGACCAGAAGGAAAATGAATTGTACCACAGACGAAAGCGCCTCCACTCAGTTTGTGTGGACAAATCAAACAAATCAATTCTTTACAATTACATACAGTAAACATCACGTCAGGTGGGCAGCAGTGATGACATGTCAGCTCTCAGTTTGTGTCTGTTATGTAATCACTATTTTGCATTGAGGATTACATTTGAGTCACAAGTTAAGCCACAAAATAAATACAAATCCACATTTCAAGAAAAAAAACCTGGCACGTTGTTTGACAACACTTACTGCTGTGAGAAGACATTTCTCATCACCTGAAAGACTCCTTTCCTTTTCCTTTCACTGGGCAAAGATGGCAGCAGGAAGTGTAGTTGGAAATCGATTTCCTTGCTCATCTTGTTGCTACGAACCATCACTGAAACTGACAGCTTTTTATGGAGGTAAATGATACATAAAGTACGTGTAATTTTCTAGAACATTCTAATTTCATATAATTCATAATTTCCTTGAATTGCATGTGTGAATATGACTGTGTGTATTTGGGTGGGCTCTGCAGCTCTCAGCCGAGTCTATGTGGGTATTGGCTTTTTTTATGTTCTAGTAAGGGTGCTATATGTTTATCTGTGCGTGTGTGTGTGTGTGTGTGTGTGTGTGTGTGTGTGTGTGTGTGTGTGTGTGTGTGTGTGTGTGTGTGCTTGAGAACAGCTTGTCTTGCTGAGCTTGTCTTCATGTGTGCATCTGTGTCTGTGAGTGTGTGTAGTAGATGCACAGTTTGGGCATGTTTTGTGCCTGTGTTAGGTTTCTAAAAATCCTCTATGTGTGTGTGTGTGTGTGCATGTGTGTGTGAAGACCACAGATAGAAAGGAGCAGCAGCAGCGTCTCATGGCTGCAGAAGCAGAGCAGCAGCAGCCTGATATCAGCTCCTGTTGAGTCTGATTACAACCAGCCAGAGAGAGAGAGGGGGGGGGACCAAATCGTGAACAGAAAGAAAGAGACGGAGCGAGAGGTGGAGGAAGAGAAACAAAGTGAGAGCAAAACAAGACAGAAGGGAGAGAAATGCAACAAAAAGACAGTCCTGGAATGAGTGTGTGTGTGTGTGTGAGCATCGGAGAGAAAACAAAAGCGTGAGCGTCATCAACGAAGGGTGAGAGGGAGGTGTTAAAGAGGAGGGAGGAGAAGACAAAAAGAGAATCAATCAGTGCACTTACATGCACTTAAGTAACTGTGTTACTGTCAGCTTTCTGCAGTAATCAGATTACTTTAATGTCATGTAAACAAGAAACCTGGTTTCCGTAATTGCAGTTGACAATTAGATAAACCTGATTACGTCGCTGTATTACTCCTGGAGGAAATACTTCAGACAGGGAAAGTATGAGTGTGACAGCAGAAAGTAAAGATGGTGAAAATTCAAAAATGACTAAAATTTAAACAAACACACAGTTGCCTCCATAAATACAAATAAATCAGGTGACTAACAGCTGACTATTTGTAAAATTCCCACTGTAAAGACAAACTGTGCTCTCAGTCACTACAGACTGTCCTCTCACTGTGCAGACGTTCAAACACACACACACACACACACACACACACACACGCACACACACACACACACACACACACACACACACACACACACACACACACACACACACACACACACAAGAGAAAAGAGTGAATTAAACATTATAAAATAACATCTTGTATCACCAAATCGCTGAAAATAAGTCGGCCCTGGTTCCAAAATAAGGTCAGGGACGGGAGAGAAATACAAACTGCAAATAAAAATACAGCCGCAGCAAAAAAAGGAAAAAGCACTCGTCCATTAACGTCAATACAAATCATGTCAAATCAAAGATGGCGCCAGAGTTTTCTCCCAGTTTTTAACTCGAGTGCTTCCAAGCAGCAGAGCGCCCAGTGCACAAGATATATTACAGCTAGGGCTGAAAGATATGGGAAAATAATCTCATTTCGATTGCAGACCAATATTGTGATTAAGATTTTGTATGCGAGTTCCTTATATTCCTCTACAGCTTCTTTTTTTTTATCTGTATTATTCAAATACAAAAGCAATAATTAATTCTGTAGCATGACCAACACAACACTGAACACACTCAGCATATAAACTGCTCTTTCATGCAGTCATGCGATATAATAATCATTAAGAACAAATCACTGCAGACCAACATGCTGTGAACATCACTGCACTATAAGAGAAATAAATATCAATCTTCAACCTGGTTTCACTCCGCAGTCACTTAGCGACTGTGCAGTGACTTGAGGCATCAGACACTGATGAAAAAAGCCATCCTTAAACGTCGGCATGATACACAGCCATTTGCTGTTATACTTAACGGCGCTCTGTGGCTTCAGGGGAAAATTTAAGGTGGCAGAAGTCCGAGTAGGGCAGGCGGGAGGGGTGGTGGATGGGTCCAACACTGACTTTCACCCAGGACAGCAGTGTTCGTCTCCCGTAAGATCATAAAGCCAAACCCTGTTCTTTTTTCCTTAACCCAACCATGTGCGTTAGTTGTTGGAGGAAAAAAATATTTTGAAAGAAGACAATGCATGTTAACAGGCAGAGCAGAACATCAGTAACCAACGCACCCAGGGTACCTTGCACGTCATATCTGGACGTGGAAAGTCCATGACCAAATGTCAATACGTGACGAGCTCGTAGTGAGAGTGTGTTGGAATCTCTCTGATCTCCAGTCAGTTACAAACTGAAGTGCACACTGATCATCATGGCTCCACCGATCTAGAAATATTTAGATGACTCAAAGCCTTGTAAACACCTTGTAACTTTACCCAGCAATCTGGAAGTACTGAAACCTACAATGTACATTTACTACCACTTGACTACTTTACTGCTGATTTCTTCTCGCCAACGCCTGTTTGCTCTCAGTGTATCCATGTCTCTATGTCTTTCTCACTCAACCACATATTTTCTATGTTCGCATTACACCACTCTTATGCCAATGTAATATGTAAACATGTGGATAGCCATGTTTACACAGAAGTATAAGGCTTGTGCTTGGCATTTTACAAGTTGTTTTTTTCACGTACTCTCGCTGGGATGTCACCGTGGGGCCTGGGGTCTCATTTATAAAACAATGCATAGTATCCATACTAAAAACGTACGAACAGCCAAATAATATTCAACAGTTTCTGCAATCAGGCTTCCACCTCATCATCTGTGTCGCCACTTTCCCGTCTCCAAAATGTCAGTAAGAATGGGTCAAAGTTTCTCCCATGAAGTCTGTTTGTACAGATCACAATGTTTGCATGGCCTTGTTTTGTGTGTTTATAAATTAGACCCCTGTTTGTTTTTTTACCTGGTTGGTTTGATTGTGTAGCATTAAAAAGAAAATCGCAGCTTTTGAGATTTATCAGATCGTGATATTGATTTGAATTCAATAAATTGTTCAGCCTAATTACAGCTTGTAATTAAAAGTAAGCTACAAGATATCTACAGATATCCTGAACCATATTTTATTCAAAGAGGTTTGTATTTACGTTAATGGAACATACTGAATGTAAAATGTTTTTGTTCCTTCACATTGGCTTGATATTTTTTCTCCACCCGAATCTTGCATTGATAAAGTTGTTTTTTTCCATTTGCATACATAATAACATTAAAATTCATCTGTTGTCATGTCTCAAGCAACCTAGCCAAAATTAGCATGTCTATGCAGGTTTTTAAATGCGGGAAAACTCCTTGACTCCTTTCCTATTGCCAGGAGACCACAGCCGCATACACAGCTCTGCTGTACACAAGCATGCCTTTCTATGTTTGTTTTTCCTCCCCTGTCCTGGAGAAGAGGGTTAGTAAACAGTGGAAAGCAGCATGTAGGCTAATGAAAATTTTACAGTGATTTCTTGTTTTTATCTCCAGCAGATGAAAGCCTGAAGGGGATCATGTGTTTAGTTGTGTGTCTCTGTCTGCCCACAGCTACTCTCACAAACTACCAGACCAATCAGCCTAATATGATAATGAATACTTAATGCCGAGGGACAGTTGTTTAAAAAATAGTTTTATCGACTTTCACACCATCTTTGACTACTGACTGCTCACTCATCTTAGGTCGCAAGTGTTTTGGAAATAGGCTCAGCTAAAATCACCAAGCTTACCATCTTTTCCAGGCCACACGTTGGTGTTCACGGTAGCTCATGAGCAGATATCCATAGAAAGGTTTGGTCTTGTTTTAAACAGGAGCATCTGCAGATTGATTTCACACTTGATATGTTTTTAACAAATGTTCCAGTGTTGCCTCAGTGGTATTGTGTGTGGTGCGTCATTGCAGGGTGTATTGGTGTCGTATTTCCATCGCTGACAATTGGAGCCAATCAGAGCTGGAGCTGATAAACGTGCATTACCACTTCAGAGCCATTTGACCTGCGAGCGAATGCCAGTTGTAACCTTTCCCATTAGATACAAAACCCAGATGTTAGTGGGGTTTTTTGTCCATTGGAAAGGGGCTTGTGGCTCTATTTTGGTCTCCACCAACTCATGAGGGAGATATCTTGCTCTTTAGCTGCCAAATGCTCCACTTTGTTCAGCCGTTAGTTGCTAGCTGTCTATTGCAGCAGAAAATGAGGTGAGAGCAAACCTAAAGAGTAAAGTTGTGGCCGGGCAGCTAAATAACGAGCTGAAAGATGCTAAAATGCTCTGTGGAGCTGAGAGGAACGGCGCAGTCGGGTGGATTCTCTTCCCATTCCAACATAACCTGATTTCTCCCAGCAACCTGTAGTTTTCTTTTTTCTGTATGCATGTAAACGTGCTGAGTGAAAAGGGAGAAAACGATAAGAGACAAAAAGAGTAAGTGAGGTAAGGCAGCAAGAAGAACACACTGCAAAGATATTTACTGAGTTGGAAACAGAGAGAGAGAGAGAGAGAGATAAGGAAGAGAAAGAACCAGGGGAGACGGAGGGAACAGTCAGAAAAAAGAAAAAGGAGCGAGCCGGAGATGGAAGCAGGGAAAGGGGAATAAGATCAAATAAAGGAGAGACAGCGGGGGGAAAGCAAGGAGTGTGAGTGTGAGAGGGAGGCTTGGTTGACACATAAAACAAAGATGAGACACCTAGAGAGAAAGACAGCGAGAGGCATATGTGGAGGAGAGGCTGTTGCTGGAAAATGTAGATAGACACCTCGGAGAGAGAAAAGAAAGAAGCGAAGGGATCCAGTGTGCGGAGGGGCCAGAGAGGAGGAGGAGGAGGAGGAAGGCAGAGGAGGAGGGGGAGCTAAAGAGGAGGGGAGGGGACGAGACAGGCAGGAGAGGACCAGTACGAGGGGAGAGAGGGAGAGAGAGGCAGATACGGAGGTCCACAGACAGCAGCGGCGTGCAGAGTGCAGCATGCAGACTGGCCATTGACGCTGCAGTTGGATTGAACACACACATGCACAGACACACACACCCCTGAGGAGTGTATGAGACATGCCCAGGCTGCTGTCCATGGACACACACACACTGGCAGGGCACCAGAGAGGAAATACAGCAGACCCCAGAGCCTGAGGAGCTATGGAGAGCAGCATGTTTTTTGGTGAGTTTGTATTTACATGCAGAATTTCAACCTCGTGTGTGTGTGTGTGTGTGTGTGTGTGTGTGTGTGTGCAGATTTCCTCATCTAAATGTGTGTGTTCTCACTTCTGTGTTCTGGATACTAAAAGCATGGGCAGGAGAAGCACTGGTTTCCATTAAAGGAAAAAGAGTGTGAAGTTACACACCTAGGAAAGCAGGGTTTTTTTTTCTTAAATGTGTGTGTGTGTGTGTGTGTGTGTGTTCACTGCATGTGCTTTATCACAGTCAAATGCAGAGTCTAAGTGCACACTCCCCCCTTCTCCTAAATGTAAATGGGTTCCAGCCTGCCTGTTACTTGTTCTGGAAACTAAAAAAGATGGATAGGAGAGCCGGTTGCCGTTACAGCAGGAGATATAAAAAGGGAAAGAAAAGAAAGAGAGCGTGAAGTTGCACACTGAGGGCTCCTAAAACTGTTGAATGAACCTGCTCACCAGGTAACCCCCTCTCTTCCCTCATGTTCTGCTTTATTGGAGTCAATCCCAGGTGGCTGGGCTGCTGAGAATACAAGCTTTGGATTTGATTGTGGCTGTCTGACCAGCTGAACGTCCGCAGGAATCCGAACAAGATCGGAGATGCCAGCATCGAGCCACTTGATATGCCGCGTAGGATATTTAGAGAAATCGAAGGAAGGCCCCCCTTCCATTAGTTTTTATGGAGGAGACTGGAGGAGGCTTAGAGAGACTTAATGCGCGAGTGGCTCCTCGTCAAGTGCTCTTCTCACGGCTGGCTTACAGTCACATAGGAGGAATAATTACACAGGGATCCGGAGTTCTGAGGGGGTGATTTGTTAAATGAAAGACTCTTTTTTTTTATCCCGGGGATTAAAGCGATCTGAAGTTACAGACCGTGGCTTGTAAGAGAGAGAAGGATTTTCTCTTGTTATGCCAAACACAGAGGAGGAGGAGGAGGAGGAGGAGGGGGGGAGTGCTGGGAGCTTATAAATGAATAAGCTGTCAGGTGCAGAGACAGCTTCAGCTCTTTGAGATCCTGATGTCGGTCAGGTGTGCAGCTGCTGGAGAGCAAAGAGGTGATGCAGGGCTGGTTGGATGGATGGGTTTGGAAATTTGGCCCCTTTTAAACCGAAGTCACGAGAACCTCAACCGAAGAGCGGCTCGGGCAGGTTGCTGTGGTTGTTTTGACTGCGTTTTTTTGTCAGACAAAGTACCACGAACCATCTTATCTCCAGCGCTCGGTGTAAGACAAAACAAGCAGAGTAAAGGTCACTGTTTGCGCACAGGATGTCCGTTGTTTTAACATTTATGAATCCTGAGTGCACACAGAGAGAAGAGATGCTATCTCTTAAAAGATTAATAACGCTGTTTGTTCGGCAGCTCCGCATTGCTGCTGTTTAATCGAACATGTTTTTCTGTTAAAGTGATCGATATCGTGACACTCTTGACCTCGCAAGACACTGAAACGTAAAAGAATACACATAAAAACATCCCTCTTGCATTGAAAGCTGTCCACGTGCATCAAAAGCAGGCAGTAAAAGACCCCAGCAGGCTAATAGGTCTTGAGTGTGTGCTGCAATCATACAAGCTATTAGTGTTGTTGACTCCAAAGGGCCGGAGGAGATCTCGTCGGTGCGTCTGGCTTTGCGGTCGGTGTTTAGCAGCACGTAAACGTCTTTTTGGTTAACCTCAGATTACAGAGCACACTGGGAAGTGATTGTTGGATCCCAGTCAGAGACAGCTGTGTTTATTAGCGGGCTACACTCATGACAGCAGCAAGAGCTACAGTGTGCTAATCTGAAGGGGATGGAGGCAGCGTGTGTTGTGTAGCTCGGAGCCAAATGCACGCAGTATGCCACACGCTGGTGAGATTTATGGGATGTCATAAGGATACAGAGCTTATCCTGTAAAGGTTAATTGGAAAATCAGTGACAGTGTAGCTTTAAAAAACAGAACGCTTTAAACCTACCCTTTGTGCTTACTTTGTTCAGTTTAATAGGGGTGAAATGATTTTATCCTTCGTGCTTGAAGGGAAGCACTGATCTCAGAGCATGTTAAGGGCCACAGAATACAATCAGCACACTCCATGAAAACACAAAGGTGTTAATCACATCTGGAACGTCATCAGCATACGAATGAGCTCCAGTAGAATTCAGACTTATCTAATAATTGGATTCATGTTTGCTGAGAGAAAGGGAAGGTTGAGCTTTTTATTTTGAAGCTCTCTCCGGCAGCGTGGACTCTCAGCATCTCTGGACAGATCTTATCAGGAGGAGCAGCCAGGTTCAGGACACTAACAGGAGGCGGACAGCGGAGGAGAGCGGCACAAGATGATTAATTATTAATGCCAGTCGGCGTCCTCCAGACATCATTTTTACTCTCTCCCTCTCTCGACATACTGCCGCAGGAGTAAAAACGCTTCAGCCCAGATAAGTGAATCTTTCAGGAAGGGCAGTGCAGAGGACAGCCGGAGTCTGAAACACGCCATGATACAGTAGCCAAACACATCCCGTCCAATGAGCTGCTCTCAACGTCTCGTACTGTATGTGCTGCATCATTAAACGCAGCCTCAAAGAGAATGGATAAACAAAGGCCAGTGGGTAGATAACTTTCATCAATTCTGATCTGTTTCAAATATTTCCAGAAGTCAGATCTCATCTCAGTTCTGCATCGTTAAACTTCTGGGCAAAGCAGGCAAAAAAAAAGCATTTTCCAAAGCCGCTGGTTCAGTGTGTGTCAACCGGTCTGTGGTAATTTGATTAAATTTTGTTTAAGAATATGCACCCCTGAAGCATAATATCAGCTGACACGATGAGGGCTTCAATACTGCATTCATTTCTTTTATGGCCACTTGAAAGAAACTGGAAAAACACACATGTTAAATATATAAATTTGATATGGATGACATGTTCGCAAGCTGTTTACACATCCAGCAGACATGGAGTGACATTAATATTCATTTGGAGTCATGTTGTCGTGACAAATGTGAGTGCATTTCACTGTCCACTAAAGATCTGGCTCTTCAGCTGCTAAGTGTTCACAAGCTAGTCGCTAACTTTGACATTTGGTGCTGGGCAGGAGGCACAGAGTGGGCTTTATACCTTTTTTGTTGCATCTGGAAATGAGGCAGATAAAAGCTGTGAGAGCTGGGCAAAATTAAGACTTGCATCATTTCAGTAGTGTGATTATATGTTGTGTGTTCTGAAATTAGTCCACATGCAGTTTAATTATCACGCAGTAAAGCTAATGTTCCAGCACAGGAACACTGTACAACATGCATGCAGGAGTAGAGAAGGTGCGGTTAAGAGGCACCCAGCAGCTTGCAGGTAAATGAGGCCATGCTCACATCCCATTTTATGATTCATATTTTATTTGAATATCTGGTGTTTGTTGGTTTCAGGTTAGCTGTTTGAGAGCTGGAGGCAGAACGTCACCACAGCACTCCCTGTGTGGCCCAAAATACAACATCTGTGGCCACATTTTACATAGACAAATATTTCACCTCACATTTAATCATCACATAGTTGCTGTCAGAGGCTGCATGAGAAGCTCATTGTGTCTTCACTCAGCTGCAAGACTTCATTCACTGTGTAAACACGTCAGTGCGAGGGGAGGCTGTACAGAGGGGTGTCACTGCTATAAAAAATGAATAGAAAATGGTCAAATGGTGGTAAGCAACAGCTGCCAAAGAGTCAAAGAAAAAAATTTAGATAATGAGCAAAAACAATTAATTTACAGATATTTTCATTGAGGGTTGTGCAGAAGTGTTTGCAGATGTTTCCTAAAATATTACAGACACCTTTGAGAAAGTGGTGACACTAACAGTTCAAGTTCAGTTCAGCAAGTTTTTCCTGAAATATTAGCATGAAACACCTTCAATAAAGTGAAAAATTACTGGCAGCAATGGCTGCCAAACAAAAACACTGAAGTTAAATTAAAATATTTTAACTCAACCGAAGTGCCTAACAATACAATACATTTTGCGGAAAAACAATTTTACAAATTTTTCCCAAACGCTTTTGCGAAAGTGATGGCTCAAAGAGTTCAACCTAAATTTTACATATTTTTCTTGAATTATTATTTAAACATCTTCAATTAAGTAACTGCAATAAAAACTCAACAAAGAAACACTGATTTTACTTTTGTTCCCCTGAATCATTATACAATCAGACACGTTCAGTAAAAATGGTTGCTGAACAAAAAAACCATTAAGTTAAAGTAAAAAATTCAAATTGGAGTAAATAAATTTACAGAAATTTTCATTTAAAATGTACAATTTTACAATTTTTTCCTGAATTATTATACGATCAGACACATTCAATACAGTGATAAATGATTAAACGGCTGGCAGCAATGACAGCCAAACAAAAAACATAAAATTAAAGTAAAATATCCTAACTCAGATAAAGTGCAAAAACAATAAATTTACAGAAATTTTCATTTAATAACACCGTTATTTTATAGATTTTTCCTCAGTCAAGCGTCCAAAGCCTTTTCTAAAGTGATGGCACAAAAAGTTCAACAGAAAAACACAAATTTTTACATATTTTTTCTTTTATTATTACATGCAATGAAGTAATAAATGGTCAAATGATTGGCAGACTAAAAACATATAATTAAAGTAAAATATTCTACTGCAAATAATGTGCAACAACAAGACATTTACAAACATTTCCATTAAAGGTTTAACAAAGAAACACTGTTATCTTCATCTTCATCTTTCATTTTTAAGTTTTTCATAATGAATGTTGCACTCTGTTTGTTTGGTGTTGACTTCTTTTCATCACTTTGGTTTCGATCATCTCGATAAATGCTCCTGACAGAAAAACAGAGCGTACGACCAGAGTAAAGACAAAAGTGTTAATCCTTATTTCCCACTGTTCTTATTCAGCCTCACTCCCCGGCTGCTCCAACACTCTTCCACTAGTTATTTTAATGACTGTCACCTGCTGACCTTGCAACGTGGAGCGACTCTCCCGAGTGACTCTCCATGCAAAGTAGATGACAGCGTGTGCTGGAGAGACTCAGCCCACCTGGGCCCTGCACTCTGCCGCTCCAGTCAAAATTTAGAAGCTGTCCACAGAACTCAAATATTAACATTTTTTAGCCAAACTCAAGTCAAATATTGACACGTCTAACACGGTGATAATTGCGTGTGCCATCTGCGCTCCTCTGCCAGAACCTGCTGTAAAAGGCTTTTTCTGTCTCAGTGCCGGAGCATCTTGAAGTCAGTGTGACGCTCAGAAGTCGGGGTTAAAGTTCAGATCAGCAGCAGCCAGAGCTCATTTTCCTGCTCTGCTTTATATTTTGCACTTCTGCTGGTGGTGACAGACGATCAGGCTTCAGAGGGCTGAAACACTATCCCCTGCTGCAGGCTGGAATGTGCCTGTATGTTTGGGCATGTTGGCTGGAGTGCGATTGTTGCGATACCTTTCACAACAGGAGACAAAAGAAATATTTGCCCTACTATACCTCAGATGGTGTGAGCTTTAGGGAGGTATGTGAGGTCAGAGGAGGTTAAATCCAGTCAACAGTAGATGCTGTGTCCAGTGAGGGAACGAAAGTACACTTAATCCAACATTTCACTTTCCTACACAACTTTATGTTACTTATTCCTCACCACATTTCAACACTTTTCACTCCACTCTAAAACAAATTGGGATTTTTAGGCAAGCTAGTGACATTACACATTATTGCACTGATCTTTAATTTTTATTCAGATATATTTTATAGTATTTTTTGTGCTTTTATTATCATTTTCTTCTTTTCTCCATTTATGTTTTTTGATTTTTGCAATACTTTTTATTTTTATTTAATTTCCTCTTACTAACGCAAATTCCTTGTATGTACAAACCTACGTGGCAATAAATCAGATTATTTTTCTGATTTTTGTGGCTGTGTTGGTCTGTTGTCTGCGTCTCTGTTGCACAGAAAAGTTAAAAAAAAAAAAAAAAAAAAAAAAAAGTTTCCCCTTTCTTGGATGAATTGTCACAACTTGGGTGAACCCTTAACTTTCTGTATTTGTGCCATAATCAGGCCAGTTTCTTTTTATCAGTGATATTCTCACCAGCCTCAGCTGTGCTTTGTGTTTAATGCCAATTAAAAGTTAGCACGCAGCAGCTTCAGTGCTGCCTCTGCGTCTATGTCACGTACATATAGACAGTGGGACTTAACAGAGTGGGCTGTCCAACCATGTGTTGGGCCTTACAAATGACTGCCACTTAGAGATATGCCTAAGAAAGAAGAACTCTCATTAAATTCAAAGAGGTGCCATTTGCTATATATCTTCTAGAAAAATGCAAACACGTCTGTGTCACTTTTATATTCGTAAAATAGCCAGTAGCATCTATAACATTATGCTTATTCTACATAAACTATAAATAAACTATAAAAATGATTTAATTAAATGAATAATTAATTTATTAATTTGGTATTTTTAGTCATATACACATGCAGTGATGACTGCTGGGTAATATATGTTGATGTTGTCCAGTGTTGAGTCTCTGTTTGATGCTGTGCACAACAGTGTCCACTGCGGCCAGATGTAACTACCTTACGCCACTGATCCACACTGATACGTTTTCATTTTAAAACAAGTAACTATTTCTGCATTTACACATCACTCTGGTGATTTGGAATCCCTAAAATGGAGACTTTTGAAATTGCTGCTGACCTCGTTTAGTTTAAAAACTCTGCGGTTGTCTTTTAGAAGCAATGACACAGACACCCACGTCTGTTCAGTAACAGCGTTTCAAGCTTTTAACATTATGCTGGTAGTGTTGTCAAAAATAGTGAGTATTTGAAACTGTCTCAGTTCTCATTTTTTGCAGTATCGACACATTGATACCAGCTGCTCTTTATCACTCTGTCTTACTGCTAATGTTTAACAGTCATTCTGTTGTTCTGTTGTTGTTACTAACCAAGAAAAAAAGCTGTCCACTCTGTTTTGCCCTTGATGTCAATTTTTCCCCGTGATATTGAAAATGGTATTGCGCAGGGGCGTGAACATAGATAATGCATGCAGTGCAATTGCACTGGGGCCCCTGTGGTGGAGGGGCCCGTAGATATAACGGGCCCTTGCAAGTGATTCAGATTGCCACCTTGGAAATATACATGCATTCAAAAAGGTAAAAAAGAATAGTATTCATTTAAAAACGGTGCCATTTGTTATATATGTTCTCCAACTGCGTCATGGTTTTCTTTTTTCCTTTAAATTTTCAGAAGCTATCTAACACAAAATTACAACCTTTTTATATGAGCTATAAAATCTATAAATATATTTTGAAACTATTCAATGAAATGATTAATTTCCTACTTTCTTTGATATATTTTTCATAAATAAAATGATGATGATGGGTAATATGTGTGTTGATGTTGTCCAGTGTCTCTGTTTGTGTCAAGACAATACATGCATGTTAGCGTGCACTAGGGCCTGTTGTAACTTCTTACACCGCTGCTACTTGATGTCAATATTTTTCAAGGTATTTCAAGGTTGGAAATTACAGTATTGTGACAATACTAACAGCTATAAGCCTGCATACCTTTTGTGATTTGTGGGTATTGTTACTCCTTTTCCATCTCTGTGGCTTCCACCGGCGATGGATAATGCTCTTTGCTCTACTATGTCACTATATTTGCTTTGCAACGACTCCCAGTCTGTTTCCAGCTGCCTTGACCGCCTAATGCTACTTTCAGTAACAGTTCCATCTCATAATCGGTCCAAGAAAGAAATCTCTGGTCTTTCTTTTCACCATTTCCGCAGTATTTTCTGTAACTAAGCAACCAACCACAGAGTAGATAATCTGCTTCCTGTTTACACCGACACACACAGTGTCAGTGTGCGTGAATGCTCATGTGATAGGTGTTTTCAAGCTTGCAGTGTAGACAGAGGTTGGTTCTGAAATGGCGCTAAAAAGCTTGTGTGTACACACGGAGATCGTTTTTAAAACAGTGTTTTACAGGCGCAGGGTTGAATGTGGGTCACTAGCATTTTGGCAGTGCTCGAAGCTCAACGCATGCGTCAACGTGCGTATAGTGTGAGTATAATGTGAGCCCTTACACAGCTTGTAGACAGCTGCATTGTTTTAGCTGGTCTGTTCCATCAGGTATCTGCTCTTAATGTAGACGCTTGCATATTAAATGTGGTGCACTGATAAAGATTATATTACCCACAATATGAAAAGTAGTTCATATAGCTCTCCTGTTCCCAGCTGCAACATTAAAAAGTTACTGTAACACAATAGTGTTGTATAAAAGAACACAAAACGGTCCCATTCTGCACAAGTGCCTATGTACTCTTACAGCAGCAGGATATTGAATGCAGGAGTTGTTTTTACATGATTTTATTGCTGCTTTGACTGCAGTAAAGATCTGATTACGTGTTCCACCGGTGACTGTGTCAATAGAAAACTTTATTATGGGACTAATCACCTCTGTGTGACGTTACAGAATAGAAAACTTCAGCTGCGGTGACACGTCAGATTTCATCTCCTATCACTCAGCAGACCAAACACAACCCGATCAAACAAATTCACATTTCAGTTTGTCACTCTTCATCTCTGGCTGCCGACTAATCCCACACATCAGCCCCGGTGTGTTTGAATGGCCTGTTTTGACTGTTGGAGCTGCGTGTGGTGGATTTGGCCGGGCATGAGGTGAGGCGTGCCTGCCGGCTGACGTCAGGCCCGGCATGTCGAGCGACGGCACGGTCGGATGATCTTTACAGAAGGACATGCTTTGCTAAAGTTGGGACTAAGACGTGCCTCCACATGAGAGACGGCATGTCTTCTTTTTCCAACAGATGGCAGCGCTCCGGCGACTGGAGGGAGAAGACAGAGTGAGAGAAGGGGAGACAGTCTGTGGTTTTTCCCTTTTCTCCTCTTGTCTTTATGACTTTTGCTTTTTATTTACCCCTCACCACCGCCTGGGGATCGAAACGTGGCAAACCTTGTTTTTATTTGTCTCAAGACGGTGGTTTGATACTGTATCTGCCAGCGCTTTAGAGCCATGCTGGCCCAGAGTTCCACTGTTGTTAAATGTGCAGCGATAAAAAAAATCATCCCTCTGGTTCTCATTACAGCTTTGCGAAATGGCTTCTTTAATTCCTAATGTTTTGGAGGGCTGTGACGGTTTTCTCTGCCTTTCTTTTTTTTGATCCCCTCGTGTTGAAATCAGCCCTGTGCTGTTTCCAATTGGTGGTTTATAAAGCGCTCTGCTGGCGTGGCGCTCTCACATGACAATAAAAGTGAAGTATTTACTTTTGTTTTTCCTAGAGATGTGAGGGCCAGGCGTCTCTTGCCATTGACTCATCTCATAAGACACACTGTGCCTGCTGCAGTCATTCCACATCAGCTATTTGCGGGGACAATTTCAGAATGAGAACATCTGTTTCGGAGAGATAAACATCATCGTAGCATCACACAGTGGTCATCTGCTCGTACGACTTGTTCTCAGCGCATAATTTGGGTCTGATTGTGATTACATGAGGAAACTGGATTCAGAGGATTCACAAGCCTGCGGCCAATTTCTCACAGACACAATCTTTGAGCCAATTTACAGTAATGGAGACCATTGTCTAAACCGTGGTGGTGCTTCAAGTGTTGATATACTTGTCTAGCACAAGTGGAAACCTCAGAGTGTAAAAGTACTCCATCACTAACGTCCTGCCATCAAAAATGTATTAGTGTCAGTAAACACAGTGAATAAACCCACAGGTATGCATTGATTTATGAAAAATAAAACTACTCTTTGTGAAGAAT
Source organism: Epinephelus awoara (assembly GCA_035609425.1). NCBI lineage: Eukaryota > Metazoa > Chordata > Actinopteri > Perciformes > Serranidae > Epinephelus > Epinephelus awoara. The sequence goes on from CM069300.1 coordinate 6,739,780, forward strand.
GGACCCTGCCACTGTCACCTCTAAAGTTAGGATTTTATACAACTAATTTGAAATCAATGACAATATTGTCAGAAGTAGTAACTTTGATGAAAATGTGATGAAATAACTACAAGTTTGTAGTATCTTTGTAGTAGTTGTAAATCTCTGAACAAGGTCTTTTTCACCAGAATGCTGGTGTGTTGTTCCTGACATCGGGACCGATATCTCACAGCCTTCATCAGCTGAGATGAAGTTAAAAAGCTCTGAATAAGCTCACAACTGGACCTTGAGTTGTTATTTCACATCGTACATTCAGCTTTGGAGTTTTTGAAGGCTCGCAGGAAGCTTGTAAAGGGACCTCGAGTTGAGATTTCTTTTGTCACACACGTTATAAATTGGGTGTGAAAGCCTGGAAATCCCCCCAATTTGGGACAGAAAATGGAGTTAGGAGGAGTTTATGATAAAATAATGTTATAAAGTGCTGAAATATTTTACTTAAAAATGATGGAAATCCCCCAGAAGGTGCGAGATTCAACTTTCTTTCCAGGGTTAAAGCATAAAAACCATCCAGCTTGGAGATTTGGGGGATTTCCATGCAATAAGCTGAGGTACAATCCTCTGTAGAAAATTAGGCATTAATTTAAGTCAAATCGACTCACACTTTAAGCACTGGAGCTAATGGAAGGGACGTGTGCTTTGGCTGCCATGCTGCTGCAGGTGTTAAATACTTAAATAGGTGACTAACAGATAAGATGCTACGCAGTGTAAAGATACACAGACGAAACAAACACACCGACGGTTCACTTGGATGTAAACTGAAAGCTTCTGGCTCGGGCTTGTGTCCTTGTTGCCGTCTGCGGTTCAACATGTTGCCTTTGCTCTCCCTCCTGCAGGTAACACATGTCAAAATGGCCTCATGCCCGCCCTGGTGCGTCCCACCCTGCCCGCCATCCAGACCTCACTGGGCATGAAGCAGTTTCTCCCGTTTCCATTGGATACGGCCTCAGCGGTGAGCCTCTTCCCAGGATTCAACACGGTGAGTGTTGCGTGTGTCACGTGATCTGCTGAGGTCATCCTGATGGATACCAGTGATGTGACCGATTGCTTTCATGTGTTCAGGACTCCACATCTCTGTTTCTCATCTTGACGTATCTCTAAAATATTCACATTTGGACACGTCTTTATTTGAAGCTGTTATCACCGACTCAGAACAACGAGCAGCTTTGAGCTTTGAGATAACAAGGTCTGAGATTCCTCAGCCGTATTTGGTCAAGTTCATGCTTCTGCATTTTTCTTTTAATCTAATAAAATGCTCTCACTTTAACAGTGAAACATGTTATTGAAATGATGCTTTTAATGGTTTGATGCATCCCTTTGAAAAATCGAAGGAATGTTTTATGTTGTCGACGTTCCACTGAAGAGGAGCGCGTTTTTCTGTGAGAGAAATGTTTTGTTGTGCAAACATTTGAGCTCTCCAACCATTCTGCATTTCTGTTACAAAAACTATATAATTCCTCTTTAGAAGCATATGTGGAAATGGCGTGATCATTGTGATAGTGCACTTACTGTCCAGACATTTTCAACTCCATCTTGGTGATTTATCGACAGCTCGGCATGTCTTCAGGCTCAACGACCAAAACTCATTAACTGAGAGCAGGTTATTTTTCTTTGAGGAATTTGACCGCAGAGTCCGGCTCATCTTCTTGTTAACAGTCACATCTGTTTTTATTTTAAGCTCCAACACAGAAACATAGTTTACCATAAAAGAAGACAGTTGGCATCCAGGCTGTCCAAAAGTTATATTTTAAATGTGCAGTAAGTGCGGGTGCTTTGAATGTCTCTTTGAACGTCTCACAGTAACAGCTGAGAACGCGTCTGAGTGCATCTTTTGTGAGAAACTCTGAGAGCATAGTTTGCAAACATGCTCCAGCGCAGATTAATGTTTTTCTTCTTACTTGTCTGTAATTTCTAAAATGATTTATAGATATTTTTCAAAAGGTTTTCGAAAAAATGATCAAATTTGACAGCCTACTTTTCTTTCAGTGATATTATTTTTCCTCTGCAGTTACTACTGAGTTTCAGAAATGTCCTTGAAGGCAGTAGCTTTTATATTGAATAAACCTCAGCCATGTTCCTTCTGACACAATCGCCAGAATAAATGTTAGCATTGTGCGTTTCTGCAAACTGTGAATATGCATTTATATTTCAGATGTAGCCGCTGTGTTGACACTTCACATTTCTTTACCTTTAAATTGGCTATTTTAGGTTCTGACACACTGTGATTACCATGTGGTTAGGTTTCGATTAGGGTAACATTATACTCACACTCTCACTCTGTCACTCTTTGTCCCTTCTTGTTACCCCTGATGTCACCGTGTGCCATTAAACTATAACAGAGACCGGCCGCATATCATGCTGACGTGAAAGGACGGCTCTGTTTGTCCGTGTCTGATGCCACAAGTCACTGCCCAAGACCAGGCTGATTTTGGTTTGAATACCAGGCTTGGTCGCCGCGGACATGGCTACACATGTTCTAAACTCTGGTTAAAAAACACCCACTTTTCTCATATGGTGCTCTGCTCTGTCTGCAGCTCGGCAGCCGTCTCGCCAAGACGTCCCACTGTCCACTATCCACTCAGCTCACTTGCCTGTAATCTGAACTATGTCGTACAAATCTCCAGGTCGTCGAATACTGTCAAATTGTCCCACCCCTCTCTATGCGTCTTATTGCAACATGCACGGCAAACTGCTGAAACACATTGTAATACGTGGTTAATGTTGTGAAACAGTCGCTGTTAAGTTTTTAAAAACTCCTTAGTTAGGGGGTGATCACACACAAATGAGACGCTGAAAAATAAACATCGCTCTTCATTGCTTGTTTTTTTATGCCTTTCACAGCCTTCTGTCGTTGCTGTTGTTGGTCAGTACTTGCAACAAGAATTTCGCAGTGTTGGTAACAATGAGAGTATCTTGACCCTGTCCCTGGTACTCAGATTGAAAGCGTCCACTCACAACCTTCTCAGTATAAAAATTTAACCCTGTGATAACAGGTGCTTCTATTCGTGGAGCGAGGTCTTGACTACTGTTTATGTAAGTGGTCTCTGACATCAACCCTGTCCACTGGAAATGACAGTTATACACAACTAATTAATATTTAACATAAAGAGAAAATGCTGTCATAAAATGTCCATACTGTGAGTTCGGTTGTAGCTACTCAAATAAAAAGATTGTCTTTGTATCATGTGGTATTAAACAAATTATTTTTAAGTTTTGGTCTGTTTGTCAGTCAAAAGAAACCATTTGACAACGTGTGTTTGGGCTCTTGGAATCATGCACACCAAATGATTGATGGACCGATGAAGAAAATAGTCATTAGTTGCAAGAATGAACACAATAACGACCCCTCTGTTTTATGCTGTGATTGATTTTGGCATGGTTTACTGTTTTATATTATTATACTGTATACAATTTTATTTTGACATGGAATTTTGAAATGAGAAAGCTCATTGTTTTTTAAACAGGCACGTCACATTTCAGAGACAAACTCCTCACTGGTTTAAACAGTTTTCTGAAATGCAACCGTAGCATGTGGCTACGCAGCTTTTATTGGATTTGCGATTAGTGAGGCGCTACCTTTTAAATGGAGCACTCACCCGATGTGCACTTACTGTACCAGGACTCGTGTGTACACTCATATGGATCTATTGATTCTCTTTTTGAAAGCAGAAAGTAATTACGAGGAAATATGTGGCCTCGCACTGCTTGAATCGGCGAGGTCATCAAAATAAAAATAAAAAACTAAAAAAAAACCGATGACTTGGTGTAAAAAGAAAAACTCTGACAGGTAAAAGTCTAAAAGATTTTTTTCCCCCAGCAGCTCCTTTTGAATTACAAGGATAGCTCAATTTAAAAATCTGCTGGAAAGAGAGGTTGAAATATGGAGCACAGCTGGACAGACGTGAGAGAAGAACACATAAAGGGGGAAAAAAACAAAGTGGGGACGTGAAGAAGAGCCGAGATAACCCATGGGAAGACAGATTGTTTCATGAGAAAGTTCAGGAATACTGCGTCCCTTTTCTCGCCCCTGTCTAATCTGTATTTAACAGACTTGTCTGCAGATAATGAGTAATACACTGGGAGGCCTCCAAGTGGTGGAAAGCTGATACTAGATTAACACAAAGTAATCACCTCTCGCTCTCCGTCGCACAAACACACACCATTCTCACTCTTTCAACCCTTCGCTCGTCTCTCTCGGCCTCTTTCTGTTATTCTCTCAAACTTTCCTCCGAGATCCCGATTTCCTTACTCGGTTGTAAAAGCAGGAGTTGACACCAGACGCTTTACAAGAAACAAAAGGAGTCCATACACAAGTTACTGTTCTACATTCAGTTGTGCTGCCCCCCTTTCTTCAGCGCTTTCAACACCAGTGTAAGTTTGGTTTCAAGGGTGCAACAAAGGAGCCTGTTTGCCAGCTTGTAGGTCTGATCGGGTTTCTTTATGTGTCACACAGACGCAGGCTGCCTGGGTGGGAAAGGATGTTTTACAAATCTTATAAACAGTGCTGGAAGAGCTGAAATGTCAAACCAGTGCCACAGAGGGAAAGGGACTGGATTCAGATTGTTAGCTGAGTTAAGGTAGAAACAAACTGGCAGCAATTTTTTTACTTGAAGTATCTGAAGTAGAACTCTGCAGTGAAAGAACGTGAAAACCTTGAATCTCGAGGGATTTTTTTTTGCTTTCAGATTAGCTGAAGGTTATAAATGAGTACAAACAGATGAAAAGGAGACCTGAAGGAAAGAAATGAGGAGAAAGTGATGAGGGTAAAATAAAGGTTGAAAGAAATGGGAAACGAAGGTAAGAACAACAGAGGTAGGATTTAGAAAACATGATTAAAGGATATAAAAGAAACAGTTTCATGTTTAATGTAAAATATGGAGCATAAAGGACAATATTTCCCTCTGAAGTCCACACGTGTCAAATGTGTTTTTCCATGCACAGGTCAATCTTGAAATTTTGGGCTGGTTTTTGCTCCATAACATGTCTTCTTTTAGATTATAAGAGAACACCCAAAATACACATTTAGGTGTTTATTTTAGTTCAGATTTCTGTTCTGGAATTTTATGACCAAAGCAAATATTTAAATTTGTCCCTCCACCGCACAGTCGTAGCAACGACTCTCTCTCCCTCATCTCTGTCAGACAGCCTGCTCATGACACCCGTCCGTCTACCCACACACATACACTACTTACACACAATTTTATTCCCTGTAAGCTTGTTTTGTTGGATATTTATTGTTGTTATGTTATTGTTATTTTATAATTTCTTTTTTTATGTTACTTTATTCCTTATCTCATTGGCTTTTTTTCATCTGTTGTTATTTTCTCTATCTTTGACTGTAAGGTGACCATGAAAAGCATCTATAAATAAAATGTATTATTAATATTAAAAATGCCTAATTTGCACAACCTGTAAACATAAAATTAAAAAAACACTTGTAATGCAAAAAAAAAAAATTGGTTTAATGTAAGTGATAAACTGGAATAGTTTCATGATGATATTTGTTAAAATTCTACCTTGTTCATGATCATCTCCACATGATCTCACTCCACAAGGTCCAGTGTGGAGGATTCAGGAGATATTAGCAGAAATGAAATAGTACATTTTATTTGGTGTATAATCATCTCAAAATAAGAACTCTTGTGTTTTTGTTACCTTACAATGAGCCGTTTAAATCTACGTAGAGAGCGGGTTTTCGTCTTGCACCGCCATGTTTCTACAGTAGCCCAGAATGGAAAAACCAAGCGCTGTCTTTAGATAAGGCAATTCTGGTGAAACTGCATTATTCAGAGTATTTTACCAGTTTAAATAATCTGGTCCATTTATGTGAGGAAGAGACTTCTGCAGATAATTCGGCTCAAGGTAAAAAAAATTCCTGGACATCTGGATCTTAAAGCAACAGTGCGTAAGACTGAAGAACAGTTGGTGACATCTAGTGGTGAGGACTGCAGATTGCAACCAGCTGAAACTTCTCAGAGAATTCCTTCAGTGTTCATTGTTAAGACGTTTTTTTACTGGGAGCAGAATTATCCGCACAGGTCTCTTCCTCTCCACAACAAACGGAATAGGTGATTAAAACCAGTAAAGACAGCGCCCGCTATACAGTATGTGCACACCTTATTTCTGATCCAGACGTTAAGGAGGTTTTCACCGGAAGCTAAATTATCTGCAGACGTCTCCTCCTCTCCAAAACAAACAGACCACGGGTCTCATTTATAGACACTGCATACACACGAAACAAGGCCTGAAAGAAGCGTACGCCACCTCCCATGCAAACGTTGTGATCTATAAAAACAGACTTGATAGGAGAAAGCTTATGAACATTTAGGAGATGGGAAATTGGTGACGCAGATAGTGGGGTGGAAGCCCGATTGTAGAAACTGTCAAATGTTTTTTGGCTCACACCATTTTTACGTACATTTTTAGTATGGATCCTACATGTTGTTTATAAGTGAGACCCCAGGTCATTTAAACCAGTAAAAATCAGTGTCTTTCTAATGCTCTTTGTCACGGAGGGGCTTCTAACTACAGTGACTAACACAAAAACACAAATGGCCCTGTCTAGAGCCAGTGTTTGTTTAGTGTGTCCATTATGGGCTACTGTAGGAACATGGCGGTGCAACATGGCAACCTCTGTAGACGAGGACCGGGTTTACCAATACATCACCATAAATCCTACACACTGGACCTGTGCAACAAGCAGAACAGCATCTGAGAAAAAAAAATGTGAATCTGCTTTATTCAGTGTTTTTCCCAGTTTTAATCACCTGGTCTGAAGGACTTCTAATTGGGAGACGTTGCAGCTGGTTGCAGTTTGCAGTCGTCTCCGCTAGACGCCACTAAATCCCACACACTGTTCCTGTAAGTAAAGTACATAAATTTAACGTTAACTAAAAACTTGCTTTCCATCTCCACATTCGGGCAATATGGCCTCAGTCAAGCAGTTTATTAGAAGATGCAGACCTCTGATTATAATTGTGCGCAGAGACCAAACAGCTGTTCGATTGAGTGCAGCAGATTTTGTGATTTACAGATGAAGAAGAAGCTAGTTTCCATCTGAACTCCCACTGACAGCACACTCTTTATACATTTGCAGAGATGAGGTCAGATTTGCTTGCGTGCCTCCGGGGCTCAATAAACATTCACACTCTCTTATTCAAAAAAATAAATAATCCTATAGATGCTGACAGTGGTTCCATTAACAGACTTGAGCAGCGAGAACACACTTCATCCCAAAACACTCCCATTATTGGATGGATTTTTCACATGTGGCACAAAAGAAAATAGAGTAGTGAAAGTGTGTGCGTGTCCACACCTGCATGAAATGGGACTAATACCAAAAGTCTCTTGTTGAGCTTTTGCGCAATCTTGTTCTGAGCTGAGTGACTGACACAATCAGGAAGTCTTTAGCCGGAGGGAACGAGAGAAAGGATGTTTGTTATCCCGCTGCAATTTCTCTCTCTATTTTTTGTCCCTGGTGGGCCTCTTAATTCGAGGAATTGTAACAGAAAAATGTGGCTTCAAGACATAAAAAGGACTGTGCACATGTAATTACATGTGCTTGAAGACACGTGGGGGGTAGAAAAGGTCTCTCAGGAGGCTCCAGTTTGAAAGGAGCTTTTAGACAAACAAAGTGTTGTAGTTCAGATGAGAGAAAAAGAGAAAAAGATGAGGTCACGTTGTCTTGTAGACATCACGTCTTTATTACCAGGTGTGGAGCAATTTATGAGCCGCTTCATATCTATCTGTATCTGCTTCTCCAGGCCATCAAAAAGAGAAAATGTTTGAATTGCATGTTTCTGCATACCACGAATATATTATATTTATATGTTCCAGATGTATCATATCAACGTCTCTAAAGCTGCGTAGTTTATGAGCTGACTTTGTCATCAGGAGGTGGAAGGAGTGACACCTGGGCGAGACGCCTGCCAAGCTGCAGAGCACTGTTCAAGACCACCAAACAACAAAACACCATTTTTATTTTATTTTTTGTGAGTTATCGTTGTTTTTCCAGCAGCTTCTTGGCCCCCATTTGTGGGGATGGTGCCATGAAAAGAATTTGCTTTTTCAACCAAGACACTGATGCATTTCCAGCGGGGACATTTTGTCATATAGTAGAAAAAGCGCAAGTGTATGTCAAAACATTAATGAAAGCTGCATTCCTTTTAACACTGGAATAGCGTACTGGTACACTTAAAAGGAATTTAGCCATCATTAATGTCAACTTCAGCTGTGCTTTTCTTATTATGACGAGCCAAAATGCCTGCTGTAACAACCAGTCTCACTCAGAAGTCGTCGAAATCCGGCACTTGGTCAGTGGCTTGCAGCGTCAGACACTGACGAAAAAGCTGTCCAATAAATGGGGGAGGTCACCATTACAGTTTAATCCTTTGAAACCTGAGCAAATTGGCTTGATTTCCTTTAAAAACAAGGAAAGACGGCAATGAGCAGTGAAAGAAGAAATGACCCAAATAATTAGGGAGAAATTAGTGAAAGGAGAAAATTAAAAACAAGGAAATTAGCTTTAAAAAAAGAAAAGAACGAAACTCAAAAACAAACTAGGAAAGACCTGGAGAGAGTGCTTGAAAATCATAATAACTATGTAAGATCATTTTAAAATGTAATAATAATAAATATTATTTTCCTAGCTTTTTTTTTCTTTACCTATTTTTTTAAAATAATTTTCGAAATCTATTTTTTTTTTAATTTGTGGGGCGTTTCTTACCAAGTTACTCAGTGCCTTTTTTCCTATATTTTTGAAAGAAATCACACCAATCTGCTCAGTGTTCAAAGCTTTAAATACTTGCAGGGGTGGGTCCAACAAACACCGACTTTCACACGGGGGAGCGGTGTTTGCATCCTGTAAGATTTTAAATCCAAACCTTGTTCTTTTTCCCTAAACCTAACCACGTGTGTTAGTTGTTAAAGGGGGAAAACCCCGCCAATTGTACTGATGTAGTGCTTTTATTTTGAAAGAGACTGTATGTAAACGTTAAATTTCTTGGAGTGAGACTGTGTCTTCTATTGTGCCATCAAACTAGGTTTATTCTGGCAAATCATGCTCTTTGTCCTCACCATAAGCAGGTTGTTTTTATGCTCAAACCTTACCACACAGTATCCACAGCATTGTTGAAACATTAGGTTACAACATATCCGCTACATAATACTGTGTGCACAAATGTAACATCTGTTATTTGCAGAAATTAACAATTCCACATGTTTTCTAGCGACTGGGCTGCAATACGTTATTCAAAGTCATAATATTTCTGTACAGTTGTTGCTTTAATATGATTAATGCTTTTTGATTATAAACAGGAATCCGTCCATCTTCAGTGAATTCAGAATATGAATTTGCATTAATTAAAAAGAAAAGTGAAATATCACTTTGACATAAGTATTCAGACTCTTATATCAGTGCTTAGTTGAAGCACAGTTGGCAGCAATTACAACCGTGTGTCTTATGCACACCTGGATGTGGGGATTTTCTGCCGCACTTCTGCCCGGTTTTCATTAAGGATATTTCTGTACTTTGCTCCATTAAGCTTTCCCTCAACCCTGACCAGTCCCTGCCACTGCAAAACACCCCGACAGCATGATGCTGCCACCACCATGCTGATCAGAGGTGCCTGGTAACCTCCAGACATGACGCTTAGAATTGAGGTCAGATTCATTCTCGGTTTCATCAGCACAGAGAATCTTTTTTTTCCTCGCAGTCTGAGAGTCTTTTAGGTGTTTTCATGTGTTTCACACTGAGGAGCGGCTGCTGCCTGTCTGGCCACTCCACCATCGCTGCAACAGCGGAGCGCTGCAGTCATAGTTGTCCCTCTGTGGGTTTCTCACATCCCCACACATGCAGAATCTCTGGAGCTCAGCCAGAGTTGCCTTCATGTTCTACTCCCAAGGCCCCACTCCTCAGATTGCTAAGTTTGGATAGGCAGCTCTAGGAAAAGTCTGGGCTGTTCCAGAATTATGGAGGCCACTGGGCTATTGGGAACACTCAATGCAGCAGAGTTTCATGTGTAGCCTTCCCCAGATTTGTGTCTCCACACAGTCCTGTCTCTCAGCGCCACAGGCAGGTCCTTCAGCCTCCTGGTTTGGCTTCTGCTCTGATTTGCATTGTGAGCTGTGAGACCTAAAACACCAGTGTGTGTGTGTGTGTGTGTGTGGCTTTCCAAATCATGCCCAGTCAAGTGAATCTACCGCAGCTGGACTCTAATCAGGGTGTGGACACATCTCAGAGATGATCAAGAGAAATGGGAGGCACCTGAGCCAAATCTGTGTCACAGCAAACAGTCTGAATGTGAGTTTTTTTTAATAATTTGTAAATATTTCTAAAACCCCATTTTTGCTTTGTGTAAAGTAGGTCTGAAAAACACAATTTGTGCCCAAACAAAACAATAAAAGATGCACATAAATAACTGATTTTGCTCTTGAATTATTAAGTTATGTGCAGATATTAATAATGTATGCACAGAAATTAAATAATAAAATAAACATTTTCATTAGCAATTCATGTTATGTCAAAAATAACAGTGTTGTTTAACAGATAAAATCCAAATTCTATCCTTGTGCATACCTCTGTCAAAAATCAAAACAAAAATACTCTGAATCCAACCAGCTCATTTTCATTAAATTGTCCATGGACTGATAATTTAACTGTTTTTTGCATTATAAATTCAATTGTTTTGACATTCATAACCACTAATTAGTTTTTTACTCATGGGAACAAACAAATATTCCCATGTTTTATTTAATCTCTCAGCAGTCCCTCAACTGAATTTCCAGACACTTTACTACATAATATAAACTGAACAAAAATCTAAACAATAAATTGTGCTCCCATTTTTTAATGAGTTGAAATAAAAATCTAAGACTTTCTTTGCACACAAAAGGCTTCATTTACAAATTTGTTAAATTTTTTAAGTGTAATTGACTGGTTTAATGTGATGCATGACATTTATACTATGGAAAAAAATCACCTTTGAACTGAGACTTAAGACAGATTTATTTGAAAAACATTGGAAAGGATGGATTGAATTTATTACGCCATATAAAACAGACTTCAAATAAAAGTTGTATAGTAACTTAGTGCTGGCCAATGTACCAAATGACTCAGTGTACTGTTGTTAATTTCCTGACTGATGTGAGCTCTGTGTACTGTCATGCTGTGAGCCCTAAATGGTGATGCATTCAATGGGCTATTCAATGTTAGTTTGATTAAACGTAGTAGTGTTTAATTGTTTATTCATCTGCACATTTAAAAAAAAACAAAAAAACTAAAAAATCTGAGATAGTGAGAACTAATAATAATCATCGTTACTAACAGATGTGCACTGGGATCGTCAAAATCGAGGGCCACTGTAAAATATGATGTTGCAAGTTTTAGGGGAGCGTGTATATTAAAATTGCAATCTAGAAATTCAATTGTGGGGAATTTAATCTGTATCTCCAACCTAGTTGGACCCATCAGAGTCAGGGGCCTTATTCTGATTCTTAGGGCCCGTCCCAATACCCACTACTCCTTGTTGCTTCATTTTGAGGGACTAGGGGTAGTGGGCAAGGGGGCATATTGGGATTGGGCCTTAGCAGCACCTCAGCTTGTCCTGCAGATAAATATATATCAGTGACACATAAAATTAATGAAAATGTTTCTGGTGCAATAAGAATTTTCTGACTTTGTCACTCCCCATCTGTTTTCATGTCATGTAGAGATTCAGTTTTTGGTTTGTGTCAGAATCTGGATTCAGAGCCGCTAAAATGAAGGCGAAAAACAATGATAAACAAAGTGTCAGATTTTGTTACGTCTGCTCAGTGGCGGCCCCAACACATCTGGTGCCCTAGGCGAGCCTACCTTTGTAAATTCATACACTCCTTTCAGTAGTGTAGCGGATGTTGAAGGAGCACCTCAACAAGCGGAGCAGCTTTTGTGGTTTCGACATGATAATGATACAGCGTGTTTCATGCGGGGTTCATGGATAACTCGCCGACCTCCCCCAGCGAGCAGGTAGTAAGTGTAATGGGCTGGGAGGGGAGCCAGGGGGCAGGAGACCCGAAAAAAAGGCCTCTCTATTATTTAGTAGGCTTTGCTATGTAGTTATGTTGTATTTGAAAATTATGGCTGTCAAGGCTTTTTTTCCCCTCCTCCCATCTGTGGCGCCTCCACTGGATGATGGCGCCCTTAGCATTTGCTTATAATAAGCGATTATAATAATATAATAATAAGCAATTTAATCCTTTAACTGAGAAACAATTCAGAGAAACAAGTTCTTTTTGACACACCTGTTAACCTAAACATACTGTGAGTGTCAGGATGTGTTACTGTTGACCAGCTGTAAAAACTCAGTGTTTGGAGAACGGCACACAGTTACTTTGTGGCTAGTTCACAGTAAAAGAAACAGAAGGAGAGCTTAGACGAACTTTTGGGATTGCTCTGCAACTTTCAATTGATTCAATCGTGGAAGAGTTATTGAAATTGCCACCTTGAAAGAAGTGGAGCAAACCAGAGGAGAAAAAATGGGGGAGAAAAGGAGGGAGAGCTCAATGGGAACGGGTGAGTTTTGGAGTGTAATGAAAGAGAAAAGTGAAAGGGGGGAAAAGTAGTTTTCAGTTTAACAGAGTGGAGGAAGTGTGTGTGTGTGTGTGTGTGTGTGTGTGTGTGTGTGTGTTTGGGTTGTCTTTCTTTGGCCCTGAAAATAACATCTATCTTGCCCGGAGCCTACATTTGTCTTGGAGAAACAATACAAACTCCATTTCCCCCTGCAGAGTAATCAGGAATGTGATTTATCGATTCCGCGCGCAGATCTGCACGCTGGGAAATTGCTTTGTAGTCCTGCAGCAGCAGTGACACACAGGCCTCCGTCTGCCCCCACGACAGCATCACAGTCCATTTTAATGTGTACCCACTCCTCGCTAAGTCAATGTTAGCATCGATGGCTGCAATGGAGATGTGCTCTTTGACAAAGCAGATGTGCTCTTTGACAAACAGTGAAGTCAAAGGAAGTTTTTAGTGCGTTCAGGATTCTGGGAGTTCAAATCCTGTTTGTTTTTATGCAGAGGGAATGTTCAGTGTCAGCTAGAGTGCTTTCAAACATCACATATCTGGTTTGGTTTCAGTTTCATTATGGCCTGGTGGTGTGGTGCTCATCAGTGTTTCCTGTTGTTTATGTGCTGCCAGGCGGAAGATGTGTCTGAAACATCGACGTTTCGCCAAGAAATACACTGAAAGTCTTCATCACATATGTTATATGAGTCTATATAGACATGCATGTAAACTTGATTGGTTGGCAGAGGTATACAACCGAGAGGTGGTCATTCTAGTTTAAGAGCTGGACACCATGACGGAACAAAGATGATCCTGGGCTCGCCATTTAGGAAAACATTTATAGATGAATTAAAGTAAAAACAAAGTGATTTATAGTAACTGTAAAGTATAGTAAAGAAGAAACAAACACACACATGAAACAATGGCTGCTGGCTTTCCAGCTGTCACCATCTTGTTTTTTTGGGGCCAGATGTGACCATATTTGGACGAGAGGGTGAAGCTGTGGAGGAACGAGGAGTGGATCTGATTCATAGACATAAAGTTAAGCCTTAATAAAATTGAAACAGGTGAATTAAATAAGTTAAATCCTCTGTATAGTTGTCCTGAATGATAAAATTAGCTTTAGAGACCAAAACTGTTTTTGTACCAGGCTGTAAACATGGTTATTGAAGTTGGCCATTTTAACATGGGGGTCCATGGGGACTGACTGGCTTCTGGAGCCAGCCTCAAGGGGCTATTCAAAGAACTGCAATTTTTGGCACTCCTATGTGGGCATCATTTTTCAGCCCCGGAGGTTGCCGTTTGTTTTTAGCTCACTGTCTTGGTTCACTCTGCCATTCTCATCGACACCACTTCCAGCCATAGGCAGATTATGAGACAGTCGGCCCCTGGGCACAAATATGCAAAGGGCCCAACCACCTCTCCAACACAGGACAATAAAGACACACAGACTTTAAGATTTTGCCTCTTTTTGTTTTTCATCTCTCTGTAGTCATTATGCATCATTGCATCTCTTTGTGATCATTTTGAGTCTTCTCCTGGTCGGTACATGCTACAGTATCTTGAGTGACATTTTGCAGATGAAGGCCAAACCGTGCTCCCCTGGGTCAGTAATCCATCCATGGATCCACATAACATCTGACTCCAGATTCATGCTAATGTTTCTCTGAGCAGGGTGTTGTCTGAAAACACACTGTCTCCAAGTGACTAAAAAAATCAGTTCATTCTGCTTTAAGGCTGAATTAATTATAGTGAGTGGCAATGACGTCACCTCAGAGACATCGCCTTTCGTCTTATGATAAAGTCACGTATCTCACATAAAGTATGATCTAATCTAATCTAAACCAAGGTGTCGTTACATCATCCCTAAGACTCCCATTCTATCTTTGAAACTTTTGGATTTCACTAAAAGAAAATCTTCAAAAAGGATTTACGGTGGTGAAAACTACTTCCAGAGCCAGCCGCTCCTCCCTCTCTTTAGCTCCATGCCTTTTGTTTTTTTATATTGTTGACTTTCAAATGACAAATGATCGCTCAAATCATGCTCTGTATGATGATAAAACGAAAAGAACAAAGGGTTAGTCAGGGCTGTTTTGCAGACGCTCATTTGATTTACACGTGTCCCATAAACATCTAATGGACTCTATAAATTGTATTCCCGGGGGGAAGCGTGCGAGCCCACAAAACGGCGGGGAATGATCAAAGCTAGAGAGCGAGCGGGACCACCACGGTGCCAGCCGCCTTCCCTCCAGCGAGTCACACCTGCTGGAGTGGAGTGCATATCTGTCTAATGTGCGGTGCAGCGGTCCTTATCATTTAGCTCTCGTGCTCTGGGGCTTTTTAACCCCCTGAACTGAGTGGAAGCTTTATGTTGGCGGAGCTCGTCTTGATGTGTTCTCCCACGATAATATTTCACTCTCCCTGGATCGCTGCCAGCTCACCGCTCTCTCTCCGGTGGAATGCAGAGATAATAGTGGGGAGCTCAAGATGATTTTTTATGGAGGTGCTTAGTGCCAGCTTCCCAGGCGAGGCCGAGCTGATGCTGTAGTCCAGCGTCTCCTCCTTGTCTCAGTGACCCACTGCTACTGTACACCACAGTTTGGCGAATAGCTCTCAAAGCTCCTCTGTGTGTTTAAATTCTGCGAAATGTCAGCCGCGCTGTGATAACTGATGAACACAGGAGTTTGGATCGAACGACAGTGATGTATATTTGTGTTTCAGTACACACTCTGCACATCAGAGGCTTGGATGTAGGAGAGGAATGGAAGACAGAAGCAATCTGTTTTCGCTTATTTGACGGCGTTGCCATGTGCTTGGGGTTCTTTGAGGCGATAACAAAAAATATGTCAGCTTTAAATGCCCATCTGGTCATCTTAAAACGGGGAGAACTACTCAATTTGAGAATTCAAGAAGGTATGTAGTGGCTAAAAACGTCAGTTTTGGATTTTAGTTTAGGTTTGAGAGAGAATTGAGGTTGCAGAAAGTGACATCAGTCGATTTCTGTAAACAACAGCAGAAGCACTGGACCTGGAAGATGTGTACAAAGTCTGAGTCATCAAAAACTGTCACCTCTAGGTCATTTAAAATTGATCTGCTGGCAAACTAGCGCCAGAAAAAGTCAGAGTCTGTCAAAAATGCTGTCTTTTCAGTTGTTGCAGGCATGACCACAAATATTTAGCACATGATGCTGACGAATCTTGATTTGGGAGCAGATGGTCACAGTTTGGGGCCCTTGTCTCATACCAACACTCTCTTAAACCTAAACGACAGAATAGATCAAATTCCAGTGACTTCTAAAAGGACACACATGACTGTGCCCAAACGACACATTTCACTCCTCATAGTTACAGTTTTAAACATGTCCTTAACTTCATGTAACAGTCGTGGTTATACAACAAAACTAGGTGGTTAGGTTTAGAATAAAACATCATGGTTTGGCTATAAATAAATATTTTGTGACAGACGTCCCACACATCACATCCTATCATGTCCCATAAGTCCTGTCACATACATCACTGGCATAGCATGCTACACATACTAGCATACTACGCTACGTTGTCATTAAAAGGAATCATCATTGACTTTGGGGCATGAACACTGGTCTCCTGAGTGAAAGTCCTATCACCCCTCAGTCCTTACACAATATTACACTTGTCACTTTTATGTTGCGTCACCTCACTTCCTCCTTTGCTCCAGTAATAATTACTACAGCCACTAGAGGGCACTGCCTTACAGTAAACAAGTTGCTTGCACGGTTGCAATATTTTGTCACACCGCTTTGCATGTGATATTGAAGCCAGAGCTACCCTTTGGTGTCTTTATGAGACACACCAGGCTTTCATCTGACTCCATTGTAAACCCATCCGCGGCAATACTTGACGGATACAGCAATTGATGTGGCGACCTGGAAGTTGTTGAAATCTGGCACTTGTGCAGTGACTTGCAGTGACAGACACTGATGAAAAAGCCATCCTTTAACGTTGGCATGATACCTGGCTGGTTGCCGTTATAGTTTATTGGCACTCAGCAGCATCAGGGGGAAACAGGGGGACATGAGCACAATTTAAGGCAACGAAAGTACAATTAAGGTTTGGATGGGTCCAACAAACACCGACCTCCACCCGGGAGAGTGGTGCTCGCATCCCATATTCCTAAACCCAACCACGTGTGTTAGTTGTTGAAGGCAAAATCCAGGGTACCTTTCACATCATATCTGGACGTGGAAAGTCCATGACCACACATCGATATGTGACGAGGTCAGAGTGAGAATGTGTTGGATGCGGGGAGGGGAGGCAGATGGGTCACACATGACCGGACTTTCACGCAGGAAACTGTAGTTTGTGTCCTGTTTAAAATCAAAAGTCAATGTTCTTTTAATGTGTAATGTTGCGTTATTTATATGAGTTTGTTACGCACTTCACATCACCTTATGTAACACACATAATTATTTTAACTCAGTGTGTCACTATTGGACACAAAGGGCGTGACAAAGCGGTGGTATTTGACAACCTGGTAACGAGAGCGGCTTGACACTATCAGTGTTGCAGATCCTCCACTTTGAGGATGCAATTGAAATCGAAGTTAGATTACAGTACATTACAGTAGATTAGATTACACTCACACAGTACATTACATTTTACTTTCACGCTATGTGTTGCAAAAAAGTGAAACCGCCACAAAACAGCTTGGTGCTCACCAGCTTAGCACAAGATTTCAAACCAAATACTCATAAGCACAGGAGTGCAGAGGAGGAAAGGAGGGGGAACTCTTTCAAACAGCTCTATGTGTGAAAGCAGCGCCCTTGAGTTTGCAGAAAGTTTTGCATGACTCACATTCATGAGACTCTAGGTCACAAGAAAAAAATATCTGAAGCTCACCAGCTGATTGATGCTTGGAAACAAGAAAAAAGAAACATGTTTCTGCCACACATTATTTTGTCTTTTCTCTAATCTTGATTTTTTTAATATTAAATTTGAATCTGACAGTCAAAATTTTAAACTATTCAAATGAAACTATCTGAGATAGAAACATCACTTTATGATACAATCTGTGAGAAAAGGTTGTGAGTCAACGTTTCCTGAGAAGGGTCACAAGCCAAAACAGTTGGTGACTATTGCCACAGATGACTAGGAGGTATGTCTGGGTTGAATTTGGAAGTTCATTAGATTTCTCCAGCCAGATTTAATTTTAGTGAAGTTTATAAGGAGAGCAGTGGCTTCATAGGATCATCTTCCTTCTCTCTCACGTTAACAGCTGTCTCACTGGAGGCCTGAATCTGAAGCTACTTAGCCAGAAAAGTTGCGGTTTGTCTTTTCCTATTGAGGTTTAACTCAACCGGAGATGGTTTCTGCCTCCAAGAAATGTTTACATCAATGAAACAAAAACAGTCTGCACATTGCGCACATATGAAAACTGAGTATTATTACCTTTAAAGACAGCTGTGTAAGTTTCCCAGAGCTGCTTTGTCTGACATCCGTCCCTCAGTAATCTCCTCCACTGTGTGTGCGTGTGTTAGGGTCGGCCTCGCGCTGTACCGTGTTTCACCGTAAAAACAGAACCAGCTGGAGCTCGAGTGTGAGCAGTCTGCACCTGCAGCGCCATTGTTCCCATAATGAAAAGCACACTATTCCCAGTGGGAGAATTCAACGGTGTCTTTCTGCACAGAGACAAGGTTGACCCGGAAATTTACGATAGTGACAAACTCCCAGGACTAAATCATCGTTTTGATGAGGCAGCCTGGGGCTGACAGAGTCGTACGAGATCTTCAGACACACCCTGTTTGTCTCCACTTATACTTCCCCTCCTTCCTTTCTCATATGAATTTTTCTCATGAGCAGTGTTTTTCTCTTCATGAGCTCATATAAATGTGTCCCCTGTGTGCTTAAGGAACTCAAACAAGGGTCAGCCGTTAATCATTTCTGCCGCAAAGCCCCAAGAAGGTGGCAGCCTCCTTGGAGCTGAAGTAACTGGGCTGGGAGTCAGTGGTTTGAATTCCTAGCTTTGCCTGGGAAAATCTACGGAGCAAAAATGCAATAACTGTCATTGTGTTGCAGTTTGAGGAGCACACAAAACCACAAGGGAAGCCCCTCAAATGCAGCCAATGAGTGCAAATTATCTGTGACAACAACAGGCTTAACTGAAGCAGTTAATATGCATAAATATGTAGAACTGATTAAATGAGAAGCAGGGAGTTTTGATAAAGAGCATGCATGCTCAGCAACCTTTTCCTGCATTAAGTGAAGCTAAAGAATACCAACATCAGTGAAGGCAGGATTAGAAACTTAATGCCCCGCAGGGCCTGTGAGGAAAGTTACAGGGAATTTGGCGCATACGTTGCATTGTTAAGATCCAGTGTTTGCAGGTGGCTCATGCATTTTTCTATCCGAGGGCATTGATTTTGGAAATCCAATAGATGGCCACACTCCTCGGGCTCCTCTCTCATTACCACAGTATCAGCCTTGTTTGATATTCATGGTGGAATATTATGAGAAGATAAATCGTTTAATCTTAGTTTTTATTGAACCCTGTCATCAGTGAGACACTCTCCTCCATCCTGTGGGTGTAGCTGAAGCACTTTGATAGAATGATGGATTAGAAATTAGCCTGCGAGGGAATTTAGCAAAAACACGATCGAACTCCATCCGCTTGAGTTTCACCGCACGGCTGGTGATTTATATGCAAAAAGACTTTCAATGTCCTGACATTGCACTATTCCAGAGCTTATTACAGTAGGCTATATGCTAAAAGCAGAATGCATTATTTTTTAAGCACATGTACCTTATTAAAAACCAAATTTTCCACGCCCATGACTGTTTTGTCTCCATGAAGATTTTTTTTTATGTTGTTTTGCTGCCAACTTTAACGCTACGCCGTGACGGTTCTTGTCACTACGTGTCAGAGAGACCACCTGTCAGCCAAAAATGTGGATGGTGCTGTAACAGCTTTTTCCTATTACGTTTTGGGCTTCTGTGGGTGGTACTCTATCCTTTACCAGCACAGCTACAGCCTCACACTCTACAGAGTGTTAGAAGCTTTTCAGTTCTTTTTTTTTCTGCATTGTCATCATTGCTAAATCAACACATTTACAGATGACACAGGTGTGTTCGTTTTTAATCAGCAGCCGGTAGAAAAAATCAGTTCATTCCCATGGATAAGAAAAAATGGATTCCAGACTTTCATCTTTAAGTAAGCATTTTGATGCATTTTGCCTGAGGGTTCATGTACAAACTTTTAGGGGTGCTTTAGTCCAGTTTTCTCTAAGTCTGTAAAGAGTGTAAGTAGAAGAAGAAGTTGCCGACAAATGCCCGACTCCCAGACACAACTAAAAGTTTGAGTCTTTACTAGACGAAAGCAAAGTGAATACACAGATAACAGCCCGAGAACACTTACAAGCACAGTGAAGATGAACTGACACAGACAGAAGGAATCACACAGACTAAATACACGAGGGAAGGTTAATGAGAGACAGGTGTGACTAATCAGGGAGGGGTAGGTAATCAAACAAGCGGGGAAACACACGAGGGCACAGAGTGGAGTATCTGAAATGAGAGACAGAGGTGAGAACCAAAATAAAACAAGAAACTGTAACTAAAAAACTGGAATCACAAAAAGATAAGCTTAATCACAGGACCAAGGATGTAATAGTATAAAACATGACTGGTTTGGCTTCCATACTTCATGAAGGTCACTGTTTCACCAAAACACAGCAAAGTAGAAACAATGGTGTGTCTCAAATCACATACTTCCGTTAGTTCACGTCTATGTAGTACACTATGTGCACTATGTACTCATTGGCGTAGTGCGCGAGTTTCGACAGGGTAGTGTTGTCTTAAACCAAACACGGCCGTTGTGCACTCAGCGGAAATGACGACTGCAAATTAGCTAGTTAGCAAACTAGCATTAGCATTCGCGTCATCGTTCTCGGTACCAAATCATTACAGACTGCTAAGTTAACCCAATAAACATACTGCTGGCTTATACCCGACAGCAGTGTAGTGGTGCTTAGTGCAAAAAACACATGTATTTGTACAATGCAGCGACGTTCACGGTCGCATCCCCTTCTGCCACGTAGCCAAGATGGCGACCATTGAGGGCGAGAAGTGTCCATAGTTCCACACTCAACTTGTGCACCATCCGGGTACTCATAGTGCACTGCATTCTTCCATACTTCTCAGGGTGAACGCACTTACACACTCAAAATATTAAGTGTAAGTACAGAAGTACGCAATTTGAGACACAGCGTAAGAGTCTACAACCATGCTAGTGGCTCTGTGAGAATGTACTTAGACACGATGGTACTTTGAGCCAAATTACCATCGTGCTCACAATCACATGCTGCTTACATGCTGATGTTTAGCAGGTATTAAAGTGTACAGGCTGGTCTCATACACTGTTTATATTTATACCTATGAAAAGTAATGCACCAGAAGAAACAGCACAGGACATTCCCCCAGGCAAACAGTGTTCATGTCCTGCAGAGTGTACTTAGAGTTATTTTAAAGTATGTTGTCACCATTTTTCTGTTTCCTAAACCTCATCTACATTATTTGTTATTAAGTACGTAACCTTACATCAAGTATGGAACCAGATGACATCATTCATGTGGTGCTGCTTCGTTAGATAAATGATGGCGGCGTGGACGCTTCAAGTCTCCGCTCTCCGTAAACATCAGTAAACAACAAGGAAAGATGGAGAAGAATGGACACCAGCTTATCTGGCATCCCGGACAACCTCCCTGCTGTATCAGTTTCCAACAGGATATCAGGAACTGACTTTGATTCAGCAAAACTTGGCTGAATCTTGGACAGCGCCAGGTGACTCTTTTTCTATATTCTGATCTGACAGAGCAGAGGACAAGTTTATGGTGAATGATGACGTGTGTGATGGTGGGATGGTGAGTAGCTGTCCTGTTCCTGCTGTAGATCTCTGCTATATGCTGTTGCAGCCATCTTGTTGAAGTCAGGATGTGTAGACGGTTGAATTATTCCACAATTGGAACCATCAGGAACCATGGACAATTATAAAGCAGCAGCCATCAATGTAAGAAGATGCAAAGCAGAACAAAATGACTGCTGGGATCACATTTCACTGGAGCTGTTTGTTGTATAGCTCCATTTGACAAATAAATAATTGATTGAATGGCTGTTGTGTGAGAATGTGTTAAAGTTTACATGTTTCCTTCTAAGTGTTATACGCTGACACAAGTGCTGACACTTGCTAATCAGCACTGAATATAAAGTACAGCTGTGGGCATCACTTCCTGCACACCTGAGTGTTTCACCTGCTTCAATTTGACCCTGGATCTTTTTTTGGAATGGCGGATGTAGAAGCTTATCAGACAGATCTTCAGTCAGACCAAAATATAATGAATAATTACTTTACCAGTTTTAGCTCCACAGCGTCTGACAGGTGGAACACTATGCTGGTGCTGCATGGTGTGTGATTCTTTAAGGTTATGGGAGTACCTGGTGCAAAGGGGGGTTACAGTGTTACATTTTTATCTTTCATCTCAGCTGGTCGGAGGACAGACTGCGAGGCTGCCAAATGCCTTGAGGGAGCTCTTCCAGTTCAATATTTCATCCTGATAGAGCCCAGTGGTGTGAGAGGGGTCAGCGGTGAAGAGCAATGGGAAAAACCGGAGGGAACATTCATACCTGCTGAAAAACACTGTGTCTGTGGGAGAGAAGTGCAAAAAGAGCAGGGGAAGAAGGGAAGGGAGCGCAGACAAAGAGGGTCGGGGTTACAGGGAAAAAAGAGAGAGAGACATTGAAAGGATGAGACGAACAAGAAGTGTCAGGAAGAGGGTTGCAGGGTGGAGAACATTTTCATAGAGATATGAAAACAAAGAAAGACAGTGAAAGCAAACAGAGTGCAATGTTCGACCTTCCTCACAACACATCCATTTGGCCCCTGCAGCTCACACGACTTTCATTTTGTGGTTCTGTTCCTCAACTCCCATCACTAAGCAACGTGTCTTTATAAAAATAATAATAATAATAATAATAATGAGACATGCTATGATCTATTTCACATTGTTCCTGGCTCCCCATTATTCTGTGTCAACTAATGAATACATAGACGCACTACTTTTTAGCAAAATGCAAAATACACTTACCTGTTGGAGTGTTTGCACAAGAGAGATCTATTAGTCTGAGAAGCATCCACCTGCAGGAAAAAAGCAAATAAACACATATAATTACTGTATCAAGTGGAAGCAGACTTTTCCCCAAAGTTAGAGAACAATCAAATAAATCGTTAGTAAGTCAGTTAAAACCGCTAAAATATGAAAGAAGGGTTTGAAGACAGAGAACAGATTTTATGAATATCATTCAAAGCACAGACAGTGTGAATTTTCCTATCCAGTGAAGCGCTCAACAATGAAATCTCTCGCTTCTGCCTTCCTATCTATCAGTCTTTCCTTCTTTATGTGTGTGTGTGTGTGTCTGTTGGAGTCATTGCACCCATTATACTGCACATAATTGCACCCTTTAGAATACGACTTCCGGATAAATATAGTGCCCAGAATGCTGTGAGCTAATTCTTCATGTCATTTATACATTTTATCAATGCATTCATCTTTCAAATGAGTGGCACCTGCACAAAATTGGCCCACGTATTCATACGCGTATGGTAAGGAGCTCTGAAGCAGACAAAATGTGTTTAAGGTTGGTGCGTTGGTGAAAAAGAAGCTTTTCATTTATTTTATTTTACTAACAAAAACTTAATCTCAGATTTAATCAGTTATTTATTTTCTCCATGTAACATTTCCTCTTTGTCAATGTTCTTTATGCATATATAATGAAATTGGCATGTTCATACATGTCCAGAGTGCTATTAATTGTTTCTAAGATGGTGAAGGCACGACCTACTCTGCTTTACATTCTTACCCTAACCCTGTCCAGTCTCACCCTTCCTGCATAAACCTAAAAATGCTGGCATTGTATGTGTTTTTTTTGTTTGTTTTGTTGTTGTATGTCAGATCCACAGCTCGCTCCTTCAGAGCTCCAACCATTCGTCCAAATATGGTCACTTCTGGCACCAAAAAAACAGTTAGAAAGGTTAGTTAGTCCTACGATGAGGTGAGTGTTCTCACCGTCACCCTGTTGTTTGTTCTGGTCTTCACACAATGTGGCATCATTGGAGCCATTTTTCTTGCGCTCTATATTCACACTTTTTCCTTTGTACTTCAACTGCTGCTCAACAATTTCCCTTAGGGTGAATAAAGCTCTGTCTTATTTCTTATTGGTTATATTTTTGACCGTTTGGGGACTCCATAGTATCTGCTATGACATTATTACACAGTGGCTCTGTGGTTTAATATTGTTTTTATTCTTCTTTTCAAACCTCCATCGCTTTTTTCTACCTCCCCGGGTTAATATTTTGCCGGTCACTCCTGTATCATAATGTCCTGTGTTTCTCGCTCATTATAAGCCAATGAAATCCCCCCTCGGATTTGACTTGCTAATTCCTGAAGTCCTTCCCGTGTGGCAACAATCTACGACATCGGCTGATGATGAACTAACGGACTGGGTCAGGCGGCAGAGGTAATTGGGAGACACATAGGAGGGAGGATTACATTTGACAGGTCATTCATCCCACTTTGGTTAATAGCAAGGCTGGCGGCCGTGAATGGAGCATTTAGACCTCACCAGTGGAGCCCTCATTGACCAGTCATTCTCTTCTCTATATGTATTTTAATAGATATGAATGTATATTTTAAACACCTCGTTGCTATTACAGCATAGATTCCTCAGTGCCTCTGGAGCACGAACAGAGAACACCCAGTATAAACACTACATGCCTCAGTCATGCACACGTCACCTATAGCCTACATTGTGTATAATAGATCAAAACACAGGGGTCTGTTGGACAGGTATGTGCCAACCAGTAAATATAGCACATATAGTATGTGTTTCCAGGCTGTACACACATACTCTGACATGTATGACATACACCTTAGGATATCATTATAAGGCCTGCAGCATTGCCATGGCTGCAAATAAATCCCTTGTTATTTAAAATGTATGCGTATGTGCAGTTGGTTTTGTTGTTGTTTGGGCTCAGTATTTTCTGGATGCTTCTTTTTTTAAGTGCTTATTTTGAAAGATTTTTCAAATGGGAAAACTGGAGGTTTTAATGTTACATCAGCTGATTTCCTCATCCAAATTTTCTCCCTTCTGTCTCTGACTGGAAGCATATTCTGAGCTTTTTTTTACTGCAAGAGGATGTTGTTTTCTATAAACCGTGCGAACATGCCGTATTCTATCAGAAAACAACTTTTTCTTTTT
This sequence comes from Epinephelus awoara, assembly GCA_035609425.1. Classification (NCBI taxonomy): domain Eukaryota; kingdom Metazoa; phylum Chordata; class Actinopteri; order Perciformes; family Serranidae; genus Epinephelus; species Epinephelus awoara. The sequence goes on from CM069300.1 coordinate 6,764,644, forward strand.
TTTTTGACGTGTGGATATAAAATCCAGGTGAAATTCAGTTTGAACCTATCTGTATCTCAGAACAGCAGTGGTTAGAATTGAAATCTAGTGTTACCCACTACCCACCCATTTTATCAGCCACATAACCAAACACAAGCTTCATTACTTCTTTCCTGCAGCTGTCCACCAGTAAATCCAGTTTTGATTGTTTAGCGCTAAAGCCGACCTCATGGCTCACCTTTAGTGAGGTATATTTCCTGGATCTTCATGTTGTTGTGCTGTTGGTTGTGGTAGTTGTTTCAGACCAGATGTTTTATTTCGCAGTGGAAGGAGTTTTAGTACCACTACCTGCAACCATTATGTTCTTGTCTTTGTTTGCCTGACAGAATCAATGGGAACGGGAATGGGAATATTTCCAGCAACTAAGCTACTCAGTCTTCAAAACTAGCTTGCTGCTTTGTGACGTGCCTGGTAAAATACTGCCCAACACCGACGGGCAGGAGCTTGATATTGCAGCTCCACTTCCTGATCGCTACTGCGCAGACTCTGGCTCCAAATGTGCAAGATGGCAGGGCCTGTATTTGGGATATTTTGGCTTCATTTTTGCACAGTGGGAGGACGTGCTGACATGTCGTCTATCTTTATGTACAGTCTATAGTGATTGATTTTTTTCAAACATGACATCACACACAGTGACAGATAACTGACTGATTGTCAGTTTTGGCGACTGTCATCCTGCATCGTCAAGACTCATCAGCGTCTGATGGCTGACAGCAGGTAGTGCTGCAATTTCAGGCTTCTAATGTGCATTTTTATGGTGTCACAAAGAGCTCACCAAGTAATTACTGGTTATGATCATTATTAGTAATATTAGACTGCAAATCGACTGCATGTTATGAATAATGAAAACGAGGCTTCGTGCACAGCAGTAATCTGCAGGGTATGACTGCGGTATCTTTCTGTCACGCACTTTTTAATGGACTTAATGAACTGAAGTGCACGGAGTATGATACAAACACAACAGAGCACAGTTTTAACTGACTGATGAGGGGAATCTCTGTGTTGTTACTATGGTTACAAAATGATTTACATAAATATATACATAGCTTATACAGATCATTAGTAAGACCTTTAAATGAACAGTTCACTATCAGCAGATTAATTCACTAGTTAGGTTTTGGAAATCATACTGAATCACACATATATCCAGTGGGGCCCCAGAAGGTGGCGATGGAGGACATGGCTCCCCTGACGGCCCACTGGCAAAAATCACTGGAGGCAGATATTACTGTCTTTGAGAGGCTGTGGTGCGTTCATTTTTTCAGTTGGGTAGTTGTAGCTTGTGAAACTTGACAACCTAAGGCATCCATTGACACCAACCCCTTCAGCATAGCTCCAAAGTTAAGCTAAACTCTTGCTTTTTCCCTCAGCAGCAGTAAGTAGAGTTTTGATTTGATCAGAGCTGGTTAGATCAGACCAGTGAACGAGAAGAGCAGCTGTTTGTGAGTAAAAGCAAACCTGTTAGACCCAGCACAATGATTGCAGTTTTAACAGCTTTGTAATCAGAGAAAATACCCACACTGACATGTATATGTGTTACCATGGTTACATAGCCTGGAAATCCAGACTCAAATCTAGAAAGATTTTGAGTCTGGCCCTCAAAGATACACCCTGCCTACCCAAGGGGCGGCACTAACTGAGGCATTTCAAATTCCACTGCACACAATTGGATAGCACGACAGCCAATCAGAGCAAAAAACAAGGCAACGTATTCCTTGCACTAAGCCCCATTGGTTTGCCGACCAGTGGGGCTAACTGATATATTATGCTTTTGCCTTATCCCGTCAGCAAAACAACAAAAGCATCCTTCCTGGAAGCGAAGGCTTCTCGGTCAGACTTCTGTTCCTCTCTCAAGGAAAAAAATTAGTGTAGTTGGCCAGATCCCTGTGCAGTGCAAATTCAAATTTGCTAGGGGCGGGGCATCTGGATTTCCAGGTTACTGGTTACATGTATGACGTGACCTTTATCAGGATCAGTTATGAGATTGCAGACAGATTTCACAATCAGCAGATGGATTTATTTTTGGTCTAGCTGTTGAAATCCTGCTTAAGTCATATATCTGCGGTCATAAAATCCTGCGGTTGGGTCGTTTTCTTTCACACCGCAAATGAACCGCACCAGAGTCCATTTGGAAGCAGACTAACACCCAACTTTTCTAGTGGTCTCAGTTCGGTTGTTTGGTCTGCACCAGGGTTCAGTCGAGAGAAAGCATGTCAATCATAGACACAATACATCCAAAACATTGTCATGTCAGTTTTGGAATATTATGAACCTTTCACAAATGTGTTTCTATTTATATCCCCCAAAAAAGAGTGGGTTTGAAAACCAGAATCACTGCCTTCAGTTCACAGAGGGCCGAGTTACACCTCCAAGAATCTTCCAAGCCCCAATCTGTAATTTGTGTGACCACATAAATTATGTATTTACATGCATAATGAAGAGGTTTGAGTTATAATCTTGATGGAAGACCACCATTTTGTGTGTTGCTTATTAGATGATTAACCAAACACACCCGTTTTACTGCTTAACTGATGTAAACAAAATATAACAGCATCAATAATTAATAACTTAAAGATTGTTATTGTCCACAGTTGTTTTTGAGTAAAAGGAGTTTGTGGGTTTCCTACCTCGCACATGATGCACGATAATTAACACACGTTCAGGCAGCAAAAATGCAACTAACTGCTCCTTCAGAGTGATTGTAATCTCCTCAGAAAACGCTCAGACAGCTGAATTAAACCCAAATGTCACGTAATTGATTATTTGATCCTCTGTGCTGTATTTTAATGCCAGCTTGTTTGTTGGACACTAACTCTTTTTGTCACACACAAGCCCGTATCAGGGACGGCTGGCATACGAAGCCTCCTGCGACCACAATAGATAGCACTCAGTGTGTGTTTTTGTCCCCTTTATCAGTCGTCGGCTGTAAAAGTCAGCCCGTCTCGACCGCCATCTCAGCTCATCACTGTCTTGTCCTGTCACATTATCCGGCAGCGCTGAGTAGGGGAGCGTCAGCGGCGGCTGCTGTGCTGAACTTTGAGGCGGACAGGCCTTCTGTGGGCTGTCAGATAGTATCCGGCAAATGACCTGCTTATTCTCCCTCTCTGTCGACACGCTGCCGACGTCTCCGCTGACAGAGACACGTCAGAGTGAATCAGAGGCAGACAGACGAATGAAAGGAGACACCCACAGAGAGGAAAGATATACTTATATTGTTACAATACCTTATTACATTTTCTCAGAATGCTAACAAAAGAATGAAGCTTTAAAATCTGGATTTGGATTCAACTTTATTGTCAGATCCATCTGAAATTTTGATAGAGAAAACATGACAGGAGGATAGAAAAATGAAATGTGATAAAAGCACAAGATCAACAGGAATTTAAAGCAGAAAGCTATTTAAAGCTGCATTATGCAGTGTTTTTACATCAAAATAAATAAGCTACATCTCACATTACTGGCTGTGTGACTCTGTGTGTAAGATCCTAAACCCTCCATGTTTACCTGAAAGCGCTTTCTTCGACAATGTTAAGGATGTTTATGCGAGTACAAGACCTGTTCAAAGACACTGCAAACATTTCACTTTCTTTAATTGCAGATTGGCTGTGTTCGCCATCTGCTCTCTGATCGTCTGTGGCGGCTTTACGGTTACCTCCGCCTCAGGCGAGAGGCTGTTTTGAGGCAGACAGCTCATCAGGATGATTGACAAGTGTTAGTGCTGGAACTCAACCAACTGAGGAAAAATTGCATATTAGAGCTTTAGGAAGTGATTTGAAAGATGACACTGAATTTATCGTGCGCTGTATGCTGCTGCAGGCTTAGAAATGGGCATGTGTGATACGCTGCGTGTGTGTGTTTGTGGGTGATTGTAGTTCATGCGTTATGTGTGTCGCGGTACATTTGCTCCAGAGACATTTCCGTCCCTGGCAGGCGTGGCCCATGTGGAGTGTGTGGCTCAGTGGGTGGCTGATGGGAGCAGGAGCTCGGGGAATAACATGTCCCTGGCACTGCAGCTGCTCTCTGCAGACGAGGCCCTGAACACATCATGTTTCAGTGCAGGGAGAGAGTGACAGGGGGGGGTTCTTAAAAAGATACACGGAAAAAAAGATGCACAGGAGGTGGGGGAATTTCGGCACTGAATTGTGGGTAAATTAGCCGCCAAGAATAGCTCAGTGGAATAAATTCAGACGGAGAACTTTGAATCCCATTTTCAACACTTAATACCCAGTGATTAATGATATTGCCACATATTTAAATCTCGCCTGATCACTTCGCAGGACTTGTGCCATTTCTTGTGGCCTCATCACCACAGATTCATTTCACAGCATCTGCACCACAGTGAAGGAGAAATAACATGTTTCTAGCCCAGTGCGTGTTTCTAGTAAGAGGTCATCCATTCTCTCGTGGCCCAGATGTTTTTAACTGGCGTTAGCTTTCCAGAGCTCAGGCCCCAGTTTCCCAGCAGGCTGCAGTGCGTCTGGTTCTCTGCTGTAGTGTTTTCCTCCTGCCAGCGAGCCTTGCCAACTCCATGTGTCATTCTCTTCTCTCTTCCCAAAAAACTTGGGTGAGATTTACAGTACAAAGGTAGACTGTTGCATAACACTTTTTCTTTCTCTCCAATTTAGCAACAAAGTGTGTCAGGGCAAAGGCAGAGGAGAGTCTCCGCTCTGGTAACGTGGTGCAGAGTTTTCAGGGTGAAAAGCTGCACATTTCACTGTATATCATCAAATGCATTTCAACTGAGAGAGTGGGTGTTGTTTGCTTCTACCTCTGTGACATTGCCTACACACATTTAATGCGGTGTGTTTTATAATGCTGACTGTGCGTAGCATTGCAATCAAAAGAAGAAAAGAACAGATGTCATTGATATGACAGTGATATGAACTCATAGCAGCTGGTCACCAGTGATATTCTGGAGGCTCCTTCCTGATGTTAGCGACTCTAAAATGCTGTGCTGTATATTTTAAACGTTTCATTTCTCTGAGTCATTTTCAATAAACGTATTCTCCATTAAAAGCCGATAATGCATCCCTGTTTCCCCCCCAGCCAACTGTTAAGTAGGTGTATTAGATCATACTACCTTTGAAAACAGCTTTTATTGTCTCTGGACAGTCATGAGCCATACAATCCAGGATAACTGCAATTTTTCACTTAAGTGTAACCATTCTTAACATAAGAGGACATGACCTTGCCACAGTTTGCTTTGTTTGTGTTTTTCATCAGACCTTGATAGCATTTATGCCATCACTGTATTTTATTCTCTGATATATCACAATGGAGCAAAATCAAGGAAATGTTTCTGCTTTCAAGCTGCAGCACTAATTCAGTGGCCACTCATGTGCAGTGGAAAATGCTGGAAACACATTATTGTCATCGTAATCCGGTGCGTAATCAGTGCAGTGACTTGCAGCGTCAGAAACCAACAAAAAAGGCATCCTTTTACATCGGCATGATACGCGGCAGGTTGGTGTTATAGTTTTATAGTGTCCGACAGCATCAGAGGGAAACGCAGCGGGTCAAGGACGGAGGTTAAGGTGGCGAAAGTCCGACTGGTGCAGGCGGGAGGGGTGGTGTATGGGTCCAGCAAACACCGACTTTCACCTGAGACAGCGGTGTTTGTGTCCTGTAAGATTATAAAGCCAAACCCTGTTCTTTTTTCCTAAATCCAACCATGTGCATCTGGATTTGTGTTTCTAGGGATGTAATGAATATTAAACACAATATTCACTGTACTTGTAGCTCAGTTTTGGTCTCCACCACCTCCTGAGTGAAATATCTAGCTCTTTAGTTGCTAAATGCTCCACTATGTTCATCAGCCAGTTGCTAACTGCATCAATTTGCCTTTTGGTGCAGAGCAGGTGGTGTGCATTGGTTTTATCAGAGCTTTTGTAGCACTTTACATTAAAGGAAACTTTGGGGTCTGCATTTAACAACAGCAAAACTATATCAAAGGATCGGTTTACAAATTCTCAAACTCAACTCAACTCGTGTAGTATAATCCAAGTCTCATTTATCCAGTCGCATCCTCAGTACTTCTCAAACAAACAGCCCTTTCCAACAGGGAACTGAAATAAAAGTGAAACTTACCTATGTTATCTTCAAAGCCAGACTCCATTGACAAAAAGAATAAATTTACCTTGCTGAACACGGGAGCTGCTGGTCAACCAGTGCCTTAATCAGTAGTTTATTTGTGTTGTTGCGTGACTTTGGGGAATCTGAACTAGCCCTTTAAAACATCAAAGTCACAAACAACACAAAACAAACTAAGTGACTGAGGCAGCAGTAGACCAGCAGCCACTGTGTGCAGTGAGGTAAAAATACTTGTTTTGTCAGTGGAGTCTGGCGAGGTGAGATTTACTGTCCGTTCAGTAAATACTTGGGTTTTAGTGAAAATTAATGCGTTTGGGAAGTATTGAGCGAACGACTGGATAAATGACACTTGGACTGTACTGCATGGTTTTGCTTTTGATAGAGACCCCATATATTTATCAAGAATTTTTGGGAGGCATGTGAGAAAAACAGAGCTTTCTTATATAAATTCAGCAAAACAGGGGATGAGTTATTGATATACAAATGGTCATTTGTGGGGTGAAGAATGCCTTTAACCCAACCATTTAGCATTTACAAGCAGAGATAAGAATATTTTAGCTGTTTATCAACGTATTGTCAACAATTTGATCTGCCTGCTGCTGCTGGAAACCTGAAAATGATTCACTTAATAAAAGCAGTGAGAGTCAATTAAAATCAAAACAGTGAAGTTAAGATCAGAAAGAGCAAAACATGGAGCTGAAAGGTGCTAAAGAGCTTTGTAGAGCTGCAAGAACCTGTCAGGTGATAATCCTCTGATATGACAGTACAAATCTGTTCCATTGTTAACATAAAATATTGTTTAGTGTAGCTTTAATAAATTGAAGCTTTTTATTTCTAATTTCTCCAACACAACACCCTGTATGTGTTTTTAGGGATGAATCTGCTCAAAGCAGGATTATGTCGCATCTGTTCTAGTTGTGGCAGTTTGATTTGAAAACCACATATAATCTCCCTGCAGACCAGCACCTTGTTTGGGGTTACATATTATCAGTGTCAACACAGACTGTGGAGACATTTCCTATCAGAAATATAAATGCGCTGCGGTGCTGAAACACAATGCCATTCCTCGGAAAGCGTTTTATGTTGAGTGCCACAGTGGATCGTAAGTGTCTGAAAACACCCACCAAGGACTACTTTGTGATACTGAGCATTGTCTGTGAACAGAGGCACTGTGAGTGATTCATGTGAGACTCCCTCTCTTTGCTGACAGCTCAATTGCTGTAATTGTTTTGCTGTGAGAGGAACATTTTATTGAAGCATGATTTTGATTATAAAACCAAGTGTATTCATTCCACTAGAAATTATTGACTGGATCACATCTGTGAAAATGGAACCATTTAAAATATTACAGTTACAACTCACTTTATTTAAGACATATGGTACGTGGAAGAAAATAGATACACGATTAAAGACAGGAAGAAGAATCTGCAGTATTTAGTGTACAGTTCAGTACTTAAATAGATACTTACAGAGTTGACTGTTCACTTTAAGAGCATCTCCACTTAGGCGGCACTACTTCACTGGCCTTACAAATCCTTTTTATCTTTTAATTGCACCTTTTTTGGCATTAAATCTGATGCTTGAATCTAATGTCTCCGTCCAAAGGCACCAGTATACTTCATCAGAACTGCTTGTCAGATGGTTGAACAGCTTCAGAAACCCCCTCCCCTACCAGCACACACACCCTTCTGTCTTTAGAATTGGAGGGGTGGCATCTGAAACTGACAATCTTGCATTCACACCAACTTCACGCAGCAATTGTCCAGCTTTAAGTGCAGGTTGAAGTTGTCTCTCAAGATGCAGACACTTTAGTCCAAAGCAATGTACAAATGAGGTACAGTCCAAGCCTCAGCAGATCAAGGAAGCCTTTGAAAATAAGTGCCTCAACACTCAGCGCTACACAAGTGCCACAAGGTTTGCAGGTCCACGAAGAAGCTGATGTGGAATTATTCTCTGCCGATCAAAAATGTAGCTGTCTGGACTGCAGTGAGGGGATGCTGTATATTACCTAATGCCGTAACCTTTCAATATATGGAACCTTCTTTTCACAACTATTCTATTCACTGTTAATTCCCCAACTTGAGAGACTTCCTAAAATGTGTGCTGTTATTCCCATATTTAAGCAATTATTACACCTTATGCCTCTCTATGACAGCTGCCTTTTTCCCCTTGTAAAATCTGTCTCTATTTGAGTCTGCTTTGAGCCTGATATTTGCCTGATCTTGCTTGATATCACAAATAATTGTCTAGACGTTACACTCAGTTTCCATCTTTAGTCTAACACTGCTTCTGCTCTTACCGATTTCTGTGGGGGAGAGGGATTCGCTGACAGGAGTAAAGAAGAAAGTAGTATAAGGAGCGAAAGTCCACATGAGGAGGCAGGTTGGGATGGTGGATGGGTCAAACAAACAGGTTCAGAACTATCTATGTGAAACCAAGTGGACTTTGAGTTGTTTAATGGCATGTCGTCACCATTTTTTTATAGCTACATAACTTCACGTTGAGTAGGTAACGTCATTCGCAGGGTGCTAATTTGTTAGATATCCTACAACTCTTAGTTCAAGGATATGTTGCATAGCCATGCCGACATACTGGCTTTGCCAGGGTTTTAAGATCGGAGCGGAGCGAACTAAAAACAGACAAGAATGTTGGGGGATATTGAGAAGATATGTTGATTTAGAACAGCCTTGATGGCAGTGTCAGTCTTGTCTATGCACTCTCCATTGTTGATATTACTCCTCACTGGTACTACCCTGGAAATCCAGAGTTCTTGCAAGAGCGCAATTTGAATTTGCTCAGCGAGTCACTCTGGCAATCAGTAATGATGCTCATTACCCATGCCGTTGGAGCCGAGCTGCACCAATCAAATCGGGTATCTGATAGATATCTGATAGAGGCGAGCTAAACAGATTACGACAGCGCTGCGAAGACCAAGTCCAGAATCAGTCAGTAAACAGATGGCTACGGATGAACACCACTTGTTTGAAACGGCTTTGGCTGCTACAATGAACGAGTTAGACTTGGCTTTTTCTCTAAAAAAGGAACAGAAAACGGCGCTCGAATCTTTCCTTTGCAAGAAGGACTTTTTTGCTGTTTTGCCGACCGGATACGAGTCTAATCTGGTAGAGCTCTGGTAAGCTCTGGATACGTCACTCTGTGTATTGTTCTGATTGGTCGTAGTGTTATCCAATTGCATGCATTGATAGTTACAAATGCATGCTTTGTGCTGCCCCTCTAGTTGGGCCATTTGCATTACTCCTAACCAGACCCTAAATCTTTCTAGATTTGGGTCTGGATTTCCAGGCTACATTGGTACTGGTGCACAGCTTAAAAACGCCTGACAACAGCTTGACCATGAAGTGACAATGGTATGACAATGGCATAGAGTCCTTCCGTGGCGGTCATTGGATCGATAGCACCAAGAAACCTGTGTTTCAGGTCATGATGCCAGACAAATCAGTCAACTTGAGTGGAGATAACGGGTTCAAAGTTCTGGACCCAGGTAATGTCTGAACTGCTTCTCAGCTGGTATCTGACAAACTGTTTCCAACCCAGTCTCACTCCCAACCCGTCAAATATTGATGCTTGATCAGTGGCCTTGGATGTCAGATACATACACACCGTGGTACCCTTTAGCAGTCGGTAAGATGCACCTGGTGGCTGCATTTCTTGATGCTTCAAGCGAATGCTGTAGTAAGACTGCAGAAAGTCTGCATTGGGCAAATTTCGGACTTTCACCTGGGAAAGCGCTGTTTGTGTACTGTGTTAAACCAAAGTCAACTGACTTAATGAAATCACAATGAGTATGTTAGTATATATATATATATATATATATATATATATATATATATATATCATACTATTCTGGTGATGTATGCTATGTTAGTCACATGACAACTATGGCTGCAACTAACGATTATTTTCCATTGTCGACTAATCTGTCGATTATTTCTTCGATTAGTCGACTAATCATTTCATCGAAAAATGTGTTAGGATGTTGAAAAATGTCGGTCTGTCTCTCCCAAACCCTAAAATTATGTCATCTAGTGTCTTGTTTCATACTCACGCCAAAGGGTGAGTTCACAGTCATGAGAGAGTGTGTAAAGCTGCCAATATTTGAACGTAAGAAGCTGCAGTAAGAGTATTTTGGGGTACTTTTACAGTACTTTTCTATGAAAGATGACTCAAACCGATTAGTCGACTACTAAAATAGTCACTGATTATTTTAATAGTCGATTAGTCATTGATTAGTCAACTAATCGTTGCAGCCCTAATGACAACCCTAATACTTATTCTAAATCAAACCATGATGGGATTTTAGCGACTGAGCATCGCTACTTGATGAGTTCAGAGTGAGAATGTGTTGCTGTTTCTGCTTCTGTCTAAACCTGAACCCATCTCCTCAGTTCGAACCAGCTTTTGCATTTTATTCAGTGCCTTTTTCTTCTGGACATTCTGAGCCTAAAACTACTTTCCAGCCTTTGTATGTGCCAGTTAGTCCAAACCTGCATCTGTCCCTCTCTCAGAGTCTGCGCCCCCTTCAGACCCACGTCATGTTCCCTTATCAGTTTGAGCTTCTCCTTCTCTTTAAGAGTCTGTATCTGTTCAGCCTGCCTTTTCCAGTTTGTCTCCGTCAGGCTTCTCTGCCCAGTTCTTTTTCCCCCTGCTCTCTGCCTCAGTCACTTATTTCTCTGGACCCGGTCCTCCACCATCCATCCCTCTAAGCCAGGTCATCTCCTGTCCAAGTTCTTGGTGGCACCCTGACCACCCTGTAGGGATGTTGGAAGCCATTCGTAGAGCAGGCCTTCTGTCATGACGATGTCTGCACTGCCTGCCTCTTTAGTCACTTCCTTCTCTTTCTCCAACTGTGTCTTTCCTGGAATTTTCCATTCAATGTTCCATTCCTCTAGTTGGCCTCAGTACGTTTACCTCCTCCTGAGATCACCTGACCCCGTCACCTGCGTACCCAGCTGCTCCTCATTCAGCCTGTCACAGTGTAAATACAAAGCCAGTCTTAGCCAGATTGTCTATTTTGCCAAGCTGCTGCAGCATTCCAGCCATCACTGTCACCTGCACCTGATTACTCCCCTTCCTGCCTCAGGCTTTCAGGAATGGTTTGCCTGCTTTTGCTGCCAGCGTGGGTGACAATCAAAATATCGGAATACCTTTCAGTAAAGACCAGCGCCAACACCAATTACTCAAGAGTGATCAAAGACTTGAATCGACTTTTCTCAGTGTAAACAAGAACTAAGCATCATTAGCTTAATAAAAAATAGGATTTGTTGGAAGGCGACTGCATTGCATTACACTGCACAGGTGTAGATAACAAACTTATATCTGTGATTATTTGATGGGAAGAAAGTCCATTCAAAGCAAGTTTTTTGTATTTAAAGGTAAGGCCGCCCCCGACTAAGAATTTTCCGAGGGGCCCAATAGTCGTCATTTAGGACCATTAGTCAACTAGTCGCCTGCATGTTTACGAAACATGAATGTAATGATTAAATGATATATTTTGGTGGTTTGAGTTGCAGGTGTGAGAGAGAATAGTATCAGTAACATTGTTAACACTGTGCTACATTACAGAGAAATACAAACCGTACTAATGAACCTTCATTAATATAGGCCTATATTTTATCTACAAGTGCACGTCACACACTGAGCGAGCCGCCTGTTAATGATGCTGTGGGCTAATGGGCATGTAGCTACTTCCATGTTTCAGATGATACGTCATGTTTGTAGTCGACCAATGAAGATGAGTTTACATATCACCTTGGGTTCATCCTTCACCTTCTCAAAATGATCCCACACTTTGGATTTCCTACCCGACATGTTATTAACTAGCCTGTGGAATAACCGCAGGTACCAGCCCTGGAAATTAGGGGCTGTACACATGCCGCGTCTTTAACCGCCTGGGAAATGGTCAGGCTCTAGGTGCTGCTCTTGTGCCTTTTCTGTGCCAGCTTTCAAGAGCGCAGCGGCAGGTTGCGTCCGAGGTTCCTAAGCGACCATAACTGAAATCCTGAGTGCAGAGCTGATCTTCTTCCAGGAGCTGTTTATAAGTGTGTAGGCCTATCGTCTGTCGGACAGATGTAAAGCTCTGGGTGTATGGAGCTACATTAGGGTCAAAAGTTTTGTACTTGAAAAAAAAAAATTTGAAACTGAAAATTCATGTGTTGATCTTGAATTTTGAAAATACAACAATGTATTAAAAAGAAAAAATAAGTGTATGGTTAAATAGAATTTTGACTCACTTTGATGCCAGTGACAAACTTCCATTTAGAAATCTGTTTTAGACAGTACTGAGCACCAATTGCGGTATAAGAGCGATAAATTATGACAGATTATGCTGTCGGCTGTGATTGGTTTGTAACGTGACTCCTGTCTGACTGCAGAGCGTGGCTTCTTCCTGTGTCTGTCCTTTCAAATTAAATTCCCACATGGTCCCGCCATATAGATTTTGATATATTTTGATGAGGTGCAGCTCCTGATAGGGTTTCATGTTTGCTGCATTTTTTTTGTTGGTTTGTTATGTTTTTGTTTTTTGTTTTGGCGACAAAGCGACCAATGAAATCTTGCAGACTAATAACCTTTCTGGTCGAGTAGCGTTTTGACTATTATAGCTTTATTAGGTAGAACGTGAAGGTGAGAATTCAAATATTAAAAAGATCGATGAATAATTAAAAATCAAATTAAAATCTACAACAAACGGTAACGATCTTTAAAAACTGAAATAATCAGGATTCATGATTGTCATTTCAGTCAACAAGACTGATGTATCACATTAATAAATAGAGAAAAGGAAAAGACATTCATGTATAAGCTGATTGCTGTATAGCTCTATTTAGTCAGTACCAGTAGTTTTCCACTTCTGTTCCAGAGGTGAATATCTCGGGAAACTTTTTTTTTTTTACCTCTCCACACAAATACACTTGAAATCCCAAATAATGAAAACAGCCTCAGTTCAGCCAAACAGCGTCCACAGAAAGCGACAGTATAACATCATTGTGCCTACCTTCTGCAGCACAATTGTCAAGGTGGATTAATCCTCCCACACACTGCCGGCACCTTTCTGCCTTCTGCAGCCAAGTGGTGCCTATTGAGACACTTCCTCTGCGAGGCAGATGTGTTTGTTCATTCCCCAAAGCCCTGTCACCACACAGAGGGAGGCAGATACCAACCAGACAAGCAGCGTGCAGCCATGCAGTGGCATGCCCACTCCCAGTTAGTCCTGAAGATATAAATGTATGTGCTGGTTGTGTGGCTGAGGTTTACCTGAGGTTTTTCTGTTATGTTGCTGCTGTTGTTTTCTGTTTCTGTTTATGTGAATCATCTCAGGTTAATTTACAATAATTAGGCAATGGTTCATTATTTCCCGAACTCTCTGTGCCTCATTTTTTGCTTGTATGTGTGTTCACATTCAAGAAACTGTCTTTACTGCACAAGAGTAAATTGCTTGGTTCTCATTCATGGGCAAGTTTCATTAGAATAAATGTTACCCAAGACAGAAAAAGAAGAATTTCACGCTGTAGAGTTTCCTGTCCTGCTGTCAGAAATCATCAGACAGAAGTATAACAAATTTTGCAGTGTCAGTGGTTATATCAGGAGACCGCAAACACATTATTAATACAGTGGAAAACAATTTGTCATCAGCGCAGAGCTGTATTTTGACAGAAATAAAAAGGAGTGCTGGAAAAGTAAAGCGGTCCAGGCTTAAATGGGAGACCGAGACATGGCAGTCAGGAGATGGACAAGAGAATATTACACATGAAAAAATCTGATGTTACACTGTGATCACTGTTCGTGGTAAATAAATTGCCAAATACACCAATAAAATCATACCAAGCGAAAAAGAAAATGAACATTATCATACCTGTCAGTGAACTGAAAGCTGTGATGATGACAATATCATGTAGAGAATATTTGTTTTGCATAAACTCCATGCTTGCATCAATCAGTTTGTTTCTGTAACACATTTAATCTCCAAATTACTCAGATTAAAGATCTTTGCATGCCAATAAATCGCACATCAATTTAAAAATCTGTATCTCTCTTTGTATCCACACCGAATCCGAAGATTTTGTTCACTGCAGTACAAGCTTTTTTTTTCTTCTGCAGCTTTTTGCGATTTTCAGATGCCAATAAAAACAAGCCAACCACTATAATAATGACTTATGCTTACACAATAAAGTGAATGTAGCTGTTGTGTAAGACAGTGGTTTCCAACTGGTGGGTCGCAGTCCAAAAGTGGGTTGCGTGTTTATTCTGAACGGACCGCAAGAGTTTTTATTTTGAAGTGCTGTTTTCCTGCTGTAGAGTGAGTGCCCAACGGACAGCTACTTGACAGAGACAGCAAACTAGCTTGACTACATGGTCAAACGCAAGTATGGCGCTGAACATATCAAACTGTGTGGACCATGAACTAGTGACTAAGGAGAGAGCTGGACCAGTTGGAAACCACTGGTGTGCAGTATAGTACAGAAACTGACCATATAGGATAAGCGATTGTGTTACATCAGCTAAGCACGACACTGAAATACGTGTCTAAAACTACTGTGGGAGAGGAAGAGGCAATGGAGTAACATAATCTTGATATATATTCCATCAGCACTGCCTAGCTTTACCGTTTGATTCAGTCCAAGTTTGAGAAAAAGGGGGGCGGGTCTGTCTCTTGATCTGCTTCGATACTCTTTGTGTCTGGCGGCATGCGTAGCAGGCAATACAAAAATGTCGCCTTGCTGTTCGAGCAACAGCCTGAGAGTCAGCGAAACTCCAGCAGATGACTCAAAATACGTCAGATGGCAGAGTTTTGCTGTGGGCGAGGAGGGATATCTGGGCACTGGATAGATGGAGGGAAGTTTGCCACATCAGCAAAGTATCCTCTTAAAAAACAAACGCTTGAACAAGTTGTTCTTGCACCCGGCCCAGTGAATTCATCTTGCCAACAGGTACTATCTATGAGGCCACAGCATGATGTTTGCTTGTGCTTCCACAGAACTTGGCTGTTTTCCAAAAGCAGCATTAGGTGATATACAATATGTCTTTACTGCAAACCAAACACAAGGAATTCATTTTTTCTGATGCAACTCTGCAACTACAGCTTGTTTCTCACACTCCTCCTCAAAAAAGATCCTTTTAGGCACTTGTATGTTCTTTTAAGGACCTGCAAACCTTGTGGCATTTGTGTCAGCTGGAGTGTAGCACTGAAGGTTGAGGCTTTAATAATGTACTGTGGCTTGGGTTGTTCCTCATTTGTACTTTACTTCAGATAAAAGTGTGCACCAAATGAATAAATGTAATCAAGAAGACGTCAGCCTCGTGCTTGCGGTTCTCTTTTTACCCTGCTTTGATAGTTAAATGAGCCATGAGCAATAAACTCATCGAGCCACACTGATCACAGTGAAGGAATATTTCACCAAACACAAGAGCAGCTCTTTTATGTGTTCTTTTCTTATTTCTGGACAGCAATGAAATACTGTGGTACAAAGGCAAAAGCAGACTGTAGCTACAGAGACAATACTTGTTAGTGGGTTAAATTCATTGTTGGTTTTAGTCGCTTCTGGGGAATTGTTGATGATAATAAAGAGATGCAATAACACCAGTGGTGTCCTTAAAGTGCTCACTTGAGGGATTTTGCTTACGACCATTACAGTAAGGTCTCCACAGTCAAACACTGATGCTGTGTGCCTCCAGTTTCCAAATGGGGTATTAATGTCTGAGCCAGAAAGCACCTGTTGAAGCGCAAGATGAATGGTCGGCTTTCTAAAGAGCTTCAGGCAGCCTGTTTTCTCTTTACAGCCCAGTGAGCGATGGAGGAGTGAAGGTGATTTACAGGTCAGCGTTAGCAACTGTTTTAATTAGCCTCTTTCCGTGTCTCCCTCCATCCTCCAGATGGACCCCGTGCAGAAAGCCGTTCTCCATCACACCCTCGGCCTCCCTCCCACTGCAAAGAGGAAGCATGTCTCCTGCAGCGTCTGCCAGCTGAGGTTCAACTCACAGGTGAGCAAGTTTTCTTCTGAAGAGGGGAACTGATAAATGATATAAATAAGTAAACTGGAAATACCTCCAAACACAGTAAAACCTCAAAGGAGTTCTGTTTATAGCCTCACCTGCTCTGGTGTCAGCCATGTTGTCCTTCACAGTGTTGTGATGTTGAACATGCGAACATACGTTTTTGTCTGTATTCGGACGGGATTAGTTTATCGTGGAGACGTGGGGTAAAGTAATTATTACCAGGGATTTTAGTCCCGTCCAAACGCAGCATGTCAGTAATCATTACGGATAATGTCATTAAAAATTACAATGACTTTTACCTTCTGTAAAATGGTCCGGAGAAAATACCTCGGGTAATATTAATCCCGTGCGAACACGATCCTCTGCAAAAATGTATGTAAATATTTCATCACGTCCTGTTTACAACAATTTAGCAACTAGTTTTCCGCGGGTTTTTTTCAGTGATGGAGGCGCTAGAAGAAGCATTCAGTGTTGTCGGCAGTCGTGATAGTGGACATTCTTCTATAATCGCATAGCCCTACGTAGAGACCAATCAAAAAGGTCGAGAAGAAAGCACTTTCAGAGCCACGACACTTACCAGTCACTTGAAACCTCGACTGAGTTGCTTGCAAAATACGAAGTACTATCCACAACTACTGCTGATGGAAAACCAAAAAAGAGTGATTAAACTCGAGTAGAGCCTCATCGTACCATGTAGTGGTTTAGTGATCATTTGCAGGGTTTGGTGGGTCGTCTACAACCAGAGGTCTACTCGTTACTGACCTGTTGTCTGTGGTGTCTGGTGTATTTAGTCAGTCGTACAGCCTTTTTGTGTTTTTTGTAGGTTTTCAGCTCTTCTTCAGCCACAGTATTGAAGCTAATTTGTTCTTAAACATGATACCAAACCAGCAATTTTAAAACATTTGTTACAGAACAACCAGCACTGAAATGCTGTATGATAAGCTTTTGTGCGGAATATGAGTAAAAATAAAAGTTATGGAGTTTTATGACGAGATACAACAAACTTTTTTCTTCTCTGGCAACAGATTTGTTCTTTAGCTGACAGAGGACATTAGAAAAGGTGAGTCAGTGGATGATTTAACTCCAGCAAAGAGCTGAAATACCATCCGTGTATTCAGTCTTCTGTAGGTGTTGGTGTTGAGAGTGAATCAGACAAAAGGTTGAGAGAAAATCACACATTGTTAGCTGCTATTTTGCCATTACAGCAAGGCTTTGATTTGTCAGATGCGCCAACAGATGTGAAATGAGAAAAAAATGAGAACGTCTGTGAGTTTATATCACAGTACAGCAGGTGATGGGAAAGCAGCAGTGAGTTTGAGGGGTTTGTTAGCTTTGTAAAGTTGGATCCATCATAGAGACATCCATTACACCATCTCTGAAGTCTGAACAACAGCTTATACAACACACTCAGCGCTCTGACCTCTTTAACCTCAGCGTCTATATAAATCATGGGCTAAATGTTCCTTTGGTGTGATTTTGTGTGAGTTTCCATCCCATATCAAGAGTCATTAAAAGTCGGAGAAAAGGAGATGGCTTTGTTGGAGGTTTAGTTTTTGCTTGACTTAATGAGAATGTAGGTTTTTTTTTAATTGCTGTTGTGCAACTGCGATGTTTGACTTGGAAAGGATGGATACAAAGGTGGTTGTTTTTCTTCTTTAACAGAGCCATTCCTCATCGTTAGCCTCTCACTCGCCCCCTCTTTTCCTTTTAACACTATTTCGGAAGTTGACTACATAACTGCAAAGATACTTTATAACAAAAGATAATGCATTATTAGCTGTACTGGTGGTAGTATGCGTCCAATCCCTATGCTGGAGTTGTCATCTCTTACCTGAATACCTCCACCTCATTTGGACAGTTATAACAATAAGACACTATAAAATATATATTTAACAAAAAAAAAACAAAAAGAAATGAACAGAAACAGAAACATGTCTCAAACAGCAATCAACAGTTGATTTTCTCCTGATTTTTAGTCTGGAAAAACGCCATTTAGTGTCAGAATGTTTAGAAAGGTTGATGCTTGTGAAAAATAGGTCCAGTATTTACTACAGTGATTATGGGGTGACGGAAACAGTTATATTCAGTACTCACGCTCACTTTTCCCATTGGAATAAATAGACTCAGGACTGCCGCCAGTCTCCTACAAGGGTGGGACAGTGGCAAACCCCATGTGACACAGATACAGGGAATAAATCTAAAGCCCCTTTTACACTGCCAAATTTTCTGCAAATGTTGGGCCGTTTTGCCGGCAAGCTGCGAGCATTTAGACACACAGAGCCGGATTGGTGAGTTGATCCGAGGTGCCCAAGGCGGCCTTCCGCAACGGGAACAGGAAACAGCTGATAGCAGGAATTAGCGAGCAGCTGGTAGTAAGAGGGAAACGCAAACCAGACAGACACTGTAAAGATGAGCAACTGAGGAGACATGGAATTGTGCGCCCTCCTTGCCCTCGCAAACGAAGAGGCCATTAACTGTCAGATGACGGGGACGGTGAAGAACGGGCCGATTTGCAAGAGAATTGCCGAAGGACTTTTTATACTGCTAATGCTGAAAAAAGACTGGTTGGTCTTTCCTGCAAATTTGCACAATTCCTATCTAAAAAGGGGTATAAAGTGGACCATCTCGGTTTATCAACAGTCTCTGATAACTCTGATGTAGGTGTCAAAAAGAATGTGAGAAAAATAAATAATAACTACTACCTCAGTCTATAAAATATGGCAACCTTTTATTAACTATATAGAGAATCTCCCACCCAATATGACTGAAGGACTGCCTTCATGTTCTCTCTGTTTTCACCACACCAGTATCATAATAGACCATGCGATTAAGGATAAGACTACCCTATCTCTCGGCTACCCCCAATTTTTTCTTCAACATTTCTGTAGTGTACTGATTCCTTTTCTTAGTTATATTTTTATTTGCATTATGTGCCGATTTATTTTATTGTCTGTTCATTTATTTTTGAAGCATTCATAATGTCAATTTGGTTTTATTTATTTGAGAAAGTGTGTTTTGTATATTTTGAAAAACTAAACTAAAATATTAAAAAAAAGAATATGGGAAAATGGGACCAAGATAAGTTCTGGGTGGGACATTTTGCAGTTGCAAAGTAAACTTGTTAGTGCTCTCCATCTAGTAGTAACTATGCTGGACCTGAAACTGGTGTTAGTCGGGTCCCTGCCATCACTTCCTGAGTTTCCCCAAATGTTCTGAGTAGATTCATGTGGTTCCACCCAACAGTGGTTGCACTGATGTGTTAAATGACCAACTGCACCATTCACAACCAAACAAAACATCTTATAATGTCAATGGAACACATCAGTGACCTGTGTGTGTGTAGAAACCCATTCACACTGAAATAATGCACCGTTAGCTTAACGATGATACTACAGAATGATTGAGTCAAGTACTCTGGTTGTTTTGTCTTGAGTTGAACAGTTTTGTGTGTGAAAGGGTGCTGTTAGGGTGAAAGGCTCTCCTCACCATGCCACAATGCAGTTCAAGGTGTGCACATACAGCTGTCTTTGCATCTAACCCAGGATCATGATAGTTTATCACTGGATCTCTTGTCTTTATCTTTGTTTCAATGTGATGCATCATATGAGCAAAACAGATTACAGGAAGGAGATCCTATTACCAACTCTGTGAGTGCCCCACAAAGTATTTCTACAGTCATTAGCTCGTATGTGCACTCTACAATACATTAATGAAATGCACTGCATTAATACGAGCCTGCTAAATCTAACCGATGGACCGGCAGATGGGTTTCGATTTCCCTCGCTCCTAATTTCCATACCATTTCGAAAGTAATCAAAATATTTGAAAGGAAAATCATTGCCGCCGCCGCTGCATGTTGTTAAATCAGTAGCATCCCTAAATAGCAATGTCATCGCTCTTTCATTAAAGGAGTAATCAATCTGTTCCTTACACCGAAAGTGTTGGTGATTACTCAGGATGAGGTTATTATGTTTTACACAGGGAAATCTATCTCAGTTTATATTTACTGTCCATCAGCTGCTCATTTTAACACTTCATTAGAGAGATAAGCTCTGTGTTTACATGTCAGTCAGCAGGTAGTGCCGTGTTGCCTGCGCATGTTGTTTAGCTGTATTCTATATGCCTTCTTCAGCACAATGTGTTTTAACCACTGTATAGCCTATATTGTATTACTTTCATTGTTCTGGGATGCCTCATAACATCAAGCAACCAGCTTTCAGCTAACTCAGCTGCATTTGTTTGAATGCTGATTAATCTACATCATCTCTTTTAAAATCACAAATTAAATTGAGCTAGGAGGTCTCGAATACCCTGAAGGTGTTTTTTTCTTTGTGTTTTTAACCACAGCTACAGTAGGAGAGTATCTTCATTTGCTATCATCAAGTGAAACTACTATTACAGTAACACTCTTGATGTTCCCCAGTTCTTCCGGGCTACGACATTTGTTTCTTCCTCTCCTCTTCCTCTTCCGTTTTACCAACACGGAAAGACAGTAACACATTCCAACGTACGGGTGCGGCAGTTTCTCTTCACTGTTAAGCATGGGTCACTCACTGTCTCTTGTGTATTACTCATACCTGTCCCCACAAAACAAGGGCAGTTAGGAACCAATTAGTTCATAGCCAAGGTAACATACTAGGCGTTTCTCAATCTGCGTTCTTGCCTGTACTTGTGTTCTTGCGGACTTGTGAAACGCCATCATTTGCAGCCTAAGTGCTGTTCCAATTCAAAGTCCGCATCCAGTCGAGTACAGTCCAAATGCCCGGATGTGAACTTGCTCTGGCCGTTCCATTGGGGATGCATCGGGAGGTGACTTGTGTGGACTTTTGACAGCCAGGTATCCCAGAATGCATTTCTCACAGACCGTCTTTGGGAGTTTGTACTCCTGAGTCAAACTTGCCAAGTCCAAACTCCCAAGCGCACAAGTCCAAACTTGGTGTACATGCTATTGAGAAACGCCTACTGACTCCACTCAAACACCGCACATGACAATACAGATGAAATATACAGAGTGCTATAAATGACAATGAAATAATAATTTACCAGTAACTCAATAATGCTGAATCTATTGCTACCTAAACATAAATAATGTGGGCAGCACCGTGGTGCAGCGGTTAGCATTGTGAGTTTGCATGCTCTCTCCGTGTCAGCATGGGTTTTCTCAGGCGACGACAACGGTTTTTCTAAAAACGAAAAAGTCTGTTCTTTGTGTTTTAAAAAAACTTCTGAGTTTATATGACAACGTTATTGAAACGATCCCCGTTCACACGCATAATCTACTGGAAAAGCTGTAGTATGCACGCCAGGCCAATGGGTGGCAGTGTAAATTTGCAAAGCAACACCACGGCATGACAGCATGACAACATGCGCCTGCGCTGAAGCGCCTTCCTCTACAACGCAGTGATTACAAACCAAAACCAAAAAGACACAATGGCGAAAGCATGCACAGAAAACTTTGTCTGGACGACGTGGTGGAGTTGCTACAGTAACAGATCTACACTTCACTTCAAATCAACAGGGTGAGCAGCACAAACGGAGCTCGGCATTGTTGTTGTGACGGTCAACTTTCGCCTAGTGACTGGAACCGTAATGCGCATGTGCGTTTTAGAGGACCTGCATATTGCAGGTTTACATGACAACGGAGACACAGCCGTTTTTAAAACGCTGCGTTTTCAGGCGCCCAAAACACCGCTGTCGTGTAAACGATCGGCCAAAACGCAACTTAAGTTTACCGTTTTCAGTTGAAATCGTTGTCGTATAAACGGGACCTGAGTGTGAATGGTTGTTTGTCTCTATGTGTCAGCCCTGTGATAGTCTGGTGACCTGTCCAGGGTGTACCCCGCCTCTCGCCCAGTGTCAGCTGGGATAGGCTTCTGTTTGATTTTTTTAATTCACGTCTATGTCAATTTTGTATCACTTTTTAGTCATTTTCTCTCTCCTTGTGTTTGTTTTCTGTCTTTTTGTGTCACTTTGTGGTCATTTTGAGCCTTTTCCTGGTCCATGTGTTAATGTGAGTGACATTTTGCAAGTGAAAGCTGGGGAGCCCCTGACACTTTGGACCCTGTGCTCATGTGTAGGTGGTAATAAAGTAACAGAAACAGTAAAATCAGTAAAACAACTACAATAATGAAACAGGAAGAAGGGGGAGGCTAATGTGTCACAGATTTAAACTGTTTTTAAATAGGTGAGTTCAAAGTGTGGTCTTGACAGAGAGGAGTGCAGGAGAATGTCTGAGATGTTGGGGGATTAAGTCCATGAGGGAGGAGGCTGTGATTGAAACTGCAGGGTGGACTGATGCAGCGCAGGAAGCCTGTGGTGCTCTGCTAAATACTGATCCAAGCTGCTCGGTTGGAGAGCAGTAAGTCTGTTAGTAAACCAGTTAATGGCCTGACATCACAAAGAAAAAAGAGCTTCTTTGTTCCAAGATGTTTCTGCTTTACTCGATGCCGTCATGTTTATTAGCTGAGATCATAAACTGGGATCAAGTCTGTAATTTGTTGACCGCGAGTGAGTCATCAGAAGTTGTCTGTTGCACTATGTGAGCAGGGAACACTTTAATACCTGTTTACATTTTTAAACTGTTTACAACAATTCCTTTATCTCTTTACCTAAAGTCATGTTTTTGTAAATTTAACTTGTTTATATTGCAGACCTGCAGTTTTTACAAGCCCATAATCTAAACATCTAAACAACAACAAACAACACAAATGAATACATCACTTCACATGTGAAGGAGAACGTCTGTGTCTAACGGCCTGTTTCGCTGCAACCGGCAGCAGCGAAACCCCAAATACTCAGGCAGTGTTGTCCGTCGTCCAGCACACCACTGTATGACAAAGGGAGAGATGTAATCAGAGCAAACCAGCAGCAGCTGTGTCAATCTACTCACCTGGTGCTACTCTCATGAGCCATCCCCCCACACCTCTCCCCTGCAGATGACTACTGACCACACCCACCTCCACAGTAACCAGTTTGGGCATTTGTTCACTGTCAATTTGAGTCTACTGTAAGTGCTTGTTTTTGTCACTGACTGGCTCAGATTATTATCATAAGTGCCCGACAGCATATTGAAAGGATCCCTACAGAGACAGACCATTTTGCTACAAAGTAAGATCCGTTTTCTTTAGCCAGAAACAGCCATCTAACTGAGTGAAATAAGGGATTATTTAATCTAAACCAGAGCTGGTGATTGTTGAGACAGTGAAAAGATGAAGCAAGACTGTTTTTGAGTTGTGTTTTGTTTCTACTGACTTTGAAGTGTGTTTTACAATGGCAAAATTACCATTTATTTGAATGGAGTCTGGTGGGTTTGGCAATAGTGATTTTGGGCTGTCTCTGGTTAAACAAAAAGGATCTTACTCTGTATGGTCCTTGCCGTAATGTTGTCAGACACTGAAAATAACAACCTGAGTCAAACACAAATTCTTATAGTGGACGTACACTGATGTTGCACAATTGCCCCTAAGCATTACATTGCAGCCTGTTTCACTACGCTCGACTGTGGTGCTCTGGCTCAATACTGGACCAATTTTAAAAACTAATATCTCCATTAGTCACTTAGACACAAAAACATGAAAAAATTGGGTCCAGGTTGGAAAATACTGATGTCACCCTTTAAGTCTGATTTCCACTGCAAGATTTTTTCCAGATCAGGAAGCATTTTAGGAACTTAGGAACATAACCGACCTCGACACACCTCGAACCAGAGTTGAACCTGCTCCGGTGCTCAAACTGTCTGATGGTTCAGGAACGATCAGGGCTCACTAATGAAACACAAATCTCACCTTCTGCCTCACAGTAGGGTCAGGTTATGAATGAACACACTTAGTTCATATGTAACGTTTTCTGACCAAAAGTGTTTATAGATGCTTCAAACAGGAAGGTGGAGTGAAAGCCAGCTGTCACAGAAAGAGGGGAGACACGATATCATATAAATAGGAGACAACACCACAATGCATTCACAGGAAGCGACAGAAAAAGTTGTGGAAGACCTGGAAAGAATGAAAAAAGAGAGCTTAGGGGAGAAGTTCAAACGGCTCCAATCACGGCGTGATTTGGGTGTGAATGTTGTATCGTCGCTTCCAGAAAGTAAGAGGAATGATCAGACACAGCCCCTTCCCCATAAGATAAAGGGAAATTGAGTGTGTGAGTGAGATGAAACAAAACTTAATTTAAACCTTTATCTAACCAGGAAAGGGCTTCTTTGAAACTAGATGAAACAAGATATCAACAGAAGGATAATTTAAAAGCAACAAAATAACAGCAGCGCATCAAGATAAGGGGATATAAAACAGATTAAAATGCTTTAAAATAAATCTGCACAATAAATGGATCACAAAACAGATAACAGTGATTATCACGCTGTTTTTGTAGTTATGTACTAAAGAAAGAAAGAAATACACACGATAACTCTGTCTTGTTTTCTTGTGAGTGAAAATTGCATCTCAAACAGTGTTTGGTTCTGTTTGTGGTCCAGGGGAACACATTTATCAATGTTTTATCACCTTGATGACTTTTCGAATATTTTCAGAATTGGTCAGTGCGGGGTCTCACAGACTCCGGCTCTGAAACAGATAAATAAAATGGATTAGACTGAACTAGAAATGTCAGCTCTGGTTAATTTTGCTTTTTATTGCTGAACAACCATTAAATGGCAACTAATTTTTAAGAGAAAAAAAAAGTAATACAAGAGGCACTTTCTTTTTAGTCCAGCTCTACATTGACCACCACATTTCACAGTGCTATCCATTTGCAGGTGGTGAATTTTTAATGTTTGTGATATAAATATCGTACCTTTTTTTTATTTTCTGTTGGCTCTGCTGACACACAGACTGGTCGCTGCGTAACATGCGGAAATATAGTGCCCACAGCCCACCCTCTGGTCTCCACTGGTTAGCCTTGGCAGCTCCGCACTGTGCACCACCTGGGTTGGGCGGGAGCTAGCTAACAGCGCCACTGGGATTACTGCTAGTAACACTGTGCTGGTGGCAGGACGGTGCTGTTACAGAAACATGGCAGCCACACTTTGGTCTCCTCCAGGTAGCTGCAGTGAGTAACTGACTTCAATTTGAGCCACAAAACCTCTTTAGCATTGTTAACTATGTTAGCACTACTAGCCAACGGTGCTAACAGAGCCAACAGTGATAACATACAATTATAATGGGGGTTTGCGGCTCAAAAGTGACCCACTCACATACTGAGGCAACCTGAGGGGAGACTGGAGGGTGGGTACAATGCTCCCACAGCAGCACCGTTGGGGTAGGACACTGTTCCTAGTGGGAATTGCCGTGTGAGCGGCGCTGCTAGCCAGTTCCCATCAGACCCTTGTGGCATGTGGTGCAGTAATCTGAAGAGTAGCAAAACTAGACTTGTAAAAAATACTCACAAAAAGCAACTGATTAGCAGTCACCTGTTGGCATCCCGACCTGTTGGCATCCCGACCTGTTGGCATCCCGACCTGTTGGCATCCGACCCAGAATATACTGACCCCAAATATACTGTACTGGGTTTCGAAAATCTGACAATCTGGGTTTTAAGAGGGAGAAAACAAGGTTGTGTTGACTCCATTTCCTTGAGGTTAACGTACAGAAAACAAAATATATGGTCACAGATATTAGAAAGAAAAAATTATAATACTCCCCTCCCTCAAGATTATTAGCGAATTAATTAAAGGGTTTTGAACTTGGCGTTGAAATCGATGACTGCATACGATTTAAGGAACGCACAGGTATTAAGTCTGTCCTTTCTAAGGAAACTGAATCACTTCAGAGCAGACCGCCCCATCCTCCAGATGTCCTACAAATCTGTCTTGCAGAGTGTTCTGTCCTTTGGCCTGGTCTGTACTTTTGGAAACATGGATGTTCAAAATCATGCCAGATTTCAGTGGATGATAAGGACAGCGAGAGTCATCGGGGTAGATCAGGTTTCTGCAACACAGCTGTACAATGACCTTACTCTGAAAAACACTGATCAGATCCTCAGTGATGCTACAAGTCCTCTTTAACTGAAATACTAATGGAGTAGAAGGTCAAACAGCAGCATTCTGTAACATGTATTTTGGATTGTATAAACTATAACATATAGTTAATATTACCAGCATTACACAAGATGTGTTTGTGTTGGATAGTGCACATATAGTTTACCTTTTGATCATATTGGATTTAATTTAATTTGAATTTAGGTTATCTTATCTGAAGTAAACATCCAATAAACTCAGTATGTGGCAAAAAGAAGAGTTACCACATGACTAAGAAGACTGTAATAAGACCACAAGATCAGAAAAATATTCAAGAAAAATAACTGGTGAATGAGCAAGGAAGTGTGAAGGGAATTTTAAGCGTTAAGGACTCAATTTCCTGCATTCTGGTGAATTTTTAGGCACTAATTTGTGTCTTTTCTGCATCAGTTTAAGGTAGAAATGTCTTTAATTTTGTCAAAATAAAAAGTCCTCTGCTACCTTCATGCTTTCACGTGTCCCCCGCGTTCCATCAATTTGCAAACTGTCCACAGGTTTCACAAGGCCTGATGTTTGCAGATGTTGATTAGACAGATCATTTTATTCTTAATGACATCTTTTCTGAGCTTTGACTCACTGTAAATTTTAAAATATTACTACCTTTTGCATGTTTTTGCAGTATTAACAGTGTATTACACTTTTTTTTTTTTTTAAAAAGATCAAATTTAAAATGAATAAAGCTTCCTCTGTTGCATTTGTTTGGATATGAAAAAAGCCAACTTCTACTCCACTAAAATTCACAGGGAATAAATTATACTTTCACTCCAATATTTATCTGAAAGCTGTAGTAAAATGAGCTGCTATTTTTAAAAAAAGGAAATATCAGGAAGATTATATGCAGTGAGCTCAGTATGTGGCAAAAAGAAGGTCTACCACATGAATAAGAAGATTTTAATAAGGCCACAAGATAAGAAAATATTTAAGATAGTCACCTGGTAAAAGCACAGGAGAGGTTGGGAGACATTTTAAGCATAAAGCACTCAATTTTCTGCCTTTTCTGCATCAGTTTAAGGTAGAAATGTCTATATTTTATCAAAATAAAAGTCCTCTGCTACTTTCACTATTTTATTGTGGGGGACAAATGCAAATGTCCCAAATATTGAGGGGGACTTTTTCCCTGCGTACCCCCAAGTTGCATATTGTTCACAACTCTTCATATGTGATGAGAATGAAAGCGAGAATGTGCAAAAGCAACTTTTGAGTTTCTAATTCAGCACTTGTGGCGTCTAGTATTTGGATGATTTGGTTATAAAGAGGCATAATCTGTCATATTCCACAGAGCTGGGTTTACAGTTGTTTCCCTCTGTGCCATCACATTGAGTAACGACAGTGAGGGGGGTGTGGGACAGTTGGTGTTGCTAATGGAGAATCACCAGGACAACAACTTTTTTTTTTACCCCCTCAGGTCTGTCTCTATTGTGTTTTGCTTCCAACAAGGTGATCCCCCACCCACTGAACACGCCCAGGCATGGAGGCACAAGTTGCCACCAGTATTTAAGCAGCAGCAGCAGCAGCCAGCAACAGACACACTTACATTTGGCTTCTGTCTTGCTGGTGGGGCAGAACAATGGCAGTCAACAAGGTCATCAAATTCCTTCTCTTCACCTTCAACTTTTTGTTTTTCGTGGGTGGAATCATTATCCTCACCTTTTCCACATACATCAGGAACCACAAAGCAGACTACCAGATCACTGATGACCTTCTTCCAGCCGTACACCTGCTGATATTTATCGGCGCTGTGACTCTGGTTTTTGGCTTCCTGGGCTGCTGTGGAGCAATCCGAGAGAACCGCTGCCTGCTGGCCCTGTTCTTCCTGGGACTGCTCTGCTTGTCTCTCATGCTGTTGGCCGTGGGAGCACTGGGAGCCGTATCAAGAACCACAGCTGCCCAGGAACTGGTGAGGAAACACATGAAGCAGCTGCTTCCGCTGAGCGAACAGCCGAAGGAAGTTCAGGAGTCGCTTCAAGCCATGGAAATGAGCGGGTTCTGTTGTGGCCTCTTTGTTGGACATCTTGATTGGGGCAACTCAACTGTGGTGCCGGACTCATGTAACTGCACAGACACCTCCAGGAACTGCACAGATTTGGACCAACGTGAGATTTACTCCACACCCTGTATGCCGTACATTATGACGTGGTTGGACAGAGTATCAGACTCACTCATGGGGACTGCGTTCATGTTTGGCAGCTTGATGATTCTGGGCATGATTTTCTCAGTGGTCCTGTTTTGTCAGATTGTGAAAAAGAAGAGCGTCATTTAGAAGGTGTGTCACAAGGCCTGGTGTTCACAGGTGTTGATTGGACAGATTATGTTATTACATCTTTTCTGAGCTCTGACTCACTGTAAATTTTTTAAATGTTCCTACTTTTTTCAATCAATCAATCAATCAATTTTATTTATAAAGCCCAATATCACAAATACAATTTGCCTCACAGGGCTTTACAGCATATGACATCCCTCTGTCCTTTAGACCCTCACAGCGGATAAGGAAAAACTCCCCAAAAAAAAACCTTTACCAGGGGAAAAAAATGGTAGAAACCTCAGGAAGAGCAACTGAGGAGTGATTTTTCTATCTGCTCTTGTGAATATGAACTGTATATTACACATTTTTGAAACTGAAAAATTAAAAATGAAAAAGCTTCATCTGTTGCAGTTTTGTGGATAGAAAAAAAGCAAACCAAAACTCTACTTTTTACTCCATCATTTACCTGAAAGCTGTAGTAAAAGGATCTTTTTTTAAAGAAATATTAGAGTAAAACGAGAATTACCTTAAATTTGTGTTGCATAACTTTTTAATTAACTTATGACCCCCTAGATTTATCCTGTGAGCCTTTGAAAGGGCCTCAATCCCTATGTTGGGAGCCACATAGGTTTAGATTTCAATGGGGCTTTTGGGGACCCTGTCAGTATTTACAACATGTGCATTTGTTCCCACCCAATTAGGACTTTTATTTTGACTAAATTAGACATGTTTGTACACAAAAAAATCACCAGAATGCAGTGAATGTTAGATGTTTCCTTTTTCCACCAAACACTTGCAATATGGTACCCTTGGAACCAAAGTAACCGTTCAGACATGGTACCTAGACCCTCGGTTTATTAAGCATTTCCACAACAAACAGCATCCTTTCATGTGGGCAGGGTTGTCGTCACTCATTTCTCCATCAACAACCTGCTGTATCTCCTCCTTTATCATCTTGTTTATCAGTAGTCAGCAGTGACAGTCTCTCTCAATGTGACATTAAAAAATAACGAGTTCATGCATTGGCCTACTCAGGCAAGCTCAGTGGTTTAGTGCTGCTTACTGTGTATTAAGTAGTAAAAACTAGCTCCACCTTCAACAGCTTTAACCGCAAAATGGTGATGCATCAGGATTTAAGTAAGTTTTGCTGATAATACATCTGCACTTTTACCTGAAATATAATATTATACTTCAACAGTGTTGATTTAATGGCATGACGATGCTGGGGAGATGTTGCAATACTTTATTTATCAAACATTTACTCTTAGAACAATAATTCTCCGTCCTGAAACAACCCCAGCAACAACAATGTATCATGAATCATTAGATTTGGATGTTTCTTTTTAAGGAAAATATAAATATATCCCAGCAACAACCAGGTGCTGACTTCAGCCTGGTGCCAGAGGGAAAAACATTTTAAAAAATGTGTTTATTTCTGTTTGGTTCAGACATCAGTCACACCACATTTGAGTCACACAATGAATCAGACTGAGGCGCGGCTGTGTCCCACGATACCTGATCTCGCCCCCCCCACAGACACCGGGGCTCCCACAGCGGGTGTTACGGGTAAAAACAATGAGCGCTGGTTCTTTGTTGTGACTCTGGATCGTTTACTGGGGTCTTAAGTGCTTCACAGGAATGTTGGTGGGTGCGTGAGCTTTTGCATATGTGCAGCAGTGATGTTGTGGTAACAATGAGGAGCACCTCCAGGTTGAACTCTCCAAATTTGCATCACTATAGGCGTTGATTTACATTCTCTGTTGCCCTCGTAGACTTGTAGACACTGTCCTTCCATCCTCACTGGCTGCACGCTTTGGCATACAGGCCCACTCTGTGAATCTAGGCCATAAAGATTTACGACTGGCTAAAAGTGGTGCATAAACTGAGTATCACAAATAAAAGTAGGAGCAGACTTCAGCTCCATAAATAAAAAAAAAAGGAATAAAATACACAAATGAAAAAAAGTAAACTATTCCATAAATAAAAATGATTTAAGCTGATTTAACGTCCATTACATCAATGTTGGGCTTTGGAGATACGTTTATTTGAACATTAAATTGATAAGCACTTTGTTGGATGCCTTCGGAGGGAACTGAAAACACACTCAGTCCCACCATTTCTAAACTTTCTCCTGTGCTGAGCTTTTATTTTGTTCTGTGCCGCCAGAAACAGTCTGTTGTGTTTATGGAAGAAATTGGTCATTGCCTGATTTAAATTGCATTGAGTTAATTGAATTATGATGCCAAAACAACATGTTCCAAAAAACCCTGTCTCGATACCTAAAATTTCCCCTCCAGTCAACAAAACAATGAACACTTTGATGTTTTAATTATATTTTCAAACATGATTTTTCGGGGTGTTTTTCCCCCCATAATTTCCTGATTTCTGGACAAAGCTTTCATTCATTTGAACAGAACAAGTTTATCTTGTTTTGTGCCACACACGCCACCTTCCCTGCCTACTCAGACCCTCGGATAATTGCAGTGAGTCAAACCACAGACTACACAGTATTTAAAGTGGCTCTAACTGAACATGTTGTTTAATAGACCTTATTTACATAGCGGTTACTTTGAACATGGAGTGGGAGATGAAATTATCCGTACTCTGGTACAAAAGGAGGGATGTTTGATGGACACTGCACACTTGGAGGTTATGAAACTATAAACTACAGTGTTGAAATGATCTGACAAATACTGTGCTTCTGTGATGCAACCTCAAACATTTGAAGGTTCACTCCTCATGTGCTAACACTGGCTTTATTTGTTGAAGCTAACAGGAGATGATTTTATGAGAACGCTGGTAGACCTATTCACCACATAAATTACACTGAGGTTTTTCACTATTTCCTTGTGTAAGACATGTTAATTTATTGATTCCTAACTCATGACAGTGCTGTCTTAAAGCTGCATTCACTGCTGTAGTCCCACCCCACCACATGTTATCACCACAGATACTGGGCCCCAAGATGGCGCCCATTCAGTGCAATGGTAGTGCTCCCTGGCGCATACCAAAAGTTTTTAGCTTGTGGGTTTATTTCCACAGTATGCAGCCCACTGAATATAGGCAGTAGTGTTTCTCTCAGTGGCCCCACCCTGGAGTTCCTGCTCAGCTCATAGACTTAACATTGCGATGACATCACAGATTTTTAAATCACTTTTCTCAGCTTGAGAAATGTTTTACAACATAAAACCTACATGGATCAAAAATTCATAAAAGAAAGGGTCATATTTGACCTCGCTTGCAGTTCAAGGTGTCCTGTCAGCAGTTTTACAGATGTCTCTTTTATAATGGTGGCCTATGGGGATGTTTTCACTGCAATACCAAGCAAGTGGCCACCAGGAAAACATTGGAGTGCATTTCTGGGGACCTGGAGTCTCATTTATAAACACTGTGTACGCACAAAACAAGGTCCGAAAGAGGCGTACACCACATGCAGAAGTTGGGAGAAACTTTGACCCATGCTAGATAACATTTGGGAGACAGAAAATTGGCGTTGCAAATGGTGAGGTGGAAGCCTTATTGTAGAAACTGTCAAATATTTTTTTCTGTACGCAAACGAGACCCTGGTTATCACCTTATAAAATTGTTACTGGTTAGAAAATAGTTGCTTCTTTTTCTTTTCTTTTTTTTTTTTACAGATGCAGAGCAACATTAGCATTCATGTAGTGATATTTCTGGTCAGCTGATTAATATAGGTCCCATATTCACTCTCCTTTTGGACACTGGGAAACATCTGGCTCTTTAGCCGCTAAATGCTAAAATGCTAAAATGCTCATCGCTAACTGTTTTCACCAAAAACATGTAAGTTATGAATGAAACTGATGAGAGCAGTGAGAATAAACTTGAATATTTTGACTGATATTTATCACTCTGTTGTTTTAAAAACTGGGCCCAGTGTGTGACCCTGACCCATGAACCCACTGGTTGTTCTGGTTGTTACTGGTTTGTGAACATTAATTGTTGTTACTGTATTTTGTGTGACTGTAGTTGAAGCATTCATTGGCACAAGAATTTCCTTTGGTATAAATGAGAAACTGAGATATTTTACTGTCATGAGTTCTAAGAGAAAAGGGACTCTGGGGACGATTTAAACATTAAACTGATATGTTAAGATCAAGAGCACTAAAGAGTAGGTTACATGTCCACAAAAGTCCATATAGACACATATTCAAGTGGGACATTGTTTATATGTGTTTGTCAGTCAAAGCCAAAGCCTTTAAAAGCTTGATTGAGTTGGCTATGTCTCCATAACATTAAATATTTATAACAGAAGAGAAAACACCCATAGTTAAATTTAGGGGAGAAAACATGCTTGATATTGATAAAAAACAACAACCAGTGAGCCACGCACAGTTCAAACCAGTTAGACTAGCAAACAGCAACTGCAGAAATTTCTCATTTAAATGCCCAAAACTATTCTTTGTTTGGCAGGAAAATTTGTGTTTAGGAAGGGCCCCATCGCTCATAGTCAGAGGCCAATTTAACAAATATGTTTTCAGGGCCTTCAATGAAAGGACTAAGCATAATCTATATTTTATCCGACACTCACATTAAGGTTTACTTACAGTGCCAAAATGGGTTCATGGCTGCATGTCTGTTGATGGATACACTGTGATTTAAACTGTGACCTTTTGGTTTCCAGACAGCCTCTCTAAATCCTAGAATAACCCCTATGATTTGTTTGATGTCTTCCCCCCCTCACAGAGCACCTAGAAAGAAAACAAATGATTTCCTTCCCAGCTTTAATCATGCATGTGTCAGGCCTGGAATTCAGGCAATTCTTCCACTTCATTGCTCAAATGAAAGATGAATTATTGGCGTAAGTCCCATTAAACACCCATCCATATCACCCGAAAAAATAAGTTATGTCTTTGGTCTCTGGAGAGTGATGAATGTGGGTCAAAATGAAGAGTTTCATGCCAGAACAAGATGTGCACTCAGTTAGAAAAAGTGACGCCTCATCCAAAAATGGTTTGTGGAATGAAGGGAAAACGTTTAAGGCACCTCAGCAATTTCACAACCTTTGCCAACAGGATGATTGAACTATGGCAACTTTATTCACCCTCACATAATGATACCTCTTTTCCTGTCTTGTCCTATTAAACTGTCACATACGCTTGTAGGTTCACAGCCAATATTGTCAGAAAATTAGACCAATTTAAGTTAGAGGGTAAGATGGGGTAAGATGCCTCTGGGGTAAGATACCACCCCACACCCACCCTTGATTCCTCTCCGAAATGATGGATGGCACTAAATCGACTTTCAACATGTATTAAATGGCTATGCTCTAGTGAATTGTGACAGTTCATCTCGACTGCTGCATATTTGAAATTTATTCCACAAGAACCGTTCTAGAGTAAATTGATATAATTTTTTGTCACTTGATAATTGTGATGTATGTATTTACATTACATAAAACTTTCAGATATGAAGCTGGGGGGTTTGTGGGGAGAAGTATTCAATTGGTTTTGAGAATAAAAAAGCAGATTTTTCTCTTTTTCAGTAAAAATGTAAAGTTGGACCCTTAGAGCAAGAAACCCCCTCAGGTAATAATGTATTGTAGTTTCAACAGTTTGCCAGCGTCATTAACTAGGTAGTTAGAAATCATGACCATTGCAAACAGTCTAGAAGGTTACAAAGCTTCCAGATCAGTGGTCGACAACCTTTACTATCAAAACAGCCTGATGATTAAGGTAACACAGCCTTTTCAGTCTAAATCAGGGGTGTCAAACTCATTTTAGTTCATGGGCCACATGCAGCCCAATCTGATCTCAGATGGGCCGGACCAATGAAACCATCGCACAATAACCTTTAAGTACCATCAGCTCTAATAATTTCCATTTTTTGTGTAAGGAATTACAAGTGCATTCTGTGGACATTCATCCTGAGATGTCTTCAGAAAAATAAGTGCAATTTCAACAGTGTCTCAGTTTTTCCACATTCAGTCAGTCTACTTCTCACTGTCATTACATGTGCATTTATCCATATATTTCCTGATACAGATTCTTTTGAACTGAAGCTGCTGCTTGACAATATATTGCACAATATTCATTATCTTTAGAAATGGTCACAGTGAGTATTCATTGTTATATTAGAGAACTGTATCCTGTCAGGGTGGAAAAGCCTCTGAAGCAGAATTTTACATGAAGTAAGAATTGTTTAACTTGCTCCTGAAACCTGGCACCGGTTAAGCCCCTTTTAAATAGGAATTGTGCAAATTTGCAGGAAAGCTCAATCAGTCTTTTTTCAGCATTGGCAGTATAAAAACAAAATCAGGGAGTGCAGCAAAATGCCACCTGCCTACTTTTGTTTATGCAGAATGCGCCTTTTTTCGGGGCAATGGGGGGCGTGAGCAAGTAACATGTGGCTCAGCGTGTGATATAAACAGTGACGTGGGAGGGAAGCCGCGGCTGGTCAGTCCTTCTGTGATTCTCTCATAAGTTGGCCCGTCCTTCACCGTTCCTGTAATGTGATGGTTAATGGCCTCTTCGTTTGCGAGGGCAAGGAGGGCGTGCAATTCCTTGTCTCCCCAGTTGCTCATCTCTACAGTGTCTGTCAGGTTTGTGTTTCCCTCTTGCTACTAGCTGCTCTTAAATTCCTAAATTAGCAACATTACTAATAGTTCTAAATGAGCGTTTATTAATATGTAACCACAAAGTAGCACTATTCTCTATTTTCCTCTAAGACCTTTCCTTTGTTTGATTGGACTCTTTTGCTGGCCAGGCTAGGTAGACTCAAGACGAGCCAACACTGTTGAGGTTTTGACAGTATTTTAAGAAAAGTGCCCAGGGTGTAGACGTGTAACGCACATTTTAGTTGACAAAATGTAAAAAGATTTTTTGGATTTGGTGTACGGGCTACACATTAGAATGTAAGAATTTCTTTAGGCCCACAGCAATGATAATGTGTCAAACCCACAGGGAGCCACAGGAAATGGGCTAAAGGGTTTCACGTGGCTTCAGAGAATCAGAATCAGACTCACAAGAACTCATTCACAGACGGAAATTGTGATCACAGTCACTCTGATGTTAAGCGAAGAGTATAAAGTATGAAGTATGTGAAAAATGTAAAAATAAAATATGTGTAATGCTGCAATGTTAACACTAGTATGCCAAATATTTAACAATATAAAATATGTATAATGTGCTGAGCATGTAGAGTGTGTAAAAATAACAAAAGTATATGCCTTATGCTGCATTACAATGTAAAAAAACTGGTAAGTTAGAAATATAGAAATATGTGTACAACATGAGTTACAGACAGACAACATAGAACAAAAATACAAAATCAAAAACATGCAAAAAGATACTACTTCAAAGAAACAAAGGAAAGTATGTTAATTTATGCTTTAAGTGAACCAGTAAACCAAGAAAAACAAGGCCAACTTCAAACAATACAAAAGACCAGCTAAAATACACCCTGACACTGGCATATAGATAATTGCACACAGAATTCATGCAACAGTGCTTTGAAACAGATGAGAGGAAGCAGTGAATGTGGCGGTAAATCCTTCTGAGGAAGATTCATATATGAAGCTGGTTGCTTAAAGGCTGACACACTCTGTATATTCCCATAGGTATAGACAACAAGGACATGTTCTGTGAATGGAGAGCAGCCATTTTACATTTTGGCTTAATGTCCACACATAAATATACTTTACTTAAGTATTTATACACTATGCTATTTTATTCCTCCACTTCACTACATTTATAAAACACTGTGACAGGGGACTGCATAATAAGCACTTTAACCCTTTAAATACATTTTACTGATACTTGAATTCAGAGCTTTTACTTGTAATTGAGTATTTTTACACTGTTTCATTTCTACATTTACCTTAGTAAAGAATCTGAGTACTTCCTCCACCACCGGCTAAAACAACAGACACTAATTGCTGAAGAGGAACAAAAGGGAACAGGAACAATGCTTTGCTTATTTTGTAATGCAGAGAGGACTACCTTGAATGGTCCCTTTGTCCCAGCAGTCTTTAGTGAATATCCCCACTGTGGCCCATAAATAAAGATGCTTACAAATGTCTTCTGGGGATGCGTGGTTGGCACACTTATTTATTCCAAGAGGCAATTGCATCTCTCCTGATACCTTGCTTCCTGCCACAGGCAAAGTATGCAGGGACGTGTGCAGAGGTAAACAAGGACAGCTCAAAGTCTTTGCATATGTCCCACTTCTGTGTGCCTGGGTGAATATTTTGTGAAGGTGAATCTTAGTGGCGCTACGTGTTCAGACTTTAGAGCAAACAGACGCTCATAAATAATACATCATGGGTCACACAAATTTCTTAATCACTGACATCCAGGTGTTATTTTTTATTAATAAAGAAATTAGCTCCATATTCACACCGAACGGTCATTTCATTATCACCCCTTTATAGTTTGAATAGCCAGACAGATCTGAAATCTCAACAGCTATTCAGGGGCTGGAACTGAGGAGAAATGACCGATACAACAAAAAATATATCTATATATAAAATGCAGCTCATTGCTCGACAACAATTCATTATTTCAAATTACAAAATGTGCCTTTTCGGTGAAACGGAAAAAAACACTCTTGAAGTTATTCCCTCAATACATCCAAAAAAGCACTTACATTACTTAGAAAACCAATTACCTGGATTTATTAATCATTTTGTAATAGCAGATTTTATTTTTCAAATGTTAACACTCTTTGCTGGCCTGCAAGACGTATCAACTGTCTGCTGCTAATTATGTTTAGTCTGCTTCATTGACTCTGACTGTGTTCCTCTAGTTTTTATATTCCATTTCATCCTGGCTCCATTTGTAGCTGCTTTCCCAGCGTTAAATCGAGCCTGTTATTTGTTCTCCTCACAGAGCCAGGCCTTGGCCCACTACAAGGGGACCAAACATGCCAAGAAGCTAAAAGCCCTGGATGCTCCGAAGAGTAAGCTCAAAGGCTCAGTGGTCACCAAGGAGACCGCCAACCAGGAGATCGCCAAGGGCATCAACACGTCGCAGGTCCCCAACGGCACCGACAGGAAAGGTTTGTGTTTTCCGGCTTACTGCACATTCCCCAACACATGTTCTTTGTTGTTTTCTTTTTGTAGCTGCTGCCCTTCTGCTGAGAATGAATGTTGGACCTAAAAAACGCACCTTTTTGGCATTTTACATTTGCTGCACACAACATGCAATCACTTTAGGAGTTGGATGGACTCACAGCTGATTATATCAACCCTGTGTTAGCTGCTCTGCCAATGGCTGGCTACCGACTCAGTCAGTGTTCATACATTGAATTTTAGACGAATGAGGCAGGGCCACAGTATGCTTCAAACATAATGCTTTTCGGATCATTTTGAGGCTGTGATCTGACGTACAGCAACACTGTGTGAAAAAACGTGACTCCTATTCATGTGAATGGGACCGCCCAGTTGACGGCATGTAGGGCTGCTTTCAGTCTGAATGCCTCTAAGAGTTGTAAACCCCTCTAAGACAGCAGACTTGAGGGGATTTAACTTTTTTATATGAAGAAGTAAAAACGTCAGCAACACTGGTATTATAAAGATCCGTTTTATTGTGTGACCAATGTATGGGCTTATGGCTACAGAAGTGTAATGCATTCAGTCCTTTTATCTTCATTCAGTGGTTCGTATGATTTCCTACGAATTAGCTCCCCAGGAATGACATTACACACTTAACATAAAGATGCATAATTAATGTAGAGTTATGGAGGTTAGATTCAGGCAAGTAAAGTTACTGTGGTTGAGTTTAGGAAAACAAACATGGTGACGATGCACCTTAATATGACTCAAAGTTCACTCTGCACATTGGTCTCTTGGGGAAAAATCATTATTTTGTGACCCATCCAGCACCCATACCAACCCGGTCTCACTCCGAAGTCGCCAAAACCCAGCACTTGGGCAGTGATTTGCGGCATCAGACACCAACGGAAAAAGGTGTCCTTTAACGTCAGCGTCAACGCAACGGGTAAAGAACAAAAGTTAAGGCAGCAAAAGTCCGACTTAGGCAGGCGGGACAGGTGGTGGATGGGTCCACCAAACACTGACTGTGTTGTACCGACGTAGTGCGTTTATTAGTGCGATGTAAACGGTAAATTTCCTGTGAAAACGGAAGTGTATTTTGAAAAGAGACAATGCATGTAACAGGCAGAACTTGAAACAACGTCCCATGACGTGAACAACCAACACACCCAGGGTAAAGATTAGAGTGAGAATGTGTTGCCCAAACCTGCGTCTTTAAGGAACGCTTGGGACTACTCCTATCAGCTCATTGGTCACATGATCGCAGCCTTCCAAAATACGTCGCATACGAATTTTGGTGCTTTATTTTTTGTAGGAAAACGTGTGAACACTTGAGAAAAGTAATACTACTCTTTTTTCCTGAATTAACAAGATTGTTAGGGATATTTTCATATTGTTGAAACACAGGAATCCACACAATACTAAAGCCCTTCATTACACTTTGTTTAAATGAGCACAACTCAATCATACAAATGTATGAAACAACCATTAATATAACCTTTCACATGAAAAACATCAATTTTACAGCATGTAATATATCATAATTCCCCTGCAACATAATGCAGAAAACATCATAATGTAACTCAATGCAACCTCCATGAGCTGTTAGTTGCAGCAAGTTACTGCTAACTGCTAACAGCTAACGTCAGCTAGCTCTCTTCCTGCCGATTTTAACAAGGACTCCATGTTCACAATGTAGTTTTATCAGGGACACAACAGGTTGCGTCCTCTGTCCTGACAGTGTACTGCATCCTTTTGCCCCAGACTTGGCCCGTGGAAGATCTCTGTTTGTCCCAAATCCATTTCCTGTTCTCCCCAGGACACTGGCTCCTGCTAAACATCTCATCATGCAACAGTGAGATCACAGAGCCCACCTGCTTAACAGTCACAGTAGTCTTCTTGTACTTGCTCATTTATTTAAGTCTGGAGCCCTGATTTTTCAAAACTGATGTGACACAACAGAAAAACTTCAGCCACTGCCGTTGGTACACTGGTACAATGCATTATGATAGTTGATAAAGGCCGCCAGCGGAAAGCACTGGTTTTACAATAAAGTTCTTTAAACTTCAGTGTAGCTGCAGTTTTGAGTGAAACAGGTGTTTAATTCTCTCCCAAGCCCTCTTTTTCTGTATTCTTTTTTTCACTTTTCTCTTTGTAAAATCGAGTGCAACATCATGAATGCCTCTGAGGAGAGATCGTCTGAAAGGGTGCGCCATTATCACCGTATGTGCAATTCATTGTGTTGACACTGCAAAGACACGTAAAAGCCGCAGAGTTCTTGGAGAGAGATCAGGGAGGCAGCCACGGGGAGGCTGTGACGGCAGGCCTTTCATCCTACCTTTGAGTTTGGCCATTCAGAGCAGGTACTCCTTCAGATGTAGTTGTTGTACAAACTAGTTTGTTTGAAGCGTCTGAATTCTGCAGTTTGCAGGCATTTTGCAAAAAACATTGCAACTTATATAACCATGTACTCTGCCTCCTATATTGGATTTGTACTTTGCTTTTGCCTATTATCCCATTTTTAATTACATTTATGCCGGTGCACATTGTTGTGTGCCGACTGTGTGTAACTTAATATTCATCACGTTGCAGCCAGGTGGCTGTTTAAATCCGGTTATCTCGGCCAGGTGTCTGCCGAAAAACATTCTTATTCTCTGTGGAACTCCTGCTTTAAAGCATGTTGAAAAAGTAAACAAACACGGGCTGCAACTTGCAGCATCTGACAGCAACCAGATGCAGATTATTTCAAATTATTTTATCTGCTGTGTTTCATATTGGTCCTGTTGAGGATAACGTCTCTGGCAGCTGAGAGTGCTGCTGAGGAGCCCTGCTCTCTCCTTCTCCTGCACTGTAATATTCCTTAAGCCGCCTGTTATTATGTCATGAAATTGGCCCAATGAAAGTCTTCCCCTTTAACTGTAACAATAGAAGTTTTTTTAGAGAAATTGGAAACACATTGAGCAGCCGCACTCTGGGATTAATTTCACCACTGCCCATGCCTTCTTCCAATGTTCCACAAGTATTTAAATTAGGAACACATTTCTGGAGCTCATCGTGTACCATGACCTATTTGTCAAGTCTGACCTATTCATGCTCGCCGCTTAAAGGTTGCTTGAGGTGGAAACACAGCCATTAAATGGTTGAGATGCCCGACCAGGTATTCATATCATGTCTCAGAGGGAATGTGAGGATGATTTCGGCTCATAAATGCTACACGCTGTTAATAATGTTCGTCTGACGAGTTCAAAAGTAGGTGAGAAAACACTATTAACAAGTACTTAGTTCTACATGTTTAACCTCACAGAGGTCACACGCTCGTCTTTACGTTATTTTAAGAGCTTTGCACCTGGCAGCATTCTGCCTCGCATCCCACAGAGTTTGTAAGCTGCTATACAAATATCAAACTGTTAAGTGGAGCAATTTGCACTGAAGCATCCGCTGAGCTAATCCATGCTGCTGTTTGTCGACATTTAGCGTAAGAGAGCTTTCAGGTGACGTCAAGCAACAGTGGTTTTATGTCCAGACTAAAATGGATGGGCCCCTGAAAAGCTCTCCCCATATTTACTTTACTCAGCACATACATGTGAACTGAGAGACTTCCTCAGTGACGTGGGTTACCAGGAACTATCATGCTCTTTCTCCCAGGTGGTGGTGCCTCATGGCTCCTTCACTAATGCTCACTAATTCTAGGCTAGTAATTTTAGCTGTAACATTAGCTTCCTGGCTATTGTTCGCTTCTTCAGCCTAGCTGGGAGCAGCTTTCTGAGCTGACTGAAAAAAGTTGGCCATTACATTATTATTTGAGCTTAAAGCCCTTTCCAGCTCGCTCTTTTTCCCTTCCTTTCTGCTCTGGCATCACAATTTATGTGCAGGTCCTGGCATAGCAAGGAAACTCACTCCAACATTAGTAATATCTACCTTCACAGCGGTTGCGTACAGGCTCAGACTGGCCATCGGGCAATTCTGGCAAATGCCAGATGTGGGCTTCAAGGCCACCAACAGCAACTCTGAGAGAAAATTGTAGGGGGAAAATAAGACTCAGAGAAAGAAGAAAGACCTGCCGGCTCTGGCCCCATTGATGTTGGAACAGCTCATCTGATTAGGGGTTACACAGTCCCAAAAGTGTCAGTAGCCAACTATACATTCAGGCAGGTGCAGTGGTACCAGCTGTCGTCACCTCCCCCACCCCTTTAAGTGTTTCTTGTTGTTGTTCTCTATCATATAATGTCTCTCTATCATATAATGTCAGAGGTCAAGCAGGAAATAAATGAAATCAAGCAGTGGTGGGTAGCTGGTAACAAGAGGGCTGCAGCAAGTAAAATTTATTTATATGGTGCTTTTCGCAGACATCTGTCACAAAGTGCTTCACAAGGGCAATGCAGCAAGAAAGAAGTCATAGAGGTGTGACTACATGCAAAAGTATTTGCACACACACAAGAAAAAAGAAGAAATCACACGACACAACGACAATACACGAAATTTAGTTACCCAAACGCCTGTCTACACAGGTGTGTCTTTTAGCTGTCTGTTAATAGAAACCACAGAGTCAGCAGATCGAAAATTTAGGTGCTACGACCGGTAAATCTCAATCACCACGTGTCTTAAGGCGAGTGCAAGGGACAGACAACAAATTTAGCGTATTTGATCGAAGAGAGCAAGCTGAAGAATACGGGTGAAGTAGTTCAGTGACATAATAAGGAACCTGTGACGATGGAAAATCACCAGGGCTGAATTTTGTACACAGTCCCATCGTGGTTGCACACCAAGAAAAAGACTCATACCATTTTCAGGAGAGGAGGTTTTTATTATAACACACATTTTACTCAAGCAACAATAAATACTGTGCTATGTTTATTTTTGTTGCTTAAGTAAGCAATGGTGATTGCTTATATTTAGGATGAGCATGATTATTGCACCTTCCCCCGCTCCCCCCCTTATGGGCGACCCTGGTTATAAAATCTTAGATGCATTTCTGTAAATGTACAACTTGGCCCTTTCGAAGGGGTCACATTTTGTGCAGTTTTTGTTCAAACATTTTATTCACTGTTTCCTCCTTATTCATCTTTTTACAAACACAGAAAGGACATGAACTGCGGGGTGTTTGTGCTGCGGGAACCTTGAGCATGTACGTCTCAATAATTAACCAGCCAGATTTTCAGTGAAAGAAGCTTCAATGATAGAAGATAACTGATGTGCAGAGCTCACTTGCAAAACACTGACTACATTTTCTCTTCTCCTTTATTTTATTTTTAAATGTCAGCCGTCACATCTGAATTGCACATCAAATAATTATCATATTTACTAGGAGCTAATAGTAACTGAATTAATTATCCTGCTAGGTTATCTAGCAAGGGTCAGGTATGGAGACTGAAACTGTTCAGTATAAGATGATTAAATAAAGCAGAAAATAAATATTTAGTCAACACATATAACCCTAAAATTGTCATCATCATTATCATGAAATGTTATTTTGTACTTCTACTTTTCAGTTCTTCCACTCTGTTTTCATTTCACAA
This sequence comes from Epinephelus awoara, assembly GCA_035609425.1. Classification (NCBI taxonomy): domain Eukaryota; kingdom Metazoa; phylum Chordata; class Actinopteri; order Perciformes; family Serranidae; genus Epinephelus; species Epinephelus awoara. Next base: position 6,807,567 of record CM069300.1, read on the forward strand.
CACAATTTTCTTTGTCAGTCAGTCCAGACAAACAGGGCAGAGCCAGCTGTGTTTATGCTGTCGGCTTCAGAATTTTCATGGTGAGAATATACAGAAAATTAGCATTGATTTTAGAAAGGAAAATTTGTTTTTTTTAAAGATTGCACACAAATGTTCGAACAAATGCAAATGTGCAAATGATTTACTAAAGTAATTCAGTAGTAACTTGGGCTGCCCCCGACTAAGAATTTTCCTCGTCGCTCAATAGTCATCATTTAGGACCATTAGTCGACTAGTCGCCCGCATGTTTACCATATTAATTTAATGATTAAATGATATATTTTGGGGGTTTGAGTTGAAGGTGTGAGAAAGAATAGTATCAGTAACATTGTTAACACTGTGCTACATTACAGAGAAATACAAACCGTACTAATGAACCTTCATAAATATAGGCCTATGTTTTATCTACAAGTGCACGTCACACACTGAGCGAGCCGCCTGTTAATGACGCTGTGGGCTAATGGGCATGTAGCTACTTCCATGTTTCAGATGATACGTCATGTTTGTAGTCGACCAATGAAGATGAGTTTACATATCACCTTGGGTTTGTCCTTCACCTTCTCAAAATGATCCCACACTTTGGATTTCCTGCCCGACATGTTATTAACTAGCCTGTGGAATAACAGCAGGTACCAGCCCTGGAAGCACTGGCATTTGAAGTCTTATTTTGTTCCCAATATGCTTTGTAACCAGAGTGCTATACAGATGGGATCCAGACATAGACCTCCGCCCACTCTACCTGCACTGAGATACCCATCTGTAATGGACTCCACACAGCGCTGACATCAAACATACACTTACAAAACACACAAAATTGTAAACACATTATACACGCGCAGAGACCTCAAGAGACAACAAGCCTTCATAACCACATAGACAAATGGCTATTAATCATTTCAGTGCCCTTAAAAAAAAACACCGGCACATTTCGGCACCATCTCACTATCATATCTACAGTGCGCGGGGGTGGCGGTTTGTCACAAGTGGCATTAGGTAATGAATATTAATGTGCTCAGATGTCAGAAGAATTAATTGTCGAGGTGGGTAAATGCTGCATTATCTGTAAGGCTGGAGTATTTGACGGTATATCAGTGGCAGCGAACTCGCTCTAATGAAAAGCAGAGTTCAGGGAAGAGTAATGGCTGTAGTGAGAGGAGGCAGAAACAACAGGGAGGGAGAGCTCTATTTGCCTTTGCAGATTGGGCTTTCAATGGGTTTGTTTTGCTCTGACATTACCAGCAAATAACATATTGGGTTTGAGATAATTTTATTCCACAGCACAACATATCCATGCCGCGAACAATGTAAGGTGATTGCTTAATTTTGTATCAGAATTGTGTCATTCAAGGAGCTGCAGTGAGAGTGTTTTGTTGCGGCAGCTGTGATTTTGTAGGTGTTCACGGTAAAATAATTTAATCAGGTTTCGCTGACGCCTTTAAAATGTGAGTGAGGTGAACTTATTATTTAAAAGTTGGCACATGAGTTCTGGAAATGTGGAACCACCTCAGTTAAGTTCAGATAACGTACAATATTATGTTTATGCATTTCACAGGAAGCAATTGATGATTTTTGGGGACATAACGATCAGATGTCATTGGCACTGTGATTGGCTCATCGCGATTGAGGGCGGGGCTTAGCCATAGGTCAGTTTATTAAAAAATTGCATTTGCTTCATTAGCGTGTACTCAATGACGTTTTTCGAGGTCAAAACATATCATGTTCACGCACTTCGGATATGGCTGCTCTTAAGACATGATTATTTAAATGTTCATACTTGGAAGTTGATAGTTGATCCTAGGAAAAAAATATTCACAATTTACAGATGTCTCATTTACTGTAAGTCTTTTCGGGCCGAGTGGCATCACATGACAGATCTGGAGGGTGTAATTCCTTGATTTGGCCACTATGTTAAATTGGCAGTGTCCAGCGCCGTTCCTGGGGGTTTGGCCTTGAGCCTCTTCCCCACAGCAGAGATTAGGGACGGCCTACAGAGGTCTGGTAAAGTCTTTTTAAATCCACATCAAAAGATTTTTTTAAATGTTAAAACTTGTAGTCCTTAGAGCCAATTAATGCCGACTGAAATTACATAACTTGAGGCAATTTATGAGCCTTCGCACAGCTCCCCGTGGAGTCAAAAACCACACAACTATTTTTCTTTACATTTGCAGTAGTGCTCTTTGAGACGACAGAGTTTAATGTGTAAAATCAATTTTCTGAGTTGAGTAAACTCTTAGCAATACGTTCATCAACTCACCTCAAGTCAAAAGACTTTAAGTCACAAGGTTTCATGTTTATTTTATGTTGAGGTTCTGAAATGGTCTAAAAATGAGAACTAGACATTTTCAGTTGAATGAAACTGAAATGCATAAAACTTTAAATTTAGCTAAAGCTTAGTTGATTCCACTAATTTGCTGAGTAATGTTCTGGGGTGTAAGCATCACATTTTCTAGGTTTTAGTAATTTATCTCAGGAAAGTCTCTGTTGCAACAGATGCAAGCAGAAAACAAACCGCCAGACAACTTTAAATTCATTGTTCATTTGGATTTCACAAGTCCATCTGCCGAGCGCAGTTTAAGTTGATGTGTAAAAACATAAGTGCATCGTCCTGGAATAATGAGTGATGCGTGAAAGCCTGTAATCACAGGGTAGGTTTCATAAAATTTACCAAGCACGTGTGTTCCTCAACTCATGAGGTGTCCTGAGATGGATGGACAGCTGGACACAGCGAGATGGTATAGATTAGCCGGGTGACTCAGCGGCTGCCTGTCAAGTTTGTGTGTGTGTGTGTGTTTGTGTGTCCTTCCACCAAGCGCCAGAGAGAGTAGAGATAGAGCGAGAAAGGCAAAGAGGGAGAGAGAGAAATGCCCACAGCAGAGCCCGCCATCTCTCAGTTCCAGTCCAGTGCCTGAGGAAATGTACCCTGATATTAGCTATTAAAGAGCAGATTGTCAGGGGAGCCATGCCAGCACTGACAGCAGCTGTACAACGGAGCAGGCTGCAGGGAGGCAGGAGGCTAGCTAAGGCTTTTTCCCTCCACAGCCTTCTTCCTCAGGTCCCCACCGGCTGCCGCCACCCTCCCCACCCCACTCAAAAACTGCCTTTGTGTCTAAGTCTCCGTTCATACGCACTGGGTTGGAAAAAGCGCTTACAGACAGACGTCAGAGACAGCAGCAAACCTGATGAGTGTGTGATTAGATTGGCTCCATACCTGTGCGGTGCTGCAAATGTTCTCATTTGTGGGGATTTTGGAAGGCAATGTGTAACCGCAGAAACTTCCCAACAGAAATTAGGTGCGGATCATTTGCTTTCAGATGAAATTGGAAAGAGATAAATCAGTGTGAATTCAATTCAGTGACTCCTGCCACTGTTAAATATCTGAGATAATGCTTCTTTTTTTTCCCTCTCAACAAAAAAGATGATTGCAAGCGCCGATGCACACTTATTTGTGAATGCAAATTTTTCACCTTATCAATCTTTTATTCTAGGAATATTCAACCGTGACTCTTTTCTCATTTACTCGCTTTGAATACTGACAAGGAAGGAGGAGGAAAAAAATCACAGACGTCGAATGAAATTTGACAGAACTCAAGAGCCATGAGGGATTTCTGTCCTTTAAGTTGTGACAGCATATAATAAGGCCCAATCATTTTAATTAAAGAGCTTAATCCAGCTTCATTGAGAAAGGTAATCAGATCTCGGGGGAGTCCTGTGATTGCCTGAAAGTCTAAGTAGAGTGGAAGGATTTCAGAGCGGCATTTCTCGTCTATCGCCAAAGCAAATCTCAGGAGGGGCGTCTGGAGAGGCTGAGGTACAAATGGAGGAAGAAAAGAGGCGGTGTCCTGTCTCCAAGGGTCGCAGCACCTGTCCTGCTCTACCTTTCTCTTGATTCTCTCTATCTTTGTTACCTTCACCACTCCCACCCTCTCAATTTCTCTCTCTTTAATTGTGTCCCTTACTCGATTACTCTCCTTTAATGTTATCTCTTCCCTCTCACCCTCTCACGCCCCTCACCTACCTCCCCCCTTTTCTTCCTCCTTCACGCACTTGATTTTCCAGCGTTGTTTTGCCAAAGTTTGCTTACTTTTCCAGTTTATCTTTTTCCAACTCTATCTTACTCCGTCTCCCAAATCTACCCTCCTCCATTCTGCTTTCCTATCCTTTCTTTTACCTGGCCTCTCTGTCTCTTTCTCTCTCCTCCGAGTTTGCTGTCGGGCCCCGCTCGGCCATACCAACTTTAGATTGATCACAGTCATTACCTCCATTAATGAGAGGGGATTGAGTTCTTAACTGGGCCTCGCAGAGCCAGTTAGGTCACACTGACTGGGGATATGGATTACTGGAGGCTTCCCAGAGTGCACGGCGTCCTAGACCAGCCAAAGTACACTTTAATCACCTGCCCTTCCAACAGCAAATGGCTCTTTAATGACACCGTGGTTGATGGGTTCACCCCAACACAAGGGCAAAGACGAGCATGTCTTAACATGGGATGGCCTCACCAACCCGGCTTAGTAATAAGTCGGCAGATAAAGACAGAACCTTCCTCGTTCTTGTTGATTAATACTAATTTTCCTCACTCTATCATACAGAGATTAAACAGCTATGAGCTTCGACTTCTGTCGTCCTTACTGTAGCGAGAATGAAAGGATTACTCTGCCATGTTGGGAAATATGCTCGCACATGAGGGCACTTTTAGACGAGACGCTCTGTATCAGTTTCATCTCTGTACGTTCATTACTGATATGTTTAGCCTAGCTTAGCAACAAAGAAAATGGCCGTCTCTGCTGGGTCAAAAGTGCCTTCTAGCAACTCTTTATTTACAAATCATTCATGTTTGACATTTTTGGGAACTACAAGTTATTTTCTTTATTGCTGAGAGTTGAAGATACAGTTGGTAACTTTAATTACAGTCAAACAACTCACGTTTTAAATGTTTATTTCCACAATAGAACACAGATAGAGTTTGGCGTCTAGACTGCGGCCTCATCGCTTCTCATAGATAGATTGGATATTGGGGAGTGATGATTAAATACAGCTCAATCAGAGGCAAGGAGTCTTTAATGCAACTGTCAAATTAGGCAGCATTGATTTCTCACTTGAGATGTATTTTAGTGTACTGTTTAGCTGTAAAATTAGCTATTTGCTATGCTTTTCCAACATGGCGTCCAACTGGGTCACATAGTCCTTTACACAGCGATGGTGTGACGAATGGACATGAAAATGCAAAACTTTATTGCAAATATTTCACATCAAAACTATTCATACCAGCAGCAATACGAATTTCCGACAGGATCCAGGCCCAGGTGCCCAAGGGCTCAGGGGGCCACTAAGTCATTGCATTTCTTGTCAAAGCTTAGTCATCATGCCCCAAAATCCTGGAAAAAGAAAAATAGAAGGAATAGCCTAAACCAGTCCAGATTTCTCCTTCGTCATTAGTTCAAGGTCCACACAGTTTAATACTTGTGTTTGGCCACGTCGTCGAGCTAGTTTGCTGTCTCTGTCAAGTAGCTGTCTGTTATTACAGCAGAGAATGGCACTTCAAAATAAAAGCTCTGTGCCAGAAATTCACTCTACATCAAAATAAAGAGTGTTTTTTACAAATCCATCCATTTAGAATAGAAACATGTTCCACTTTTGGACCATTACCCATCAGTTGAGAACCACTGCCCTAAACATTTATGTTGAAGAAGTCACAAAAAAGAACCATCATGATACATTTTAAGAGATTGTTTCTATCCACTCAGTGTTTGCTCCTGGATTTAAGAAGTGCCTCCTGTCATTCTTTTAAATGATATTTTTTGGAGACACTTTTTGCCTCATTTCTGGCAACAAGGACGTAGGTTTTGTCTCAGCATTGTGGAGGACATACGAAATGTGGTAAATGATAAATGGACTGCACTTGCACTGATCCCTCAAAGCACTTTCACAATACATGTCAAATTCACCCATTCACACACACACAGTCACACACTGGTGACCAAGGCTACCTTACATGGTGCCACCTGCTACCCAGTAACCATTCACAGCCATCAAGAGCAATTTGGGGTTCAGTATGTTGCCCAAGGATACTTCAGCATGCAGACTGGAGGAGCTGGACACTGAACCGCCTATCTTTTGATTAATGGACAACCCACTGTACCTCTGAGTCACAGTTGTTTGGGGTTTGGGCTCCTTTTCCAGAGAATTTTGAGCATCAAACACTCAATTGCACCAATATGTGCTTTTTTCCGCATCAGTTTGTGGTGGGAATGTCTTTAATTCTGTCAAAAACAGCCCTCTGCTACTTTCATCTGTCTACTGGGGGAACAAATGCACATGTTTTAAATACTGAGGGGGACATATCCCCTGAATCCCCCTCAAAATCCACACTCATGGTTGCCAGCTTTTGATCAACACCTACTTTATTCTTTGATGTGCTGTTGACTGGTTTTAAGCAAACTCCCACTAAACAAGCTGAGCAGACTCCATCCAGTCGTGAGACTGTGAGATGCAGTTAAAAGAAACTCAGTAAAAAGCTAGTAAGTGGACCTTGAGATACGATTATGATAAGATGTGAAACTACCGTTTACAGGGTGAAAAATGAATGTTTCATGCTCAATATTAGAAGTGTTGGAAGGCGTCTTTTTCCTCCTTTGGAGGCCATAACCTCCTCCTTCCATGCTCTTTGCAAAGTTTGGCTAAACAAATCATGAAGCCATCTCTCTACTGAATTCATAAAAATGAAATAGATATCGATCTTCACACTCCACATTTCAGAGAAAACAAATTGCCGAAATGTTGGAGTATTCCTTGATAATAGCCCCCGAACAATTTACTCTCCCCAACTGGTGTTTGCTTTTCAAAACGCTGGGTCAATGTAGAGTCGGTCTTTGCCAGACAAACATTTGCTTGGTGGGAAAATGATGCAGTTTATACTTTCCAGCTGTTGATAGATGAAAGAGGAAAATGAGTACAAAGAGAAACAAAAGCAATCTTCAGCAGTCAGTAGAAATAATATCACAGCAAAGACAAAAAAGAATTGTCACCAATGACCAGAGAATCTGATTACCACTTCAAGTCTGCTCTGAGGGTGCTTTTATTTTAGCTCGCTCACGTCGAGAACAGCTGCCAAATCTCAATGACGACTCACAGGCAAAAACGAACGGCTCAAATGAACACCAACCCTTTACTTGCGCTTTTCTGGAACCACACTCAGCCGGTGACCGCGCCATTGAAAAGCTGCCCAGAGAAGCAGGTGTGATGGCAGCTTTTTGCTCGCTGGTGAGCACGATGAGATCGAGTGAGTTAATCGCTGTGATTTCAGGTTGTTTTGATGCCTGGCACACCGGAGCCGACTGGGAGGAGGCGGTTGCTAATTGCAGGGAGCAAAGAGGTCGCTGCCGCTCTGCTCGTGGCATAAACATTATTCATCAGGAGTGACAAGGTCAGCCACATCATAAATAGTTCACAGATTAGTTATTGTTCTTGTGGTAATGACTTAGGCTCGATGGGACGTGGTAATGTAAAGTTATACTTAGGTCGATGATGGCTTTTAAACCATTAGTGATTGATCAAAATTGATGGTCAACATACCTGAAAAGGTGTTTTGCTTTCAGCTGAAGTTCAAATGTAAGCGTGCTCATGTCTTTTTTGTATTCAGATCACTCTCATCTTGTTAAATCTAAGCATGGTGGTTTTTATATTATGTGGATTGGAAGAACTGGGCAGATTTTCTGGCTCTTGCCTGTAGCGTATTGAGCCTCAGCTCAAATTAAACAGAACATAAATTACACACAACTAATAACCGAAGTCACTGGTCCCCTTTTCAGAGTCCAGAGACCTTAAATAAATGTTCCAGTCATGGTATTGAGTGAAACGGCCTGGAATAATGGCCATTTAATGCCAGATGTTCTTCTTTAGATCAGGCAGTGTTTAGGCATACTGGTGGAAGGAGTGTTTTACTTCAGTAATAGTACTAATACCACACTGTAAGAAATACACTACAAGTAAAAGTCCTGTCTTATGTAAAAGAATGTAAGTATTATCAGCAAACTTAAAGGAGCAGTGTGTAAGATTTAGGGGGATTTAGTAGCATCAAGCAGTGAGGATTACAGATCGCAACCAGCTGAAACTTCTCCTGGTTAGAATTCCTTCAGTGTCTCTTGTTCAGGAGGTTTTTTTATCGTGAGCTGAATTATCCGCAGAGGTCTCCTCCTGTCCAAAACAAATGGACCCAGTGTTTTAAACTGATAAAAGCACTGAATAAAGCAGTTTCACGTTAAAACAAATCAGTGTTTCTCCAGCGCTGTTTGGCATACTGGAGACAGGCTGCTGTCCCAGCACCTGCTAACGTGTGCTCACCTCTTGTTCTTTGACGACTTAAGATTCAGACGTTCAGGAGACTTTTACCTTGAGCCGAGTTATCTGCAGGGGTCTCCTCCTCTCCAAAACAAACGGGCCAGGTTATCTATATGGGTGAAAACACTGAATAAAGCAGCTACAGTGGCCCACGCAAAAGAACAAATGTCCCGATCAAGAGCCAGTGTTTAGTTTGTCCACTCTGGGCCACTGGAGAAACATATGTAGACATAAATGGCTCATTCTAAGGTAATGAAAGCACAATTATTCTTATTGTTATTCTGGTGATTATACACTAAAGAAGCATACTTAATTCATCATATTCCATTTCTGCCAGTTTATCCCCTTAAATCCTGCACACTGGACCTTTAAGGTGTAAGCATTATAGAGAGGGCTCAGCTCCAGAGTGTTAGTTACTGTTTTTCGGGGGCGGAGAGAAAGCAGCTTTCTTTTCTTAGTTTCCTTAAAAGACACTCTATTTCGGCTTTAACACCCCCCTTCACACTCAAAGAGAAAATGGACTGAACCCATACACACTCCAGCCCGACTCTGGGGGTTTTCCAATCTCTGCATCATCACTGAAGCCTCCGAATCAGAAAAACAAAACTGTTAACACTTGTTTCTCGGACTGGAAAATGTGGACAAAGCATCCATAATATGCAGTAAACAACACGCGAGGCAGATACACTCAATTTATTGTATTACAGTCCATTTCTGTATATGCCCATAAATACACACTGGACCTTTGAAGTTACTGCTGCATTAATGTGTATGTTGCATTTTACTGCTGTAAATGTTTAGGTTTGTGCTCATTTTATCCTGCTGGGTACTTTAATCTACAGCAATGCATCATATTCTGCAAGATCATCATGTGTTTGTAGTGTTGCCGTCCTGTGAGAACCACAGATCTCTAAAAAGTCAGTTTTTCATGGTGTCAGTAAAACAGCCCTGTTCTCAGCTTTGCATTTTCCAGCTGATTCAAGAGGGATTTTTAGGAGTTAATTTAGCTTAAGAAGTAGCGGGGGAATTTTCTCAGTGCATTAAGGATCCATCGGTTTATCACAAACATTCAACAACACATCTGGAGATACATGGTTTTCACTGGACAAAGAGGTATCAAAAAGGCTAATCTGGAAAATAACTAAAGCTTTCACACATATTTGTCTCTGAGATGTAATAGAGTACATCAGACAGCATAAATTGAAATACTCAAGTAAAGTTCAAGTGCCTTGAATTTGTACCAAAGTGCAGCACCTGAGTAAATGTACTTACATTCCACCACTGCTGAAAACACATACAGACACACAGATAGAGGTCACACAGTTGCTGCACCACATTGCACCACCGATGCTCAATCCTCTGCTGGCCAACCGTAATCTATGGACGCCCTTGCTTGAGGTCATTTGGTCATGTGATGGACAGACCCTGTCTAAACAGCATAAAAGGACTGCAGCGGCAGCAGCACTGACAGAGTGAAAAGAGAAACATCACAGCTGCTGGATGTAGTTTTATTGACCGCACCATATAATCCAGTTTGTAATTTATTGGACTGGTGCTGTGAGCAGAAATGCAGACATTGTACTGGACTGGTCGTGGTGACGAGGGGGCTGAGTGTGTGGTGAAGCTCTCAGTTTAACTGTTGATCCATGTCTAACCCTCAGCTGTGGTCGTGAACTTTGGGTAATAAAGAACATGTTGTGGTTACAAGCAGCCAAAATGGATGGGGTTGCTGTGATGGCACATCCAGACCAAACGCAAAAGAACAAATAGTTTGTGGGAGGCGTTGAATTAAGATCCTACATATTCTTCTGAAATTTAAACAATCACGTATTATTTTGACAACCTGGTTTCTCCATTTGCTTTTGCTCCATTTTTCCATTCAGTAAAATTGACAAGACACTTGTTGTGGAGGTCAGAGTATTTAGCTGACATTTTGCTGCACAACCTGGTGTTAAAATCAGTGCAGTGCATGCTGGTATGGCTCGCGCAGCTGCCCCAGAGAGCACAGCATCTCTCTCTGTTGCTCTGCACAATGTTGAACTTGCACTGCTGTTGTGAAAGCCGTGTTAGGGATCATTTGAGGAGCTCGCTCGTTCTGAAAGGAGCTCAGAGTAGAAGTGTTGCTCCCTCACACTGAAAGGGGTCAGTTGAGATGGTTCAGATGGTTGATGTCCAAGTGGGAGGTGACCCCAGGGATGACCACTGGAGGAATTATAGATCCCATCTGGCCTGGCAATGCCTCAGGATCTCCCAGGAGAAGCTGGAGGATGTAGCTAGGGAGAAGGACGTACGGGCTGTTTTGCTTAGCTGGCTGTCACTGCAGCCCGCACCTGGTAAAGCTGCAGAAAATGGCTGTATGGAGTATCTTAAAGGGATAGTGCACCCAAAAATGAAAACTCAGCCATTATCTACTCACCCATAAGCTGGAGGGTGGAGGCTTGGGTGAAGTTTTAGAGTCCTCACAACACTTGCAGAGATCCAAGAGGAGAGGGGGCAGCAACACAACTCCACCTAATGGAGGCTGACGGCGCCCCAGATTCAAACGTCCAAAAACACATAATTGAAACCACAAAATATCATTAAATGCCATTTTGACCTTAGAGAAATGTTTGGACTCTGAATGAGAAAGATGGAGGCTGAGGTGGTGGAGGTAAAGCTTTGCCAGCAGCAGTGGCAGCAGTGTGTGGCAGCACTGATGTAGCAGGGATCAGTGAGTAGGAAGCCATATTTAAATGAACCGCCTTGTGTGGGAATGGGCTGTGATTGGTGTGTGACTGATACGAAACAATGATCCAGTCAGCTGGCTGTCACCTGGTTACAGTTGGGGCGTATGACTTCTGCGTCCTGTATAAACTAATAAGTTTCATTAAATGTAGGTGAAACCCTGTGAGCAAAGACCTCAGGCTTTAGATGGTTCTGAATACTTTGTTTCCAATACCTTTATTCTACGTTGGCGACAAGATGATGCCAGATCGTGACAGATTTAGCATACATGTCTACATGAGTCTACAAGTAAACGTCAGGGAAACATGGAAACTTTTCCTTGGTTTCAGATTATATTCTTGCTAAAACTCGTCTGGTTGTGTGTAGACACATTTATTAGTGATTTTTAACAGAAGAAGGGGCTGCTATACACAGCTGCAGGAACATTGCTACATATAGCTACATGCTAATACCAGGGAAATATGTAATCTTGATTGCTGATAGTGCCACTGTCTCCCTAATCTAATCTGTCTCCCTGCTGGAACTTGTCAAGTTGAGTTTAGAGGCTTATATTGGCAATTTTTTCCCTGATAGTAAGTGCTGCTTTTTTTCGGTTACAGTCACTCCCCAGGTGCAAGTACACTGCTACATGTAGCTACATGCTAACATCAGGGAAACATATGATCTTGGTCGCTGATATTGTTAATTTCTCCCTGATTTTGGATCATATTCCTGCTGGAACATGTCAGGTTGTGTTTATAAGTTTTTACTGGTGATTTTTTGCAATAGAAAGTGTTGCTATTCTCCGTTACAGTCATTCCCTGGCTGCAGCGATGGTGCAGATGCCAAGATGCAGAAGACCATGTTTGTACAAAGAGAACTGAATATAGTGTTGGAGACAGGACCCAGTTCATTTCTATGGAAGTTTCTCAGTGGCAAATTAAACCAAAAAGAAGCTTGATTTCTGTGGCATGAAATGACCTGGATCTTCCATATTGTGGGGTCAATTAAACAAGCACACTTAACTTCTGGTAAAGCACTCCACTAACTTAAGTGGGGATAAGAATAGTTAATGGTTCGGCCCTTCTAGACTTTAGAAATTTTATCTGACTGCATGATAGTGAAACGATTCATTTCACAGGGGTTGTGACACTCACAAAAAATTATCCAGTGGTTTATAGACATCTCTTTTACAATGTAAGTCTATGGAGAATGGCATCACATGACAGACCTAGACATTGTAATTCCACTTTTGGCCACTATATAAAATTGACATTAAAACTCAGCGCTGTTCCTGGGGGCTTTGTGGAAGACCTGAAAACTAATCAGAGCAGACTGGCCTTTTTTGGGAAATGATAGCTTAAGAAAGTGTAACAGCGGCTGAACCAGATGAGAGTGGACTCAAACGCACGACTCTGGAGACAGTTTGGATAAAATAACACACTCTTCACTGGTCAAAAGGTAGGTTCAGTACACAGAAGGATTATCAGTGGAGGCAAATTCAAAAACCAAGAAAAGGACACTGGGAAACCAAAGTCTGGAATACAAGACACACAGTGAGATGAACTGGCACTGAGACAAAACAAAACACACACTAAATACTGCGGTGAGGGGAAGGACAATGAGACACAGGTGAGGCCAGTCAGGGCGGGACAGACAATGAGACACAGGTGAAGTCATCAAAAACGAGGGAAACACACAGGGGCAGGAAGCGAAGTGATCTGAAACAAGAGGTGATGTGAGTTTCAAAGTAAAACAGGAAACAACATTAATGAATGAAATAAAAGAAAAACATAACCCAAGAAAGTTCAGCTGTGAAATACAGGTGCAACCACCGAGCTGTTTAGACAGAGGGTGGATACAGGTGTTCTTGCACGGACTGTCTGAGGAAAATAAACATGTTCTAGTAGAAACCTATCAGGTGTATTAGGTCCCCTTTAACAAAGCAGGAGATGTGGGAATAAAAACACTGAGCTTTGTGGTTCAAAGTCTGTGCAGTTGCGAGAGTCGTTGGGTGGTGTCTGTTTTGGCTGTTGGTTGTATTTTTGTTGCTGATTGAGAGCAGGCAGGGTTGCTGCACAAATACAGTCAACACCCAAAAATCAGAGTGTGGAGCCCGACCAATACACCGACACACTGCTTTAGGAAAGCTCACAGCTCATAATCTGCAGTTACATTTACTGTTACTGTCCTCTTTCTTTGATAAACTGATTATTCAGGTGGAGAATATATACTCTACCTGTGAGCACCAGCTGACGCTATATTAGCAGATATTCATTTTACTCTCAAATACCATCATCACTGTCATCTGAGCTCCACTTTGTTGCTCACTAACCCTGCCAAGGCACGCATTTGTTATCATATGTTTTATGATTTTGTTCCGTTTTGTAGATTAAACCCTCTCATCGCTTCTCCCTTCATTTCAGTGCTCATGTACTTTTTTTGTCGTGCATTTATTTTCCACCTGCTCCTGTTCATTACTTTAAAGATCTGCATTCAGAGAAGGCGGCGAGTTTCATGAAAGTGCAGCAAATTTCACAGTTGGAGCCAGTCGACTGTAAGAGGAGAGTATTACAACAAGTAGAAATGTGCCTCAAACCCATTTCAAAGGTTAATGGATTGGATGCCCACAAATACTGAAATACTAAACAAGAAAACGCACAATGCATACATTTACATACATTTAGAGCATTTAGCTGAAGCTTTTATCCAGAGTGTCAGTGCAATAAGCTGCAATCCTTGGATGTAATTCAATACATCAGCTTGAATAAATAGACAGCGTTCACCAGGAGCTCTCTCTGATTCTTCTTATGTAAAGGAGGTCTGTACTTCTTTCACCACAGGTCATAGCAGAAACACGCCGACCGCTCCAAACTTCTGATGTATTTCTTTTAACCTTTGGCAGACGGTGATGATATAACTTGGACCACGTTTGCGGCACCAACTGGCGACACCTCCGCTGGGATAAATAAGAACCATATATAATGGCTCACAAAAATAGCATGACATAATTCACTATTGATCTGCTCTCCTGGCTGGCTGATCTTCATTTCGTGACGCTGGAGTGCGGAGAACTCAGAGGCACTGGCATCGATCAGGCGGTGCTCCCAAGGCAAAATTAAATTTTCGTATGTGTGGCATCAAGTCCTCTGTATTCCATACGCTGACATGTGGTGTTGTTTTATGAGTCACGCAGCAGCTATTTGTGTGACATGTTAATGTGATCCCACTTGCTGATGGTGGATTAAAGGTCCGATTATTGTGCACGGCTGTCTCTCTCAATAACATAGGTTGTGTTTGTTTGACATGAAGGCATACATACTGTGGCACATAATCAATGATCCCCTCAATAACTCATCACTCTTCTTGTGAGTTTGGAATATCTTTATTTTTTATCATCATAAATATAAACTCGTCCATACCCATTGTTAGCTTTGTCACCTTCTGCCTATACCAGTCCTCAATGCCTATGTGCAGTTTCACATAGATTAACTGCGTCAGTGAGTAGAAAAACGTGGTGCCGTGATTATGTACAGCATACCATACCATGACTTAGTCATACCAAAAATCAGAAGAAAAAACAACAACATGGGTCCACAGGGGGAGCCACAGCGATCGGTCCCATTTTAGCCATTTTTCTGTTGTTATAGCGCCACCCAGTTGCCAATTAGAGTTAAATTTCTCCAGTCACCTTGAGGCGTCCTGTTCTACATATCTACCAAGTTTAGTAAAAATCCATATGGCGGTTAGGCCTAGATAAGAAATGAGCTCTCTAGCGCCCCCATTTTGTTTGATGGGGTCAATAATGGAGGGGTCCCCTCAGATTATGTGTGGTCACATGCCTACAAAGTTGCGTGGTGATGGGTGAAACCCTTGAGATGTTATACACCTTTATGTGATGAGCCACGCCCTCCGCAATATTCATTGCCTTTATAAAGCTCAGTTTTAGTAAGTTTTCCAACTTTTGCCAAGAGGGAACTTTAGATATTGGTCCCTAGATTATGTTCACCCAGTTTCATGCAGATCGCTCAAACTTCCTAGGAAGAGATCCATTTGTTGTTTAGTGTTTTTCAAAACATTCAAAATGGCGGAAAATCTATATAAGCAGAAGTTATGGGTTCTTGAGGCAAATGTGTTCCTCATGAGGAGAGGCATCTCTGTGCAAAGTTTCATGTCTCTACAACATACAGGGCATGAGATATGCCCATTCAAAGTTTGACATTTCAGTCAGTTGCTATAGCGCCCCCCTTTGGCCAACTGATGTAATATTGCTTCATTCACGTCCTCCCATGACCCTCTACCACTGTGCCACATTTCACATGGATTGACCAAGTCAGTGAGGAGAAAAACATGGAACAGACACACACACAGAGTTTTCGCCATTATATAGTAAGATCAAGGCGACTCAAAAAACATGGTGTCTTATCTTAAAACAAGTCTGATCCCAGTTTGGATTGGACTGCTGCTTGTTTTGCTTTAGTTGGTGTTGCCCAAATGTTCCTGCCTATCTAGAAATAAAATGGGTGATTTGCTTTTGCTGCATAAATCTGTGTATGCAGTGGTCTACCCCATGTCATCATTCATCACTTATGTAAATCCTTACTCTTTACATATAAGGGTGCTCTCACGCCTGCTCTGTTTGGTTCGGATCAATCGATCAATCAATTGACTGATTTGTTCACATCAGTCAATATCAATATGCAAAACAAAATAAATCAGGTCACAATGTTCCCTGAGGCTTAAAATACCCTCGTAGCTGCAAACAGATACACAAACATGTTGAATTTTGCCTTTATAAATCTGACTTTGTGAAATGTTTACAGCCATGGAGGTTATAATCAGTTACATGCATCAATTGAAATTGCAGATTTTCAACACTGCATACCATTACTGTGAAAAACGGCAGCAGCATGTATTTTATTATGAGTATTTTAACTCTGGATATAGCAGATGTAGTTACATTTCATTATACGGGTCTAATTTCTGGTGGTTGGGATCATTAGCGCTCACACCAGACATACTAAGCCTGCCCGGGGCCACTTTCACAAAATGACAGGGAGCCAGGGGCCAGTTCATACCAAATATTAATAATATGTATCAGAAGGACACTAACTTATCTGTCTCTAAAATTATTCATTTACACATTTACTGACTTATTAACTTGGCACATGAATTGACACGAGGCCTGTATCAGATGTTTTACTGTCACCTAGAGACAAATCCAGTCGCAGAGGCCCGGCACAGGTCAGCTGTAGACAGGGGCGTTTCCAGGATTTGAGGACAACAAACAAGCTTCATTTTGATGCTTTTTTACACACTCTGGCATCTAAGTCACATTCAAAGTTTTTTTTTTAATTTTACATTTACATTACAGAAAAATTCCCAGTGTGAGTCACTTTATTTTATTTTGAAATATGGTCAGCAGGCCACCCTGCACTCTGTCACGGGCCAGATATACCCTGCGCGCCGTAAGTTGAGTATCGCTGGCTTACACTCTGAAGTGGTTCAGCGTTTCTGTATTTGCTCGTGTTTTATAACTCGGCAGCATATTTTCTAAATGCCGCCCAGGTGTTTTCAAAGTGGTGAAGATGTTCTTTTCATTTGCTTTTTGTTTGTATCGCTCAGATCTGTGTTCTGGTCTTTTTCACATTGTCAAACTCTTTGAACCCGGATCTGGCAGCGTCTTAAACTTGAACTCGCCAACATGTGCAAATCAACAGAATATCAGACTTTATTTTAATCCCACTCACAACACACACCGTCACTCATATTTAACTACGGTAATAATCTTGCATGTTTGTATGTTTTGTCTTCTGTGTCCACATCAAAGTCTGACAAATCATGTTGAGCCACCTGTTGGTTGAACATTACATGAATAAAACATCTTTGCCCCTAAATTATGAATGGAGCCGTGCGATTCAAAACAAATCATCTATTTCCTCTCTGCAGATGGCGTTCCTGGAGCAGTGCCCCTACCGCTCTCCCCTGTGCTCAGACCGGCACTACCCTTGGCATCCCTGACGACCCTCACGCCGCCAACTCCGGCACCTGTGGCCTCACCGATAGTCCCGAGCACCACGGCGGCCACAGCCTCAGAGACTACCTCAGCTGCTGGAGGAGACTCAACTCTCAACTCACCCTCAGAACCAGACGCGGAGCCTGAGGCCGAACCCGAGGCGGAGATGGACGCGGAAACTGAGGAGGAGAAAGCTCGACGTCTTCTGTACTGCTCGCTGTGCAAAGTGGCGGTCAACTCGGCGTCGCAGCTCGAGGCTCACAACAGTGGTGAGAGATGTGTGCTGGCAGTAATGAGTGATGAGGTATCTGTGCAGAAGACAAAAGAGTTTTTCTCATCAAACACAGAGACTTTAGCAGGATTATTCCTTTCCATGTGGGGCAATTTTCCATCTGAAACACACACCAGCGTCAGTGATAAAATAATGTTGCTGTGCTTTTTGTGAAAAGGTTGTTATGTGCTGGATTTCCACACAATCACCCAGCATCACTGCTGAAGTGCTCTTTGTCACTGTTGCTGAGGTATATTGGCTGTCTTCAACAATAATTGTCAGGCCTACAAAAAGCACATTTTCACATTTTTGGGGAGGTTTGGCAGTGGTTTCCATAGAAACAACTATCCAACTTTGATCAGGTATTGTGCGACAGCCACGCTTTAGAAAATACAGGAGATTTTAGTCTGAATCAGCGTGACAAACTAATTTCTAAAACCCCATTCGCACACAGAGTGGGGGAAATGACAGCACTCTGACTCATCTTCAGCCGGTGCTTCATGCACAGGAATGTCCCACTGCTTTTGCATTTTTTTATAATTAACATTTGGTTTGAACAAGAGACCAAGTCAAACAATCTATCAACAGGGGCATGGCGGACGCAAACACACTGACGTCTTCTCCACAGTGAAGCACAGCGGCCCACTCTGGATTACACAAGTGACCTCAAACTTATTGATCAAGCTTGTTCAACAGAGAGACTGTGACCCTCTCATAACCAGCCAGCTGAACCACTGTTGTAAGCCATTCTTGATAAGTGGGTGGACACTCTCCATCTTCCTCCAGCAGTGCCAGCAGTATGCTTTGACCGGATGAAGGAAAAGTCTTTGGGTTCAGTTGTTGAGTCCAAGAAAGAAAGTTTTGCAGAGAATATATAGAAAATAACCTGCTGGCTATGACTCCACTAATCTTACAGTTCTGGACATGTCAAAAGTAAATATAGAATAGAGCCGTCCCTATTCTGAGAGGGGACGAGGGGGCCAACTTTGTCAAAAAACAGACAAACAAAAAAACTAATTCAGAAGGTGGCGAATCCCCAGAATAGTGTTTTTATTTCAGAGTACCGAGGAGACGCTTGCTCACTGCACAACAGGCTGAGAAAATAACTTTTCTTGTCATTATTATTTTTAGTGCTGCAGCTGCTGTATCGCCCTGTTCCTCAACCCAATCACCAGAATAAATGTTGGCATTCTACGTTTCTGCAAACCGCAGATATGCTACATTAATATAAAACATTTCTTTCCATTGCAGTTTTCAATTGTATGTCATGAGGAGGCAGTGGTTAGCGTGTGGTTCGGTGTAGGCACAAAAAACACCTGGTTAGGGTTTGGATAAGACGATGTTTTGGCTTTGAGGTTCAGTGTGTAGGAAGAAGAAGGTATACTTAATTAATCCCTGAAGGGAAATGCAGGTTTTTCACTCTGTTGTCATATACACACAGGCCTGAAATACACACACATGCACAAACAGGACCTGTACATGCATTAAATGGAGAGCGAGGGGGGCTGCACATGGACAGGTGCCCCGAGCAGTTGGTCGTTCAGCCGTGCCCAGAAGGTTCACTGGCACCTTTCCAGCTACCAGTCCATGCTCCATATTGGGTCTGGACAGAGGCTTGAACTGGCGACCCTCCTGCTCAATATGGACTGAGCTACTGCCGCCCTCACTGGCAGCTTTAGTGACATCTAGTGGCTGAGGCTGCAGATTGCAACCAACTGAAACAACTTCTTTGTGCCGAGTGTGAAGGAAAACTACGGCAGCCACCGCAACATCGCAAATGGTCCTATCTAGAGTCAGTGTTTCGTTTGTCTGTGCATAGCCACTGTAGAAACAACATGGTCAGCTCTATGGAAGAGTCTCCGCAGATAAAAACGTCTCATTCTGAGGTACTATTCGGACGGGATTAGTTTTACATAGGAATGTAGACTAATGTCAGTTTGCCACAGGATGTCTGGAATATAAATGTCCGATTCGCACGGGACAAGAAATCTCCGTAATTCTACCAGAGATGGGAGTGGTAACTCGCTTTGCACCCTGGCATCACCTCCCTGTCGGCATGTGCGTGCCACGTTGCTTCCCGAAGGATAATAAGGATGAAGGATAATAATAATTAATGATTAGCCCAATGTGAAATATTGCTCATGATCAGGATTGTGTGCACACGATTAGCAATATGGATTGATATCAGGCCCCCACGTTTCCACGTTAAACTAATCCCGTGTGAATAGGGCACTTCTTATTTTCAGGTGATTACACACCAAAGAAAACACACTAATTATACTATATTCCATTTCTGACAACATATCCCCAGAAATCCCACACACTGGACCTTTAAAATACCCGGTTTGCTTGTCACAAACACAGCTGGATTGTTAAAAATACTCACTTTTGTGGTTTGCTGGTCTCGAACAACCATCTACTGCTGTCTGCTGCTCGACAGCTGTCTCACCTAGGTTTAATGCCATCGACCATCTTCTCCTGAACCACCTCATTTACATGCAATCTGAACTGCATCACAGTTGATATGTACAAATAACATACAATTGTAACATACCCGTGGTTTGCAGAAAGGTACAACTGCAGCTTCTGTTGTGGCGACTGGGCTGTGTTCCTGTAAGCATCATTTATCATCTTAAACTAGAGTTCCTGAAGAAATTGTGTGTGAGTGCCGTTCTGAGAACACATGTTGACACTAGCTGTATCGAGCTGGACACAAAAATAGTGTTTACACATCAAAGCGCAGCCACTTAAAGGCCGGGGTTGAACCTTAATGTAAACAGTGCCCCGCAGTGACATCCAAGAGACAGAAATATGTGTGAACCGTGACATTTTGCTCGGCTGACTTTAACACGTTTTTCTACTTTTGATCAGGGACGTTTTAGGCTAATTTACAAGTCGACCTTTTCACACTGACCCTCATATTTCCTACACCAGAAAATCGATAGCAGACGTGAACGTCCTTCAGGCGGCACTCTGTGGGGTGAAGTTAATGTACTGACTGCGCTGCTTCCTGTTTGAACCTGCAGGTACGAAGCACAAGACGATGCTCGAGGCCAGGACCGGCGTGGGCTCCATCAAGTCCTTCCCCCGGCCGGGAGTCAAAAGCAAACTGGCTACAACCACCAAGTCGGCAACGGGCCTGCAGAACAAAACGTTTTACTGTGAGACGTGTGATGTGCATGTGAACTCAGAGACTCAGCTAAAACAGGTGAGAGGCCAATTTGAAAACTCTCACACAACTTCTTCCCAACTTATGTTTAACGTAGGGTTTTTAAAATAATTGAGGGAAAATAAAGAGCTGGTGAAGGAAAGACAGATACAGATTGGAGATTCATTGTGATTGTGGTGCAGCACAAAAGTAATATTTCACCACGTTTCATCATTATTTATCACTTTGTCTTTGACAAAATAATCCACATTTTATGAAATTCAATTTTATTCACAGCATTGCTATGGAGTCAGATGAGAAGATTGATGCCACTCTCATTTTTGTCACCTCTAAATTCACTGCCACTGTCCAACACATGAAAATAAAAGTTAAAACTATTCTTTAAATGCACATATTCAGAATGAAACTGGATTTATGGGCTGATTTAAATCAGATCATTAAGATTTGATTGATTCAATAGATGAATAAAAAATTTGCTTTGTGTCTTATATGTATAAAAATACACTTCCATTTTCACAGGAAATTAGCAAGCAATCTTTTTCAAAATACACCCAAGGCTTTTGCACACTGAGTCCGTTTTTTGCAGATGCATTTTTTGAAACTGAATGAACATAAAAATTTGCAATATGTGACGAAATGAAAAGACACATTTCCTCCTTTGCCTCTCTCCACTGGAGTTACTGACTGTTATCACTCCCTCTCTGTCTTTCATTTGGCACCGCAGCTGCATGAAGGGGTGGAGCTGTGACCACATCCTCCTCCTCTTTATCATCATCCCCTGAATATTATTATCTGACCTGTTGAAAGGTGTCTTGTTGCAGCTGTGTCCCGCCGGCACATTTTCTTCACTGATTCTTGGTCAAACATCTCTAAAGGCTCTGACGGATGTGAAAAACGCTGCAAATCGAACCTCTTCTGAAAATTTTAACGACGAAAGAAAGTTTCGGACTCAGTGTGCAAACATGACTGACACAACTTGAAGTCGGATGTCTTTTTAGACGTGTGACAATTTTGGACGAAAAAAACGGACTCAGTGTGCAAAAGCATTTCTAACGTCGGTAAAACACTGTTTTTTCTCGTGTGACTGAGCCCTAATGGAATTCAGTCATCATTCATTGTATTGTTTACACATGTGTGAGTAAAAGAACAAATGTATTTACACCCTGTAGTTCAGGGCGAGTCATCAATGATACTGTAATGACTTACAGGAAGATAAGAGAGAAATTTTCATAGAGAACCCAATATTATCTCCTTGAAACATATCTGGCATACAAACAAGATGAGAACTTGCAATTTTATGTTTTTATTTCACTCTTTCTTCGGCTCATTTATTCCATTTTGGTGCACTTTGGTTAACAGCACGTTGAGGCTGTGTAGTAACAAAGCACTTTACTGGGTGCATGTGTCTAAATGTTACAAGCATTTAGCTGTTCATCTGTGAACACCCACTTATTTAGACTCATTTACTTCAGTGTCAGATTTCACTTTTTGTTGGATTTAAAATTAAAATTTCTGGACACAAAGATGTGCTGCCACTAGAAATGATCTCTCCCTTTATCCTGCTGCTCTGCTGTCACAGCAAAGCTCCCCCCGCCTGAAATCTCTTGCGAAAACTTCTAAGAAATCTGGTTAAGCGTACACTTTACATGGCCAAGAAATTGGACTTCTCCAGCAGAAATAAAGCTAACGGAGTCTCTCCTAATCCCTCTCCTCAAATAAGCAAATCAGGTTACTCTAGGAAGCTGACAATAATCTTATCGCCTTGTGATATTTTCCTCCGTGTGGCTTGGCTGAAACTCTTCCCAGGAATGTGTGTCTTGGTTGTTGCTTTGGGGCACTCCACAAATCTTCTTTTCTTGTAGCTGCTGATCATTCTGTCACGGGGGGAATTTCATCTACAATACTTGAAAACCACTCGGTTTTGTCTGAGCTAACCTTGAGATTTCTCACTGAAAATAGACAGGCTTTGTATGAATTTTTCATGCAGGGGCTTTTACTGAGTACTTCTAAAACAGCAGCGATTCTCAGTGAAAAGAATCCAGCGTGACAAATTTCAGTTACAGCTTGAAACCAGAGAAAAAGTGTGATTGTTAAATCCACTGCAAGGACTTTAGTCGCAGCCAGAAATCTGCCTTTTGTTGTCAACGTGTACT
This sequence comes from Epinephelus awoara, assembly GCA_035609425.1. Classification (NCBI taxonomy): domain Eukaryota; kingdom Metazoa; phylum Chordata; class Actinopteri; order Perciformes; family Serranidae; genus Epinephelus; species Epinephelus awoara. The sequence continues at coordinate 6,830,252 of CM069300.1, forward strand.
CACACTGAATTATTTATTGGCTTGAGGTTACAGAGGATTTCTGTGTGTGTCATTCCAGATTCTTGTACTTCACTTGTTTATTCAGATCCACTGGTCGTCTCTGGGCTTTCAACACCAGAGGAGCTTTAATATGACTCCTCGACGTCCTCTCTCAACACGGCATACTGTATTAAACATGGGAATCTAATGTGTCGTTTGGTAAATGCTCTCTGCACTGTACTTTGCAGTGCCATAACTGCAGTCATTTTCACCATGGGTGGCTCCAGTGGCAATGAAACCCTTAAAGCTGTAATACTTTCCGCCTTGTATTTTTAGTCCCTGCCCCCTCCTCCTCTGTTGGTCAGGTTCCCACCTCAACGCATGATAAGCTATCTACCCTGAAATGGCATCCAGCCCGGGGCTGAGGTATCAGGCATCTATAAAGCACCACAGCAAACCTGCAATAAAAAGATAATGACAATTTTCACAGTTTTTCTATTACATGGAACGTACAGAGAAAGACGCAGGACGTAAACCAGCAGTATCTCAGCAGGTGGCCATAAAACTGCTCAAACCTTCGATCAGCAACGTTATCCGACAAGCTATCTATGAAATCTGGTTTGGATATTCATGATCCCGAGAATGGTTCGACCTTTCTCCTCGCCCCACATGCACACAAGAATTATCAAAATGATCTGATTGCCAAAAGACTTTCTGAGAACGTTCATACTCTCCAGCTGATGGACCGTTTTGATATAAATTACACGTTTTTTCTCCAGCGCCATCCTCAGAGCAGGACAGACTGTGTTGCTGATGGTCTGTATTTTTAGAGATGGACAGTAACTCAATTGAACATATTTAAAATCTGTATTTAATTTATGCTTTGCTGGACAGAAAAAAAATGAAGATGTAATTTGTAACAAAATATTTCAAGAGCTTTTGAAAATACACTATTGATACATCATCTTATTTTCAAATAAGAGCATTGTCTCTACACTGAGCTTAAATAGAAACTGCCCCACATTTCACAGGTGTGCACAGGTATGAGGGAATTAATCAGCTGTGGGTGTGTTCCTCAATAATTGACAACAGCCTGTGCACCATATGTTCAATATCACACAAACGAAAGAAAAACACAGGAAAACTCAAGCTCTCCACACAACAGAGGCTATTAACAACACATCGGCCTTGCAGCTTCCATAGATCATTCAGAATGTTCAAATTGGTTTCTTGAACGTTTTCAGTGTCCTGGAAACTAAACAACGACAAGGGAAAATTGCAATAGTAATCATTCATATCTTTTGGGACGTCCAAATAACATATCAAAAGTACACCATTATATACTTGGTGGATCAAGGTAAACTCAGTGCTGGAAACTTGGGGCCACTATGTCACAAAGAAGTGCATATCCTGCTTCTGAACGTGATATTTTCATATAATTTATGTTTAAACATTATTTTTTTTGGATGTTCGTTCACATATAACCATCAGATATGACCTGTCATGAATGTATATGTGCAGTGAGAGGGTACCCGTACCTCAAAATGACCTTTTTTTCAATCCGAACAAAGTCAGAAAAGTCAGTAAAATTAGATTATTAAGCATATTATCGTTCAGTTTTCTGCACGTACAAATTTGTTTGTCCATGAAAACCATGATGCATATCAGCACTCAGACTGAGACCTTTAATGAGACCAGACTTGAAAGATGCCTTGGCTTTTTCATTCTTTGGTTTAACTGTTGGTGCCACTGAAGGTCGATGTCAGTGACTAAGCTGCCACTTGGGGAGGGTTATTATGCTGAAATATCATCTAGAGATTATAGTATTTTCAAAATACCAAACTAGGATTTGCCACTTTGGGTCGTACTGGTTAGTGAAAACTCTGACCTGGGCCCACGGACTGGACCATGAACACAATAACCACCAGTTTCCCATGATGTTTTCAACCATAACAAACAGAAGTTTCCACTATTGCTACTAACAGCAATATTATTGTTACTTGTTTTTTCTGTTACTTGTAAAGCACTTTGTTCTCAGCTCTGTTGTTTTATAAATAAATTGGTATGGTATGGTATGGTATTGCACCGTATGTGCGCCCCATCCCATCTAAGACGTAAAGGATGCCTTTTTCTGGTACTTCATCATTTCATATTCCGGGGCATGAGATATGCCCATTCAAAGTTTGCAATTTCAATCGGTTGCTATAGCGCCCCCCTTTTGCCAATTGATGTAATATTGCTTCATTGGCATCCTCCCATGACCCTCTACCACTGTGCCAAATTTCACATGGATTGACCAAGTCAGTGAGGAGAAAAACGTGGAGCAGACACACACACAGTTTTCGTCATTATATAGTAAGACTGTTTTGAGTGAATGAAAAAAATAGGATGATGAAAATAAGAGTAAAGATAAGAGAGTAGTTGAATAGGAAAGAATACTCTGTATCTCCATGTCAAAGCAGCCCTTCAGCTCCCCTGCACTACAGTCCCCTGCATCACTCTCAAACTTACAATGAATTGTAGGAGCAGTGTGGCACAAACTGTGAGTGGAAAATCTGGCTGAAGAATTGGTTGTTGGGTAGTAGTACATCAAATACAGATATAACACACCAGAATATCATCTGAAAATGTTTTATTGAAAAGATTGACCCCAAAAACTTAGTAAAAGATACCAGATATGTTGGACATGTGTACATAACCCTCCAATATTAACATCATTCGACCCAGACGATAATAATAAAAGGATGTTCCACTAAATCCATGAAGGTGTACGTTTAATATATGATGCAGGAGGGTTTTAGGACCAATAAGGACTATGAAACATTACTAATGCATATTCTGCTTCTCTGCTTCAGCATGTAAATTACATTCATGGTGGAACATGTGATGAGTAGTAACAAATATACTTATTTTAACCAAACCATGATCTTTTCTTAACCCTACACAAGTGGTTTTGGTGCCTCAAGAAAATGAAACCTTGTGACTTTTTAACACTGTTGGATATGCACCTGCTGGCCCTCTGATAAGAGCAGTTAGCCCCAGATAACAACTAATAACAGTCATGTAATGGGCTGATGATATCTGAACTGGGCCGTACAGTGTGACTCAGGACCTGCCTGCGTCATCTCAAATTTGTTTTCTGTCTCCGTTTCAGCACATCAGCAGCCGGCGTCATAAAGACCGAGCAGCAGGTAAACCAGCCAAACCTAAATACAGCCCCTACAGCAAACCGCAGAAAGGCCAGACCAAGCAGCCGGTGAGTCACTGCACGCCTCAGTCATCTTATCAGCGACAGAAGTCCTGGTGTCAACACAACAGTCACAGTGACTCAGCTCTAATGGCCTCTTAGGAGACAGACGTAGCAACCCATGAGAAACAGTTATTGTTTGATATTTGTTCATTGTCACTCTCCTGTTCCAGCCGCTCTCTGCACTTTGCAGTCACATAAAAAGCATAGGCCTGTGCCCAACCTCAATATGTACCGCTCTGTTTGCATGGGAGAGAGCACTGCATGTAGATATCTGGCAGTTTAATGTTGCTTTGCTTAATAATAAAAAATCCCTCACACCTCCGCTTAAGTGTCTGTTCTGTGATAAGCCACGTTTAATCCGCTTTACGCCACCTGATTCAATAAAATGTCAACTTTCATGACCAGATCACCTGTTACCTGGCTGTTATTAAAGATCCCTGGCAGGGAACAGGGGGATTTAATTTGAAAACTTGATATATTATTGACAAAAACGGCTCCTCCGAGGCAGCACGCTGCAGGGGGAATGCAGTCCTTGGTCCAATACTATTTATAAGTAATTGTAAACGCCGGTTTAACTTATTCGGAGAAGCTCAGCGTGTGGTCTGCCGCATCAAGGCAGAATTAGTGTCAGGCAAGTTGACAAACCGCAGAATAAGAGAAGTGAACTTCAAACACTTTCCTGGAGGTGATTGTTTAACTTTCTGGTTCTCGCTGTCCTGTGTGGCCTTCTCGCACTCCGGGAGTTAAAACAAATGTTAAAAATTGTTTTTTCGAGTGCCACGTGACGCAGGATTGGTAGGATGCATGAAGGAGCCATGTGGCTTCAATGTGGGAGAGATAGAGGAGAGCCCGGCTTTCCATTTTGCAGACGCTCTCAGAAGACGGCATTAATCACACCCACTGTTTGCCGAGACGAAGCGCGGGGGTTACCAGTGTGGGGGAAATGACTTTTTCTGAAACCCATCATTGACTGAGTTAACGGAGAGGAGCTTCTTTGATGAGCGGAGAGTAAAGAATGCTTCCCATAGGGTTACAATGCCTGAGTCAGTGATTGATAACCCATGACAACGGCTGCCATCCTGGTGCTGTGAGACCGTAGATTTTCCATTACTGATACAGAAGATTAAGCCAGATAACTTTGGTGACCTTTTCACCCGATTAGGCTGTTTTTGGAGGTTGGGCGCTTTTTTCTGTTTGTCCTTTCTTATTCTCTCTCAATAAAAACGACAGAACTCGATGCCCTTTGAGCAAGTCTTCTATTTCAATGTGCAAAGAAGGACTTTAACTAACACAAACACTTCTGTCGGCAGAACATTTGTCTGATATATAAGAGATCTGAATTTCCAAAATGCCTCATGCCCAAATTGCAGGTATATAAATTAAGCCATTAAACAATTACATTCAGTGTAAAGGGCTTTTCTGTCTATGGCTGTTTCCTGTTTAAGCTCTGGTGTCTCACAGATCACCTGCAACACTTTCAGCAATTAGCAGCTGATTTCTGGCACCTGTTTGATCCCCTGGCCCCGACTCTCACTGTGCCTGCAGGCTTCACTACAGCAGCAGTGTCCTCAGCCACCGAGCGCTCTGTTTATTCCTGTTTCTTGTAATAAATCTCATGTTTGTGACACCAGCATGTTGCCTCCGCTGATCCGGAATTGTAACAGTTGGGGAAATCAACAAAATGGATAAGCTGTGCTGATAAAGAGCAGATTGTAGGCCATCCCAGAGTCCGATGTGACGTCTTCAGATTGTATTTTTGGCCTGATGAACAGTCCAAAATCGAATCATCCCATTTGAGAAGCTTAAATGATTACTCACGTATTAAAATTGTTGTTGATTAACTGTCTGTTGATCTTTGGCAAATCACTACGCACTAAAAATTGTAATGTTGGCACCGTAATGTGTCTTCAAACTGATTTCATACGTTAGATTTGCAAGTGACGTAAAAAAAACAAGCTGAACAAACTGTTTCTCCTAGAAATGTGTATTTGTCTGAAATAATCAGTTCTTGAGACAACAGTAAGATACAAAAGAAATCTTGATTGGCTGATAAATTAGGCTGCACAATTAAGAAATTTGTCTGTCTGTTTTCCTCTCTAACTGGGTATTTGAAGAAAAATACGATCTCTGTTGGTTTTGGTATTTGTAGTGCTGAAAGGATTTCTAGCCCAGGGAAAAGCATGATTATGCTTTGTGGCAGAATTTGCAATGTTGATTTAGATATTTTCAGGATGTGTTCACATTATTTTGTCCACGCTGTGTACATGTAAACTGTATTGACTGCGTCTTGTCTTCCTACAGCTAAAGCTGTCCCTGGGTAAGGAGCGCCAGTGTCCACCTCTGACCACGCAGATCATACCTGCTCACCTGGCGGCAGTGGCAGCAGCCGCCGCCATCGGCAACACATTCACACACCGCACAAACCACGCCACTACCCACGCCCCGACCCCCACCCTCTTCCAGACACAGACCCTCACCGCTGCACTGCTCCGCCCGGCCCCCGGGCCTGTCAGGACCTCCCACCCACAAGTCCTATTTGCCCCTTACTGACCTGTTTGACCCGGGCGGGTCTGCGCCGCCTGTCAAGGACCAAACCATGTGCTCCACCCTGACCAGGCCAAGGAGTCGTGACAGCATCTGCGCTCCTTCTATGCATCCAGGAACACCTTCTCACCTCTCCTCATATGGATTATCCCACATTTAAAGCTGAACCAGACTGCAGCGCAGCATTGGGCGCTTTCTCATACTGGATTTATTTCTCTAATCCCACTGAAAACCCGGGCCACAGCATAACTGCTTTCTGTGCCATCCTGCAGCCCATGGCTCATTCTCAGACCCCAGACCTGGACCTACATTGTACCGCAATAATGTATAAGACTAACCCCGTGAACTATGCAGTGTCATTATTTCATGATGCAAGGCACAGTTTGAGCTAAAATATGGTAGGGATATGCTTTTTGTAAAGATACAGCGCGGCACTAAGATCATTGCTTTAGCGGAGGATTAATGTCGCTCATAATTTAAAAGGCTGTGACTGATCGTAAGAGCGAGACAAGGCCCTCCTCTGTTCCTGTATGCACTTTAAGCCCCTCCTCTGTTGATGTCTACATTAGATGGCTAGGCTGTGTTAGATTGTTAGAGTACGTGTCGTGACGTGTGTTTTTGTATCTGTCCTCGCATATCCGTGTGTGTGCAAGTGTGTACTTCTGCATGTGTGCTCGTCCATGTGTGTATGAGTGTGTGTGCAGTGTGTGTAGGTGTGTGTGTGTGTTTGTGTGTGTGAGAAAGAGAGAGCTTCCCATCCACCATAAGCCATCCTAGTTGATATCCAGCACACATTGTCACTGACCGTGTCTCGGGCCAGAGGGACCACAAAGGCTTGTGTATATTAACTGTCAGTGTGTAAAAGGTGAACAATTTCAAATAAAAAGAGTCCTAATTTGTTAATGCTGGTGATCCTGTGTAGTTCAGCACATGCACGACTTCAAATTAATCTGGGTGGAGAAATATAAGTGGAGTGTACTGTATGGAAATACCACAATATACTGCATAAAGATATTTATCTCTTATGAACTGCAGGATGTTCACTTTCCTAGCGATGTGTCATAATCAAGCGGCCTCTGAGGCTGAAAACTGAAGCTAATGCGTAGATGCCAAGAGCTGCCATTCATTGAATGGCCATTTGAGGCCGGCTCCAGTCAGAGTTAATCTCGAAAGACCCCCATTTTAAATGTCCACCTTTACAGCAACAATAAACATGTTTACAGCCTGGTACAAAACACAGTTTGGTCTCAATAGCTAGTTTAAAAAGGCCCAAAGTTACGCATCTGTCACTCTGCAGTTACACCTCCAAAACACTAGTCAGTGGTGGAGTTTCTATTAAGCACTGTGAAGTTTAGTTGATTCAAAACACACATTAAACACATTAAACATGGCTTAATAGAGACAATTTCAAACACAAGTACACAAACCAGCTTCACTATAACTCGCAGCATTCACAGACAAACACTTGTCTTTATCTGGACACATTTTCCCCACAAATACAACATGCTAACGTTATTAGCACAAGCCTATGGCATTTTACATTGTATAGATTAACCTAGCAAATAACAGACATTAAATCATATGAAGCCAGGATAAATCACACCCAAGACTTAAAATGCCATTTTGTGGAGGCTTTATTGTCTTCACAATTTATTGTTTCTCATCTGTGAAATTAAAGTAAATTAAAGCTTCGTTTCCACTGAGGGAAATGGTTTCAGCTGACAGAAATAGACAGGGAGTTTGCATCGCTGCGATGTGTAGTGACATTTCTGGGGAGGTGCCTGGGCAGAGTCTACGCCATACAGCGCAGATTTGACACATAAGTATAAATCCCGTTTTAAGTGACAGGCTGTCTGCAAGGTGTTGCTGCAGTCTGTGAGTCAGATCCGCCCCTCTCAAGGTCACCTCTGGCTCCAAAAAGCCAAGATGGTGACAGCCAAAATGCCAAGGCTTCAAAACAGCAGTCCACAAACCAATGAGTGACCCCACAGTAGGTATGTCTGGTATTATGTATTATATATACACTGAGGGATGTTCACTCTCCTTGTTTGTAGCGCTGTGTGTGTGTGTGTGTGTTTTTAACACAGAGGCTAATCTACAATAATACTGATGTAAATATTCCTGCTTGATTCTATTAAATTCTTTACAGCACCATATTGTATTTAACTAGAGTGAGCAGGCAGAGCAGACGTGTCCACAAGTGATGTGACACATTATATTTGTTATTTTACATATTTTCATTAAAAAATGTCATAAGTCATTTCCTTAATTAGCTGGGCACTGTAGTTTTTGGGAAACGTCATCCAAACAGGTGTAAATAGATCTGTGAGTCCCCCCCAGCACAGACGCACAGATTCAGCACTCCTACGCCTATATGCAATACTTCTATTGCTGCTGCCCAGCACACAACAACAAAATCAGTCCTCAACATGTGTCTATGGCTGCTCTGCTCCTCCAGCACGTCTCCCAGTCCATTCAGTCCAAAACCAAAAACTCAGACAGTGTCCTTCTCCTTGGTCTTGGTCAGTCCTCCGAGGGCCAGCACACTATCGCATGAAAGAAGGGAGAGTTGTAATGAGAGCAAACCAGCAGCAGCTGTGTCAATCAACTCACCTGGTGCTGCTCTCATGAGCCATCCCCCACACCTCTCCCCTGCAGTTGACTACTAACCACACCCACCTCCACAAGTGCTTTTGTGAGTGTGTGGGGCAGCAGGATGGTGTATGTGGGATTAAGTCTAAATAAACCACAGTGTGTGCTCATGGTGATGCAGGAACATGTCACCCAGTGCAACAGTGTGTCTCACTGATGTACTGTTAATAGTTTTTGAGCAACAATGGAGTGCTCTGGCACAGAGGCAGAAGATTTCAGCCTGTTCTCATCATCAAGTACTATACTAAATACTGCTACTAATAGTGAGGATTAGAATATGCAGTTCAAATAACCTGGTTGAAATTAAGATGTATATATAAACGCTTGAAGATCCACTCATTACTAAAAGTGTGTGTCATATTAAATTAAAGTAATGATCAAAGTTGTCACAGTGAAATTTAAGGTGTGCTGATGGATTCACATTGTCAACTCATGCACTGAGTGACATAAGTTAACGTTCCACCTCAGAAGTTGCCGGCAGTCGGCCCAGTGAATGAAGCCACATGCTTTTGTTGCCTAAACGTAACGTAAACCAATGATATCCTGGCATTGGTAGCGGCGTCCAGGAACGTCAACAGCAGACGCAGGATGATTCGTAGTATGAAATAGGTAGACGTGAAAGTCCACTGACACAGCAACGCGATGTGACGACTTTGGATGAGAACATGTTGAAGATATTTATTCTTTGGCTACAAACAATACTTGTTAGTGAGAGAAATGTGTTTGTTTTGGTCTTTTCGTGGGATCCATTGACAGTAACATGACTTTAGAATATTAGCAGTCGTATCCTTCAATGATCCCGGTCTGTGGAATTTGTTTTCGGCACGGCTGAACATTCCACAGTGTTAGCAACATCGTTCAGAGACTGACATCAATCTTGTTTGTATTTTCTGAACAATAAGCCAAGCGAAAATCTGTTTTCTTCCTCTTTTGGACAAGTCTTCTTCATCTTTGTTCTGTAAATCGGTCGTAAACATTGTGCACCACACTGTCTCAGGACGAACAGAACAAAGCACATCTTCTACTGGCCGACATAACCATGATGGATACATTTGTCTGCAGCCATTAATCTGTTTCTACTGAAATAAATCTGACAGAGATGCAATTTGTTGTGGTAACTACATTTAGAGGTTTTAATAAAAGGTGTACACGTGGCAGACAAACAGCAGCCCATACTTTACCTTTTAGATTAAAAAAAAAAAAAGTCACTGACATTGATGCACGCACACCCCATAAATACATCCATGACGTCTGACATCTTAAAGCCCAGATGGCTTTCTTCCATCCAGGAAATAACATCACTGACAAGCACAGGTCTGAGCGCCTTAACTCTGACATTTTGGAGGGACCCCAATCCACCACAACACCATAACTCATACGGTACATATTAAACTCAGTTGTTCAGTCTGTGAACTTTTCCATGAACCCTAAAGCTTATTCATCCATCCCTCGTTTGTAGCACATCTACCCCCAAACTCCCCGACGCATGAAAGCTGGACGTCCAGCCAGATGGAGGGAGCTTCTTTCCACCGTAGCCTCTGCTCGCCCTCCAAAACCAATACAGAATCTCTGGCCACCATCTCCCTTCCATTTAATCTCACTGGAGCGCTGATCACAAACATCTGTAAGTGGGATGCGGAGCCTCTCCTCTATCTGCTGTTCAGGAGAGCTATCAGCAGAAAAACACTGACTCCTTTGCCGTCAGCGGGGAAAATGCTGTGAACAGCTGGATGTCCAACCAAGCGCGCGCTGGAATGTAGATTACGACTGAGTGTGACTCAGAGAGGAGAAAATCTCAGCCTTTGGCTCCAGTTGATGACCTGACTGATAGTGAAATCAAGTGAACCTCAACTGAAGCGTGTTACAGGACAATGAACACAATAATGATGAAAAAACACTGACATAGAGTGTTTCCCAGCCGTTCTGGAAATTCAATAACCAACGATCGGTAAATAGAAAATGTACCTGGAAACAAAACAACATAATAAACTGTATGAAAATACTATCCAGTGCCGACCCTGGCACATTTGGTGTCCTGGGAGAGCTACATTTTACAGGATTACATTGAACACATCATGAGAACATTATAATTTACCTTCACCCAATGATAACTTTTACTGTATAGAGCTTGAACATAGCTGTAGTGGTTAGCACTGTGGCCTCACAGCAAGAGGGATCCTGGTTTGAACCCAGGGTGGTGGTGGAGCCCCTCTGTGTGGAGTTTGCACGTTCTCCTTGTGTCAGCGTGGGTTTTCTCCAGGTACTCCAGCTTCCTCCCACAGTCCAAAGACATGCAGGTTAATTGGTGACTCTAAATTGCCTGTAGGTGTGAATGTGAGTGTGAATGGTTGTCTGTCTCTATAGCCCCTTTTACACTGCCAGATTTTTCGCGAATGTTGGGCCGTTTTGCCGGCAAGCTGTGAGCATTTAGACACACAGAGCCGGATTGGCGAGTTGATCCAAGGTGCCCAATTTTCTGCCTTGTAGGGTAGACATATTGGCGGAATCCTATTAGTTTAAACAGAACAAGGCGGCCTTCTGCAACGGGAGGGGCTGTTGAAGACTTGTGGGAGGAGCTGTCGATGACGCTGCACGTGCTACCCACTGGCGGTGGATAAACAGGAAACAACGGATAGCAGGAATGACCGAGCAGCTAGTAGCAAGAGGGAAACGCAAACCTGACAGACACTGTAAGGATGAGCAACTGGGGAGACAAGGAGTTGCGCGCCCTCCTTGTCCTCGCAAACAAAGAGGCCATTAACCGTCAGATGACTTACGAGAGGACTGACCAGCCGCGGCTTCCCTCCCACGTCACTGTTTACGTCACACGCTGAGCTACATGTTTTGTTACTTGCTCACGCCCCCCATTGCCCCGAAAAAGGTGCATTCTGTATGAACAAAAGTAGGCAGGCGGCATTTTGCTGCACTCCCCGATTTTGTTTTTATACTGCCAATGCTGAAAGAAGGCTGATTTGGCTGTCCTGCAAATTTGCACAAGTCCTATTTAAAAAGGGCTTATGTGTCAGCCTTGCAATAGTCTGGTGACCTGTCCAGGGTGTACCCCGCCTCTCGCCCAATGTCAGCCAGTATAGGCTCCAGCCCCCACAACCCTCAAGAGGATGAGTGGTTACAGAAACTGAATGAGAGCTTGAACACTTCACAATGTAAATCAATGCAATCTCCATGAGCTGCTTATAGGTAACGATAACTGGCTCTCCTGCTGATTTCTTTCTCTCCAGCCTACAAACACTCCTTTCAGCAGTGTAGTGAGAGTTGAGAGAGCCCCAGAGAGCTATTGTCTTTTTGACATGATAACAATAACGCGTGTCGTCGGATAACTCCCCCAGATAGAAAGGCCTCTCTATTATTTAGTAGGCTTTGCTATGTAGTTATGTTGTTGTGGCCTTAATATTTCAAAAGTAATAATAGTAGTAGTAATAAATATTAATAAAAAAGAGTAAAAGATAAGCATTTTGATTTTTTTTTCTTCCCCTTTTGTGGCGCCCCCTATGGATGAGGGCACCCTTAGCATTTGTCTATCCTGCCTATGACCCTGATACTGTTTATCCATATCCATGGTCATTAGGCTGTGGAAGTGATTCCAGCAACAGCAATGATATTCTAAACAAATACAGACAATATTTTTGCATCTATTTATTTATATTGAAAGTCAGTCAAAGTCATCGTAAATACTACATAGTAAAACAACGGAAGAATATTAAAAAAAGAGAAACGCTTGTGATGCACACATTTTAGATGAAGGACAGGAGGTTATAAATCCATATAAACTCTACTGCGTGAATTGGAAATAGAGGGACATTACTATGTGAAAAATACATGGGTTGGATGAATCTGCAGGCAGCAGGTATCATCAGAACATGATTTAATCCATAGAAACTGCAAAAAGTGATTTTTTTCCCCCACAACTTTGCCCAGTGTGGACATGATCACTATAACCTCATCCTCCACACCTCCTTACGTTACTGATGTTACTAACATTATGGATGCAGAGATGATCTTGCTTGCAGCTAACATGAGCTAACTTTAGCTACTACCAACTAGATCAGGGGTCGGCAACCTTTACTATCATAAGAGCCATTTTTTGACCAAGGATAATAAGAAAAGGACGACTGGAAATGTTCACATCTGCATCATCAGTTTAAGGACACACACAATGACATTAAAAAGAAAATGCACTAATAAGAACATGTTATTATGACTCATGATGGTCTGAATACATTGGCAGGGATTAAATGCTTGGGCAGAAATGCTTAATAATGCTTAGTTGGAGTCTAAAAATATTGATAGTAAAATCACTTCATAAAATGGCCAACACATGACAGAATCTAAACTCTGCTCATGTTTCTAAAGCCCACAAATTATAGGTCTGTTGTTGTGCTTACTGATGGCCGTTCTCCCAGTTGTAAAAACAACAGCATCTATCATAGTTTTGTTTGTTGGATTAAAAAATGGGAACGTCCTGTGTTCGTGTGCCAAAAGCCCGAGAAATGCCACAGAAATGTTAACGAGCATAACTGAGGTTGATACAGCTGCACGGGCTGCGCTAAGTCGACTACGAGGAATGATGACTCTTGATTTGTAATATTTCTTCAATCAAGTTTAAAAAGAAAAATGTTCCAAGCAATCGCTGCTGCAGCATCCATGTCAACTGAAAACAATTGAAATGATTAGAGAGAACAAGTCAACCCGTCGCAGACAGCACACGTCTAACATGAACATGTCAGTCTGAAGGATGGTGTGAAATTAAATAGCAATTCGGTCTGATTATCAGGCTAAAATTATAGGCTGCAGAAATCTCAGATAAACATAATTCTCACTTTTTAAATGGCAGCGAATGAGTGAGGCAGAAATGGTGATAAGAAAACAGTAGACGTGTGGAAAAATCCCTCTCTATTAAAACATATTTATACACATATTTATAGTTTAAGAGCCTGGGAAAACTGAAGGGGTGCGAAAGTTTTTTGTTTTTTTGTTCATTTCATCTGTTTTTAATGGGCAAAACCTGCATGCCATTATCATCAGACCTGATGGAGCTATAGGCAAAACACAAACTCATTATGATCCTAAAATATAAAAAGGATTCTTTGCCAGAGAGTCTGTTGTCACGGATGTCGAGTCATAATTACGTGGCATTTTTAGCTCTGGTGATCAAAAAGTGCCGTCCCAGATACAGCTGACATTTCCTCACACACACTGATGCACAAAGAGAACAATGGAACAATGGCATGAAAGCATCACATTGTTGTCTTATTATCTGACTGAGTTACAACAAGCTCTGCTCAACCTGTAAAATAATAACAGTCTAATAACAACACAAAGTCTGACAAGTTATTTATGACCGTTATCGGAGTTACAAGCCCCGCACTGAAGTTACAAGCCCACAGTAACATTAAAGAGCGTGTGGACATCTGTTTTTCTAATACTGGACAACACATACTTTTTTAAATTTCCAGTGGGATATTTACACATTAAAAAGTGAGTGACTTGTTAAACAGAATTACAGCAATGGTATTAATAGCTTGAAATAAAACATTAAAGGAGCAGTGTGTAAGATTTAGAGGCATCAAGCAGTCAGGATTGCAGATTGTTTGTCCATTCTGGGCTACCATAGAAACACGGCGGTGCAACATGGTGGACTAGGTGGATGAGGATCTGCTCCCTATGTAGATCTAAGTGGCTCAACCCAAGGTTACAAAAACACAACGATTCTTATTTTTAGGTGATTATAAACTAAAGAAAACATATCATATTCCATTTCTGCCAGTATTTCCCCTTAAATCCTACACTGGACTTTTAAGTGAGACAGTTATATCTTGCTATAGATTCACCTCTCTGTGGTCTTTATTTCTGTAACCCTGTAAATTCATCTCACTGTATTTTCACTGTACACGGAGGTGATTTATATGCAGGCTACCTGCTTGTGCTGGCCAAATTCCAGTCCGATTCATCATTTCTTGCTCCTCTGTCACTGCAACAAGAAAGAAGTTCATTGCTTTTCATTAGTTATATCGAGTTGTATTTCATTTTTCATTTACAGACCGTCCAGAAGAGAAACCCCTCAAGGCCACAGAACTCAGGCTGGATGTTGTAACTGATACTCGACATGAGCTGCACTGACAATGCCCTCGGGTCTCCCGGCAGGGCCGTGCAGATCCAGGCAGCCCGTTTCCAAGTCCGTGTAAAAGCTTTGATTTGACATCATGATAAATGCTTCAATTAACATTCCAGTCCATTAAGGCTTTGACATTTTTACTTTATCCGGACGTTTACAAAAAGCATCGCTCGCAGGCAGCGATCTTTTTGAAACACGGTCCCGCTTGTGATTTTGACTGAACACCTGCTTTTAAAGCGCCCTGGTTTTAGTGTCCTGTGTGTTTTTTACAAAGTGCTTTTAGGCTCCAGTAACATAAGATAAAGATTTAACGAGAGAGGAGGTTTGCAGAGGAGTCACTGAAAGGTTTGCTCACCGGTTGCTCTCTGAACACCTTGGCAATTTTTCCAAGTGACTCACTGAAGCTCAAAATAGGTTTAGAGCAAAAGGTTGAAGACTTACTTAAAGGGCACACACACATGCACATAAAGCACTCACACACACACACACACACACACACACATGCACAGGATTAATGTACTTTATATTAAGTAGCAGTGTCTGTGCAGTGCAGCTGTAGATTTGTAGTGAATATCCATTTTGAAACGTACATGAACACTGAGTCAGACGATAAGTGAGAAGGTCACTAATACTGGGCCACTGTTTTCGAATGCTTAAAGGGATCTAGGATGCTTTTCCTTATTTTCTGTCATATATAAAATGTTGTATTGAAGGTAAACGTATTGTAGAAGTGAGCGAAAACCTCAGGATTCAGACCACTCTCCCACCCAGTCAGAATGCCTCACCAAAAAGCAGGAGCTCCTAAAAGTAAAGCCAGGGTACCTGTGTATCTGATCTGCAGGGTTAGCTTCAGCTCCTCTGCAGTCATGTTGGTTTGTGATGGGAGGTCTGGGGAAGGGGCAGGAATACCAACAGGTCCACCCAGCTCAACTCCACCTGTGGCGGCAGGCTCACCAAACAGACCAGTTTTATTCAGCTTAGTACACAGGAGCTCTTAACACCTCCTCCACGCCAGATGTCTGACATGACAAATGTCTGACAAAAAAAAAAACGTTGGGAAACACAAGGTGTGATGGACGAAGTTGCTGATGGTGAGGAGTGAGGCAGACAAGTTTATACCTTGCAGGAATTTTCTCAATCAATCTTACTTTTCTTTTAATCACTCATTGGTATTTTTAGTTTGCCTCTAATGTAACATAGGCTATAACGTTATTTATGGCAACACAGCATCCAGTTGCTAATGGCTAACATTAGCGTACTGTAGCGTAGCCTCTGAAACACATTATCTTCCTTGTGCGTTTCAACTTCCTCGTAACGTTAACGCTGCTATCTAACGTTAGCACTGTAACCTTATTCTAAAACTCATCAGTCATCAGTGACTCTGGTTGAGTTTTAAAACTCCGGGGTTACGTTTGACTGTCTTGGCTGTAACGTAACACTCGCTCTCCTCTTCCGTGTATCTAACGTTACCATGCCAACGCCTACGTCTGTCATAGACGTGATGAGGACGTAATGGAGGAGGGGGGAGTAGGCCTTTGGAGGGAGGTGGAGTTGTGGATGTTCAAATTTTTTTCAGTGCTGTGTGAAATGCAAGAAAGGTAAGAGTTGCTTTAACTTGTGTCGATGTCTGGCCAAGTTTCCCCCTGACGCTGCCAAGCACTGTCACACACTAATGGCTCCTACCTGTGTGTGAAGCCGACATGAAAGGACGACTTTTTTCGTTGGTGTCTGACACAGAAGTCACAACCCAGGCGCCTGTATTCCATGACTTTGGAATTAGACCGAGTTGCGCATACGAGCCGGGCGCCCAGTACCTGCTTGCGTGTCCTTACCTACTTTCTCTGATAACTTCATGTATCCTCACCTTATTTCTGATCAAGACGTTTAGGAGGTTTTTATTGTGAGATGAAAGATCCACAGAGGTCTCATCCTCTCCAAAACAAACAGACTCAGTGATTTACACTGATAAAAACACTCAATAAAGCAGTTTCACGTGCGTAAACTAAGAAGCTTTCTTTTCTTAGTTTCCTTAAAAGACACTGTTTCAGCTTTAACACCCCCCTGCACGATCTAAAACAAAAAAACACTGAACCCATGCACAGTCCACCCCACTCTTCCAAACTCTGTGTCATTGTAGAAGCCTCAAAATCAGAAAAACAAAACTGTTAACACTTGTTTCTAGGACTGGAAAATGTAGACAAAGCATCTATAATATACAGCAAACAACACACGAGGCAGATGGTGCCTTGAACTGTGGTTGTGTTCACCATCTTTACAAGAAGAGTTCATATGAATTAAAGAGTGAATGTTGTTTTCTCAGCTATTTAAGTGGAAATTTTGCAAAAGTTGAGCTGGGACATACTGTATGCTCTGTCTAAAACTGTCACAGCCAATCAAAGTTACTCTTATGATTTCCATGTAAGGCAGAAGACACAAAACCCTTTTTTATTGTCAGTCACCTAGCAACAGCCTTCTCACGACTAGATCCACTCAAATGCTAAGCACACTATGAACTTCCCTCTTCAAAAATACAACCTGAAGGGCTCCATTTGGAAGCGGAAAAAGTCAACAAAGCAGCTTTTTTTTTTTTTGGCAGACAGAATCATTTCAGCAAAATGTCCCAGTAAAGGAAAACACATGTCTTTAACGTATGAGCGACAGAGCCTTTTAATGGACGTACTAACTATGACTCTTGTCAATCAGAAGAGAGTCCGATCTGATGGCTCCCTTTGGATCAAATTCAAACTTAGACATCCCACCAATATAATTGCTTCTTGCATGCGTAGGTTTAGCAGCACGAAACTACTCAGACTGCCAGACGTTATGTCAGTGATGTGCTTGTAAACAGTACACAAGGTGACGTCATATCGCTCTGCTTTGTCAGTGAACTTACAACTTTGAATTTATTGTCCCTCTGAAGTGTTTTGTGTAAATAAAGTTGCCTTGAATGCAATTCATGCAGCATTTAATATTAGAAAACTTTTTATTAGCACAATAAAAACAATTGTAAAACAAAAAAAACTTAATGCAAAACAGATTTCAGTGCCAGTGCTGGGCACGTCGCACGGGAAGGAGGCCCCGAGGTAGACCCGGTACGTACTGGAGGGATTACATATCTCATCTGGCCTGGGATCGCCTCAGGGTCCTCCAGGAGGAGCTGGACATCTGGAATGCTTTGCTTGGCCTGCTGCCCCTGCGACCTGGCTTCGGATAAGCAGTTGAAAATGGATGGATGGATGAATGGATGGATTTCAGTACAAATCAAACAGATAAACAATTTCACATTAGAAAATTTTTGAGAAAAACAAATTTTCAAAATAATTATACTTATCTGAGCATAATGATAAAAAGAATGTCTCTCACCACATACAACTCGGTTTCTTTCGTTGGTACCAAAGAACCGAAAAGTGAATGTTATGTCGTTAGAAATTTAAAGGGATAGTTTGGATTTTTTGAAGTGGGGTTGTAGGGCATAGTTACAAATAGACATATACAGTAGATGTCAGTCAGCACACCCCCAGTTTAGAGAAGCTGAGCAATCTAATCTAATGCTGTGGACTGGTCGGCAACAAAATGCCTTTTAGCCGCCTAAAGAAAGTCACACCTAAAAAACGCACAATTATTAAGTGTAGACTGAAGTTAGAATGTTTCCACTGCTGTACGTTAATGTCAGACAGTGATTTCCAACTGGAAAATGAAGCTGTTATGTAGATCTCCTCACAGCCAGACTCCATTAAGAAAAACTGTGATTTAACATTGCTGGACACAGCGCTGCCTCAATCAGTTATTTAGTCTGTGTGACTGTGACAAGGGAATGTATGGGGAACTTAAGCTGTTAACGGCTTCCTCGTTGGAACAGGCTGTCTGCAGCAAGGTAAAGCAGTGAAAATACCAACCCGGTCTCACTCCAAAGTTGTCGAATTTCGGCACTTGGGCAGTGACTTCTGGCATCAGACACCGACGAAGAAAGCTGTCCTTTAACGTCGGCACAATAAATGGCCAGTTCAAAAAATCCAAACTATCCCTTTAACCTGGGAGAGCACTGTTTGTTTCCTGTTTCCCACCAAAAGTCAGCACTGGTCTCTTTTAACTATGACCACGTGTCTATAACCATGAGGACAAACATCCCCTTACCTTAACAAATAAGCAACTTTAATGAAACCTTACCTGAGTATCACCTAACTTGAACCAAGTTGTGTTTGTGCCTGGATCTACAAACCCTCAGCATAGCGCTGTCATATCAGAAAACAGATTTATTTTTCCCACAGTGAAATCAGAAAACACTCATATTTGTTGTTCTGGAGGGCAGTCACAAACAACATATTTTGTCTTTTAATTTGGAGGGCCTGTTTTTGTTGTCAGCTTGCAATGAGACACATATTGCCTGGAACAGAGCTTTGGATACTCTCATCTGTGGTCCCTGGGCTGTCAGTGTTTCATCCCAGCATTCTGGGGAAACATAAAACAGAAACACATTAAAACATTCATGTTACTAATAGGGCTAAGTATTGATAAAATAAGGCTGTTTCCCAGTGAACATTTCAAATTAGGGTTCCATGCGTTTGGTGAGCTTCTTCTGATCATCGTCAGTCACAAATACCTACTCTGTGAAGGTGGAGTAAGTGGACTTGTCAGTGACGATTTGCCTTTAATCTGAACTGAATTGACACTCCACGTCTCCCTGTACCCAAACTTTTTTGTGTTTTGTGTAACTAGACCAAAAAACAGATATGATTTGTACCTCGGTGTGATTGAGTTTAATAACACACAGCCTGTGAAGTGTCTCACTGTCAGATGCCGGCTTGCATCTGGCTCTTGAAAACTCTGGGACTGTGCTAAGAACAGGGGTACATGAACAGTATGAGAGCAATCCAAAACATTTCAAGGACTTGTCTGACAGCTGTGTTATCACAGTGCTCATGAATATAGACAGCATTGCCTTCTCCTGTTATTGTGACTCACACTAAGCAGCTGACACAGAAAATCATTCTCGCAGTTTAACCGTTCATCTCCCTCTGATTCTGTTTGTAGTCCGCTAACTACACTAAAGCCATTGTTTTGCAAGTCACAAGTGATCCTCCAGTCTTGGCTATGAAGTCGAGAGTCAAGCCACGAGACAAGACAGTTGAAGAAGTAGTTCAACACTTTGGGAAATACACTTGTTGGCTTCCTGGTGGAGGTTCGCATGGAAGAATGATACTGCTCTGCCCACTAAAATTCCTCTCAGCTATGGATTAAACCCCTAAAAACGTATCTCAGCTCATCGAAATTACATATCTACATGCAACTCTACACCTTTGCCTCATTTAGTATCGGAATATGAATATGCAACCATCACGTCTACCTCCACCAGCCGCTCGCCTGCAGCTGGAGAATACCCGCTCACCTTCGACTCTGCTCATCCCTCTCAATAATGTTAGAAACGTATTGGTAATAGATTAGCCTTGACCATGAGCCTTCAGCTCAACTACATTACCAAACAGATAATAAATAATGTGTTGGGTAGTTCCAGCTTTGAGAAGTGAAAGTGAAAGTTAACTCGAAAATACAGACACACATCTACACCTGCTTCCCCTCTGATACCCCTCATTTCAGTGTAATGTTATGCTGATGATATGGTAATCTCAGTGGTGTAATGTAACAAAGTAATTCTTCATTAGTACTTTTTTGGGACTATCTACTTTAATTGAGTTTTTATATTTCGGTCAACTTTCACTTTTACTCACCTACTTACATGTCACTATACACTCACTGGCCACTTTATTAGGTACACCTGTTCAACTGCTTGTTGACACAAACAGCTAGTCATGGCATGGTTGTTGGTGCAGGATGGGCTGGTCTATCAGAAACTGCTGATCTACTGGGATGTTCACACACAACCATCTCTAGGGTTTACAGAGGATGGTCCCAAAAAGAGAAAATATCCAGTGAGCCAAAATGCCTTGTTGATGCCAGAGGTCAGAGGAGAATGGCCAGACTGGTTCAAGATGATAGAAAGGCAACAGGAAGTCAAATAAGCACTGGTTCCAGCCAAGGTCTGCAGAAGACCATCTCTGAAGCAACAACACCTTGTCCAACCTTGAAGCAGATGGGCTACAGCAGCAGAAGACCACACCAGGTGCCACTCCTGTCAGCTAACAACAGGAAACTGAGGCTACAGTTCACACAGACTCACCAAAACTGGACAATAGAAGATTCGAAACACGTTGCCTGGTCTGATGAGTCTGGATTTCTGCTGCCACATTCAGATGGTAGGGTCAGAATTTGGTGTAAACAACATGAAAGCATGGATCCATCCTGCCTTGTATCAACGCTTCAGGCTGCTGCTGGTGGTGTAATGGTGTGGGGGAGATTTTCTTAGTACCAACTGAGCATGGTATAAACACCACAGCCTACCTGAGTATTGTTGCTGAGCGTGTCCATCCCTTTATGACCACAGTGTACCCATCTTCTGATGGCTACTTCCAGCAGGATAACACCCCATGTCACAAAGCTCACGTCATCTCAAACATGACAATGAGTTCACTGTACTCCAATGGCCTCCACAGTCACCAGATCTCAGTCCAATAGAGCACCTTTGATTCGCATCACGGATATGCAGCCAACAAATCTGCAGCAGCTATGTGATGCTATCATTTCAATATGGACCAATGAAATTCAATTCTTTTTCTTTTTGATTTTGCCTTCTCCAGCTTTAATACATAAACAATTAAAGCCAAGCTTTTTTCATTGGTTTTAGTCCTTGAAAACTTTCAGTCAGCTCTGTCATGAGAACAGATAAATAGTGTTTACCATATCAAAGGTAAGTCAGATGATTAATAGTGAAATATTTATCACCTCAGTCCATGTACAGTATCCAATACTGCTGAGGTTGTTTGGCGACCTCTCATTAGCATGCGTCACAGACTGACCTGACCTCGCCGGTTATCTCCTCGCCCCATATGACGGGCACATCAATTATTGAGCCATTAATTATTGGCTCAAACAGATGTCAGTCAAGTGAGACGGACACTTTGACCCTGATG
The DNA here is from genome assembly GCA_035609425.1 of Epinephelus awoara. Lineage (NCBI taxonomy): Eukaryota > Metazoa > Chordata > Actinopteri > Perciformes > Serranidae > Epinephelus > Epinephelus awoara. Next base: position 6,851,835 of record CM069300.1, read on the forward strand.
AATAACACCGAGCTATAAACACACACTGAGAGTGTCTGACCGTCCGGCCATGAGCACTCGTGTGTGAACACGTTTGAGAGGTGCTATAAATTTCAAGGACAGCGGACTGGTGTCAGGAGAGCTTCCACGACAATGACTGGCTCATATATCAGCCGTGTGATGGTGTAAATACTTACACTGCTCCATTTCACTTCAAGGAAGCACATAAGCATCCCGGCAAGAGACATTAACACATTTAATTGAAGCCATATGGAGGGAAAGTATCTGTAAAAGAGTTGAAGATACTGGATGAAAGATTTGGTGGTGCTATGCAAGGTGGTGGTGGCTGGAAGATCACAATCTCTTAATGTAACCTTCCTGGAGCCCTTCAGAGTGAAAGCTCAGCTTAGAGAGTGATTTTATCTCCTGCTCAGGCTTATTGAGCTTATTTCAGTCAGTTCACTTGGTAGAGAGCTGCACTAAAGCTCTCAGAGTTCAGCCTTTCATTCCCTCCGGGGCCTCTGACGCTGACTGCGTATGTTCATTTATCATACTTGGATTAAAGTGTGTTACGTAAAGTGGATATGCTAAATTAATGGATGCTACATTTACTGTTCAACAACTGCAGGTGAAACTGTGCTGGAGGATAAGTCTGGTTATATTCTCTATTTTCTTAGTGTCAGAAATAGACCAAAAGCACTATTTGTGTATCTAAAGCCTGATAAATCTTATTCCTCTGTGCCAAAAACTATTAAAACACATTAATAAGCCACAGAGATAAACTTAATCCCAGATATAATGTCCTGCTGCCAGAATACTCACACTGGAGCACAAAGTGTGTATCAGTCCACAGCTAAAAATAGATCCTAACAAACACACAAGTCACATATTTCAGTGAAGTTTGCTAAAAACTAACTTTCAGTGACAAATGTGATTTTTTCTTTTTTTCCACATTTGACCAAAAACTATATAAAAATGAAATATGAAGTATTTAACTTCCAAACGATTTTCTTCTCATCATATTATCTGTGAGTATTCTCAGTCATCCAGGTCAGGGTATATCCAGAAGGCTCATTTTGTCACCAGTGTGGAGACGCTGCTGAAATATAATTGGAAAGCTGAAACATCCCATGGAACAGATGAAAGAGGATGAATAGAATTAATTCTGGCTGGTTTTTAATATGCACTTCAAATCAATGACTGACTGTCAAACTACTGACCGGATACCATGATATCTGCAATTACAGGTGGAGAAAAACTCTGATCAAACACAAACTTATTCACATTTAGCAACCGGCAAGATTCTCCACAAGGGGAGCTGTTGAGTCAGATCACCTGAGAGCTCAGACACCGCAAGAAAATGTCGGCATTGTACGTTTCCCCAAACTATGGATATGTTACATTGTACGTTTCATACGTATCATGACGTAGTGACGTAGTAGTAGTATATGAGCTGACTTCTTCACCAGTGTGGAAGTGATGGTGGACAGCGTGCTGAGACGCCTGCCAAGCTGCAGACCACTGTTCGAGACCGACAAACACTGGTGTACTGTGAAAAGCGCTTGAGACATCACTGAGTTTCCAGCTGGGATTGTGCCCCAGAGTCTGTTCTTGAATTCCAAATCCAGCAGAGGAACAGTCTCTTTCACTGGCTGCGCTCGATGCTGGGACGGCGAAAACATTCCCCGCAATCACTGTTAGCTTAGGAAACATTTTCACATGCTCCTTCCACCACCATAAAACCTCAAAAGGATCGTCATTGGGTGTCTTGAACTCATTGTAGGCTGCCACCTCATCCTCAGGCTGCAAAGCTTCACTGCTGGAGTCAAAGGTTCGACTTGTGTCACCATGTTTCCATCAGCCTGTTTAGATGCTTATCTAGAAGTATCGCATCGGAAAATTATGATGGAAACGCCAAAATTCGAATTAAAATCCCCTGGTTCACACAAACTAAAATACGCTCACTTTAGCCGGGTTTTGGTTGATTTGAAAAAATGATGATTCGCAAAACGAGGGATGGAAACAGTTACGTTCGAATTAAGTCTGACGTAGCGCACCTCTCTCCATAGTGATATCCACACTCCGGGTCAGGAAGGCGGTAATGCATTTAGTTCGTAGTTTTCACCAAAGTCCGTACATTTAATGAAAACACACAGGATTCGTATTTCTTTTAATGTGCATTTATTTCCCAATGATTCAAATCACTTTTGGATGGAAACATAGCTACTGAGCTAAGCCCCGCCCTCAAACGCGATGAGCCAATCACAGTGCGTATAGCCATTCCCATACACTGGGACATTCTCTGCCTGGACGTCCATTGAAATGCATCACAGAAAGTCAGGTTTGTTCGGTTTTATGAGCTTTTTCTGAGATTTGAAGTTTAAAAATGGTCAAGCGGTGTGCATGGGGTACATGCAGCTCTGACACAAGGTATCCTGAGAGGCTGGGCGACCAGCTGTATTTTTTACACTTTAAACCACATCTCAAGCCAGAAAAGTGTCTCCTTTGGATAAAGTTGTGTGGTAACGTTAGACCACAACATCAACTCAACGTGAATAAGATTAACAATGATGTCTACATCTGTTCTAAGGTAAGTGAACATTTTGTTTGAGGCAACATATTGTCACTTTGCTGGAAAGAAATATAAAGTTATCTTTAACATCTCTAGCTAACGTTAGCTAAAGTTAGCCTAACACTTCATTAACTTATCTGTAATGGCAGAGATAACAAAGGTTGGCAAACGTTATGCTGAATGATTCAGTGTAAATACTGTAGCACCAAACTAACGGAGAGACACTCTTGGTAAAGATGGTAAAAAGGCCGTTATCCTTTTCTCATATTCTGAGCCAAAAACCTGAACTTCAGTGGCACTTTGATGCACCAAACTTTGATCGTTACATCCTGCAAAACGTGGTGTACTGTGACACCTGCCACAGCGCCCGATCACTGAATGTTGACATTTTGTCCAAGTCTGTGGAGGGGGGCGTGGCTAAGCCATAGGTCAACTGCAGCTTGATGAAAGTGATTTAGCTGTCACAATATTATACATATACTGCACATCATTTGTTTTATTCCAAAAGGTAAAAAATATATTTTTGTCTCATCTGCCGCCTGCCTGCGTGTAGTTCATTTTCACTCATGCCCGTACCTGTGAATTTTTATGTGCATGTTTTTATCTATTGCTGGTTACATCAGGTACCCCACCTGATGCAGGACTATCCAGGTTTTTTTTTCTAATGATAACCAAGTGGGTTTTGGTCCTAAACGTAACCACATGTCAACCACAGAGTTATTGAAATGTAAATAATTTAGAGTTTCAACGTATCAGCTGCTCAGTAATGTACACATTCAACGCATTTGTGGTTTGCAGAAATGTACAATGGCCTTGACAACCACTCCACCTGTAGGAAAGGAAAACAATAGCAGCAGCAGTTTAGAGGTATCGATGTTGCCTCCTTGCTGCAGCTGCACCACCTGCAGGCAACGAGGCAGCCGATTGCTGCTCTCTCCTTTGTCTGTGGTTGTTTCTACATTTACATTTGTTCCTCCTGTTAGTGGACGTTTAATTATCAATGATACAATTCAGCTTATGATTGAAAAAAAGTAAAAAAAAAAAAAAAAATAAAGTTAACTTTTTAATATTATATATATTAGATATTTTGTAAATTTAATTTATTTCCAAATCTAAACACCTGTTAACTCCAAAAAAATATTTTGGGCACCATGAGATAAGAAAATGTGTTCATATAGTCACCAGAGCTAAATATTTGTACAAGAATAATGAATATGATTTTTAACACACCTACAGTTACAGTTATTTAATTGTAATTTTATTTTGTTTCACTTTATTTTATTTTTTTTATTATTGTATGTTATTTTTATCTATTTTTTTAATTTTTTTTTTTTTTTTTTTTCCATTTTATTTGCCTCTGCATCCCTTATTTAACACCATCCTCCCACCCCATTACTTTCCTTGTAGGCCTCATAGGGAAAATAGTAAGAGGAAATAAAAATAAAATGCAAGTACTACAAAGGCCAAAAATCACATCAATGGAAAATAGAAAATAAATACAACAAAAATCTTTATATATATATATATATATATATATATATATACATATATATATTAATATATGTGTTTAAAAAGAAAAGAGCTGGACAGTGTTTGAAAGGAAAAGGATGTACTGTGCAAAAGGCATGGGAGTAGATATTGGGGGGACACATCCCCATCAACATTTAGAACATGTGCATTCTTAACCCTCCCCCAATAAAAAATGAAAGAAGCAGAGACCTTTATTTCGACAGCATAAATTGATGCAAAAAAGTGCATAAAAATGACCAGAATGGAAAATTATTTGTTTAAAATTTCACAGTATAAAGCATAAAGAATATTCAGTTCAAATGATGTGCGTTAATGTAACACACTGGGTCAGATGTGGAGATTTTAATGGAGTGTGTAGTGTCCATGGGGCAGGATGAGAGCTGGTGTGGGGCAATGCTGCTGTTGTAATATCAAATATCAAAGGATAATATTTTAAAGTACAATATAGAGGCCTTTTTTAAAATGTTATTTTTATATGCACATATAACACCATCTGACCTGTTTGCTGTCAAGGTGTGAGCCGCCGCAGAGAGCCGGGTGGATTAGACAAGCATCATCCACATAGTGATAAACCACAGGAGCTTATGAGGCAGGGCTGCTGAGGTTTGTCGCTGTGGTAACCGCTCTCTCTGCCCCTTCCTCAGCCTGCAGGCCGCGTACGTGGATGAAATATCTCAAAAGTTTGCAGAAGTGATCCCCCCGGTCATCACCGGAACACTGCACATCATAACATCACGAGGAACATAACGGAAATGTTTTTCAGCTGGGCCGAGTTATCACTGTAATGAGGCTGTCACCGTGGCGACGTCCCAGGGTTACCGGTGACAGCCAGGACAGGTGACGCATGCCGCCAGCTATGGAGATCACAGCGGGCAACAGCCGTGACTTTCAGGAGGTCTAACCTTGTGTTTTGCCTCGACATATCAAATGCAGGCAGCCAAACAGCACTCTGATGGTATCTGTCTGCTGGTGGAGACGCTTAAGGTGAATTGTTGTCTCCCTTAAATTAAAGATAATTTAAAACATTTTCACATTTATCTATAATGGTAGCTTACAATGAAAATATTGACTCAGACTCATATTTCTGAACACGATTTTTCCAAACAAAAAGTCCTCAGGAAGTCATGCATTTCATACGTCTGGCAGTGCCAACAGCTTTGTGTTTGGGATAAGTGATATGTGATAAGTGCAGTGTAAACACACCACAGCAGCGATCACTTAAAACCAAGGTTCTTGCAAAACTAGATGGAAACATGTCATTTCATTGCCTGTGCAAACATGGTCAGTAACTCATTTGATGCATAATTTCCCCGGGACGTGATACCAAGTGGACTCGCTTCTCTCCATGTTTTCCTTTTTCCTGTCAGTGCACACTAGTGTGGCTTCATTACAGCAGCAGATGCTCGCAAAGACTCTAACTTGTGCATTCAGGTCATCAGTCGCGCTGGGGCTCATTTGCAAATGATCCCTACATCATTTTGTTTCAGTTTAAACTACACTGTGACAAATGCGTGAGTCTCCTGTGGGTCTCTGTTAACTTTCCATTGCTGCATTATCCTTTTTGCAATTCCCTCAGCTCAAGATTTGACACGTTATGTAGCCGCTGTTGAAACTGATGTGCTGTGAAAAGTGGATATCAATCCAGCAGGTCAACATTTTAAGTGCAAATGCATCATTTTTGTAAGAGGGTGAATGAGGGATGTCATTTTGGAGGCTATTTTTGCAAACAGACTTTTTTTTTTTTTCCTGGAGATGGTTGAGCTGGTGGGAATACTTCAGAGGTACAGTGCACTGCTGCCCCCACATGGCAACCAGAGGGAAATGCAGTTGTACTGAGTCTCAAGTTTCTATAAAGGCAGCATGCATGGTTCAGTTGAGCAGCTGAAAATATATTTTCTTTATATGGTGATTTAAAGGTCTCACGGGGAGAATGTCACATGAAATAAAAATGAATTCATCAAGTCAGAACATGCAGCAAGAAAGTCACCTGAACAGTGTCTTAAATGACAACTTGCCTGTTACACTCAAGTGAACCTGCCTAGAAGTACACTCACCAGCCACTTTATTAGGTACACCTGTTCAACTGCTCGTTAACGCAAAAAGCTAATCATCAGGCAGTGACTCAATGCGTTTAGGCATGTAGACATGGTGAAGACGACTTGCTGAAGAGATTCTCATCATGGATGTGCAGCCGACAAATCTGCAGCTACTGTGTGATGCTATCATGTCAATATGGACCAAAACCTCTGAGGAATGTTTCCAGCACCTTGTTGGATCTATGCCACAAAGAATTAAGACAGCTCTGAAGGCAAAAGGGGTCCAACCTGGTACTAGTTAGGTGTACCTACTAAAGTAGCCATTAAGTGTATTTTGAGTTGGGCCAAAAGAATCTTCGTCCGTCTCAAGAGTCTCAGTTAATTGATTGACCCAGGTGTGTGTGGGGTTTTTTTCACAGCACAGCTCCAGCAGGAAAAGCACAGGTGCTTCTGATGACCTTAACGATCTGTTCTACTCAGGTGTCCCAAGAAACCATGAGAACGAGACAGTGAGACAGAGCACACAAAAGCAGGATTGTGAAACTGAAGCAGCTGAATACAGTTCTGTTTTTTATGTTTTTATTCTTTGTATTCACATGGCTGCATGTTAGACTGAATTTTTAATCAACTTAATTCAGAGTTTTTCTTTCGACACGTTACACAAGTTTGCAGCTGACTGACTTCTGAAGAGTTTCTGCCCCTCAGCATTTGTTGACTACAAAACAGTCAGAGTGTAAATTGGAGCTGATCCACTGACAATAAAAAGAGATCTGGTCTGAGGTATTTATCTGAACAAGTTTTACAGAAGTGATGATTAATCAGTAGAATTCTGTCTTCAGAAAATGTCTTGCTTTTTTCTTTTTACCCTGGATTTCCATTTTTGCTGGAAATGCCAAAATGCTTCAGGTCCACTTGAGACAAAGTGAGACCAGATAGTCAGTGTTTGGCACTTTTGAAACACAGTGTTGACACCCTCTAATATACTGTTGAAGAGAAGGTTTATATACAAAGTGAGTATTATTTTCAGTGTCTTTCAAAAAGCGTATTTTCCACTTCCACCTCCGGAGCTCTGCCAGACAGTGTGAAGGGCCAGATTTGGAGAAACAATCAACATCAATTCCAGCTATGACAGACGGGACTGAGGACTAATACGATCAGTCTGGACCACGGAGAGAATTCAGTGTGACTTATGAGATCCTTTCAAAAGTCAAAACTATCTACACTTTAAATGTAAAAAACTCTGACACAAGTTGTTTGCAGGCCAAAATGTCAAAACACTCCCAAACATTTTGTCCCCACTTTATTCTCTGCTTTGGCTGCAGACAGTCGCTTCATGCACAGTTCAGAAATTGATTTTGTTGCCAGGGAAACTGTTGAAAGGTCGGCAAACGGCTAATTCAGATCAAAAGACTTTGATATCTTCAGACAAACAGAGGTGGACTCCACCGTTATTGCTTTACATCCAGAGCTGTGGGCTGCAGCAAAGTCTGAGGAGTGCATCTGGTCATTCAAAGACACATCTATCCATCAGTTTCAAGATTCAGCGACGGGCCTTCTCACACCTGAAAGTCTGAACCAAGGCTTAGGTTGTGTCCATATGGTCCGGTTAGTTTTTGTTTCACATTGCGATTATGCGAGCTCACCACAGAACTACATGACTGAATGAGAGTTTTTATACAGTCATACATTAACTACCACTTGACAATTTTACTGTTAATTTCTCACACCTGTCTGCTCTGTACGCAGCCCGCGTCACTCTCTGTCACTAAACCACACACACTACACACTGAGTCGCTACACTACTCAGATCACTTAATGATAGCCTGCCAAAACCTCCTGTAATTGGTCCAAAAGTCTGAACTATCAAAAAAAGTTTTCAGACCAGAAACTATAGTTTACTTTGATCCAGGCCAGATCAGATTACATACACACTAGTATTCCACTATTATCCTTATTGATCGTATACTTTATTCTACTTAACTAACACAATACACTAATCCATGTAAAAACAAGATGGCAGCCATCTCTACCAAATCAGTTTAAATGGTAAATGGACCTGCATTTGTATAACACTTTTCTAGTCACCAGACCACTCAAAGTGCTTTTTACACTCACGTCACTCAGTTCTTAACTCACTCACACACTGATGGAAGCATCATCAGTAGCAATTTGGGGTTCAGTATCTTGCTCAGGGTTACTTTGACATGCAGACTGGAGGAGCAGAGGATTGAACCACTGATCTTCCGATTGGTGGATGACCCGCTCTACCTCTGAGCCACAGCCGCAGTTTAAAGCTGATCCCGACACAGAAGTGGACATGGTCCAAACCCTGATCACATTTTATGGTTGAAACTTGTTAATTATGATATGGCATCAAAATTGATCAATTTTAACAACAGTAATGACGACGCTGTTAATTAGGAAGTACTCGTTTGAAGACATTAGGACTTTATGATCGTCTCGTTTGAGGGCATTGGGGCTTAATTATTGTTAACAATGTTTAGGTTTTTATACTTATCGGGTCCTAATGATCACAAAAAGCTAGAAGAAAATAAAAATGCATACCAAACAAAACTTCAGGTCTCGGGGGAGAGTCTGAATATGACAATATCACGAATTCGACATGGGTCATGTAAACAGTATAACCCGTTAGGATACTCTACATGGGTTCTTGGTGTGAATTAAGCAATTTCCAATTTAGACGGGTGTGTTACGCTGCTATCTTTCAGGTTTGGGAGCTTTCTTTGGACATTTATATCGTGTGTTCAGAATATGCATCTCAAATGGAATTTTTACCATGGTTTTTAACATTGTCTGTTGGTTTGGTAATCTTAGGCTGAAAGACAAGAACAAGTTGGGAAAAAAATTTGTGCTGTAAGATCACTGGTATTATTGAAGCTCAGTCTATTGTCTCAGACTCCCAACATCCCCTCCATAATACATTTCAGATGCTTCCATCAGGGCGCAGGTTTTGCCTCCCTAAATGCAGCACTAAGCATTACAGATCGTCCTCTGTCCCGTCTGCTATCACTTATCTTAACCAGCAGTGACCACTAATGTCCATGATTTACCCCTGACAGTGTGTGATACTGGATACTGTCTGTTTTGTTGTACTCATGACGACTGTCTGTATCTCAAATCTGTTTATGATCAGCTCTGTGCATTGTCATGGATGCACTGTGCACAAACCAACTCAGCAACAGTTTGCCAGTCTGGTGTAGAGATGGATGCCCAAAACAAACCCCCACATTTCTGGTCAAAACAAGAAACATACCAACTTTACTAATAGCCTAGTGCTGCCATTTGGCACTGAGCAGGTCGAGTCCAGTCATCAAAGCTTTCTCTACAAAGACAGCTGCCTGTTGCAACTGCAAACAGGTTCATGAGAGCAGTGTGAGTGACCCAAGCCCCAGACACTTTAAGAGCTATCATAAATGAAAAATAAAAATACATCTTAATGTATGGTAGAGCAGCTCTTCAAACCTTCCAGATACTTTCTGTCCCACTTTAAAGGGCTCTTTCAAAGGGAGAGGCCTTTGCTACTGTCTGCCATAAGATGAACCCCATTCTTTCACTAAGCAGAATTAAATTTCCAGGGTTTGTTTGAGTGGTTGCACAGAGCCCGTCAGCCTTATTGACAGTGGGAAAGATCAGAGGTTAGAATCTCCCACTGGAAAGATCGTAATCGAAAACTGTGGCCGGTTTGAATGTTTCATCAAAGGCCTGTGATTTAACTCGCTGCACAAAGTAGACGGGCAGCTCTTCCAGCAGAGCAGCGTGCGACATAGTGACTCATCGGGTCCAACATTTGTTTTAAGCTTTTCTGGCAACACGCAGCGCTGCTGGGATGAAAGCAAAACGCCGTCCGACTCGTGCAGAAGGTTTCCTTGTGCATCTCTGTGGTTAGTGGTGGTTGTCAACATGAACAAAGGGCGCACTGTGGGAGAGCAGAATACCACATAACTTCTGAAATGTCTGTAAATGCCATTAAACGCATTTATCGTAAAATAGTCACCGCTCCATACAATCAACTGAACTCTTTTTTGTGATGCAGTAAGTTCCAATGGTGACCTGCAAAGGTGAAGAAATATTAGCATCATTTTCAAGCGTTAAAGGGTCAGTTCACCAAATTATTATTTAGGCTACTATGTCTTCAGTTGTGTTTACCCGTACAGATAGTCATGGTTTGGAAGTTCAGAGTTAATTTGTGTCCCCTGAGTGTCTGTTTTATGGATTTTGATCATATCATAACCTTCATCAGCAGATGGAGTTCGCTCAGTTGTTATAGAATTGAGTTTCATCTTTTCAGACTGACTTTGAGAACTTTCCATCTGCTGATGAAGATGTGATATGATCGGAGGCTCCGGGAATTTTGATTTCATTTTTCCAGGTCACGATTTAAGTTGCTACAATTGGAGGTGAATGAAGTTTTCCTCATGGTGCTCACGGACTGGAACAAAGTAAAAACATCTCTTTTTAGAAACAGTGTCCCTTTAAGGCCTTTACACACCAGGGGTGTGAAGAATAAAAAACAGGAAACTGCGAAATACTTGCCTGCAAAGTTTACCAGCAAAAAAAATCATACCAGCAGCGATGTGAATTTGCAACTGTTAGAGCACTTGTGATGCAAACAGATTTGCCGACAATTACCAGGATCGTAAAGCAGCGTCGATCAGTCTGCCTTGTTATATCAGGTAAGATTATTTTTTAGTCATTGAGCTCAGTTTTCGGGGACCAGCTTCTTAGCTCCGACTGGTCATACCGGTCTCTTTGGAGCACAGGGACCAGAGTCCGTCTAAGAACTTTTGACAGCATTGTTGTGTTGTGCAGATTATTCAGAGAAACAATTGTCTTGTTTGTAGAGAGAGATGTTCCTGTTGAATTCTTTAGAATACATTTCCAGTGCTTTAAAAACAAAATTCTCCACCATATTGGCATGATGGCAAAAATCTCAAAACCTTGGCAAACCTCCAGAAAAGATACCATCAGAGATAAGTTTAAACATGTTTTGTAATTTTGGTGAACTGACCCTTTAATACACAGCACTGTCTGCTCCTAAGGGACACAATCAAGGCTACCGTGAGTTTAATCAGTTATTGATCCCTGTGCCGTACCTCCTCACGACTCCTCTTTCTGTCCACTGACTGTTGCCTGCGGGGTTGTGTGGCCGTCGCTGGATGAAGAGGTTGTTAATGAAATTGTAAGGACTTTTTTTTTTTTACAGGAGCAGGAGGTCATTTCTGCACAGAGATTTGAGTCTTGGCCAAACATGTGATAAGACTGGTTGAGAGTTCAGAGGACTGGTCTACTCTGAGAATGTGGAGTGTGTGAAGTGTCAGTGTGGAACACAGCCAAGAGCTGAGAGAGGAGGCAGATGGTGGAAACACTCGAGAAACTTGGGACATGGAACTGAAACAGAACTCGACTCAGAAAGTAGCGTGGTGGTCAGGAGTAGAGCTGCAGCTAACGGTTATTTTCATGATCGATCAACAGACAACCGGTTGGAGCCTATTACATGTGACATTGGGCGAGAGGCAGGGTACAGCCTGGACAGAGCTGACATATAGTTTCCAAAGAAAAAAATAGTCCACGAGTGGTGTGATAAAAAAAATATGATATTCACATGAAACCGCAAACCCCGCTACCAAGTGATGTAATACACATGCCAAAGCAGTAGGTGGTGATGTAACCAAATCGCATAGAATAATACATGGTTCATGTGGACTAGGCCTAAACAATCTAGGCTGATAGATGGCACTACAGGTAAGAGGAAAAATGTATTTTGGATATGGGGATGAACTGTCCCTTTGACATGCTACACTAAGGTTGCAAACTCAGTAAAATGACCAGCTAAACTTTAGCATTTAGCTGAGAGCACGTACTGTGCCCAGTACATCCTCATAGAACAGCAACCATGGCTGTAGACTCTTGGTGTTGCTTGATAAATGATTTTGTGAAATTAAGCTGTTAATTGTCTCTAGTAAGAAATCCTTCCAATCGTCCTGAGGGCTGTGAGAACCTTAATGCTCAGCTCTGCACAGATTTTGCAGCGACAGTTGTTTCATAATCGAAGAAAAATATGTAGGATGTGGTCAAACTACTCAAGGGGTCAGACTTTCAATAAAAAACATGGATGAACTTTACTCCCATGTGATGTCACCGACATATTCAGAGCAAGGAGGCGTACAAGAGACCTCTTTATTGAATTTATTAAGTTGTATTCAGACACTCAAAACTGATCAGCCCATCACTAGTAATGCTGTTTTACATCATTAAAATTCATTGAGCTGTAAGATAGACCACCAGTAAGGTTAATTATGCTACCTGCTTACAGCCGGAGGTTAGCAAGTCCAATACAGTCCGTCATATAAAATCGAAGGGCAGTCATTAATTAAAACATGATCAACACTGTGCAATGCAATAAAAGTTCCTTTCAAACATGACCATGGACCATTTCTGAGAAAAGTAACAAGACACCAGAAAGGGATTCTGTTAATAACACTACATATACCTAAAAAGACCACCACTGCTTAACATTTGACCAGTTTGTGACGAGGTCTAGGATGAAAATTAAAAAAAAAAAAAAAAAAAAAAAGCAGACCTATATTGAACTGTACAATTGTTCGGAATCTCTAGATAATTTCCTGGTGAGCTCACGAGCCCTGCAAGCTGTGCTAAAGGAGGAAGAAGACAACATTGCAACATTGCACCCTATAACAACATTAGAGTATATTTTTTTCCACAGACTTGTGACAATGGGTGGTAGTCCAATTTTCTGTTTGTGTGCTGTCTGAACTCTAGTCTAAAAAACAATCCCCCCCCCCCCCCCCCCCCCCCGGTTTGATTGACATCACCCAAATTGATGCAGGTTGATTACTGGCCTGGACAGAAACAGAGCGGATCAACATAGACGAGTAGAACTAGTCGTATGTTCAAGTCTTTGCAACTCACAAAGCAGGATGTTCAAGGTTCCTGTTGATTTTCTTTTCCACGTGAAGCCGTATCAGCGTCCGAATTTAACTTCTGTGATGGATTTGTTGAAGAATTTTTTAAACGTCAAAGTTGAAATTGAAAAATCTTGTCATGTTGACCTGACGATGTTCCTCATGTTCCACCTCAATGTTTTCTGCACCATGACTTTCTTCAGTATGATGTACGGCGATGTGACAAGCTCGTATTGCTCTACAGATGGTCACGCATTATCGGAAGCCAGATGTGTATCAAGGTGTTTTTTCTTTACAATACTCTCTTTTGTGTATTTTCCAGCTATTTCAAAAACTGGACAGTACCAAATTTATTTTCCGCACTTTCCATCCTTGGATGAAGACCACTTCTTGTGTAACAGATGTGAGGAGGGAGGGAGGGAGGGAGTCTTGGTTTGCGCAACAGTCCTTTCCTGGCACCGTCTCAACGCATCGATGCCTCACAACAGACGGTCCGAGAAGCCAGGCGTCTCAAGATGGGAACAATTTGGTTTTCTTCTGATTGTGAGCATAACTTAACCCGCACACAAAGAGCACTACAGGCAACACCATTCGCATCCAGTCAACCCTGTGAAGTGACAAATGAGGCTACACCTTCTCATCAGCAGATCACACTTGGAAATTCACACACGACACAATCACACGTTCACAGGTTTCTCGCTCGCTCTTCTTTCTTAATTGGGGTTAGTCTTCCAACTGAATAAGAGATAAAAATGTGTGTGTTTTTTAGGCGTTGTAGTGATACATGCATCCATTATACTGATATACACTTCTTAAAAAAAGTTAAAAAAAAAAAAAGAAAAAAAAAAAAAGAACATCAACAAAAAAAGGTATTAGAAATGCAGCTATACAGAGTCTTTTAGCTATTCCAGGGAGGTGAGGTTGACGGTCAGGTCTGACGTCAGGAAGCCAAGGAGCCCGATGTCCAGATGTTCAGTTGGGAGGGAGGAGGGGGGAGGAAAGGAGGGGGTGGCGGGATGTGTGTGTGGGAAGGATGAGCAGGAAGAGCTGGGTTAGTTACTGCAGCAGGGACGGCTGGTGGGCTGAGCCGTCTCCGTCAGGTCCACTCCCCGGTTCCGCCCACTGCTGGCTCCGGCCGCCTGAGGCTCGTTCTTGGGTAGCTTCTTTGCTGCAATGCCAGAGCAACAAGATCAGCGATGACATCAACACAGATAATCAGATGACCTTAGCTACAGTATGATGACACCAAATTAATTCTGAGAAGAATACTGCAGCCACACAATGACCATTTGTGTATGAATGACTCACCATGACTGTACTGACATCAATCGTAATGTTTTAGTGGAAATGAATGTGTTTGGGAAGTACTGAGCATACAACTGGACAAATGAAACTCAGATTATACTGCACAAGGTGTGTAACGCCCAGCTTAGACCAAAGATTCACGGTGAGACGAGTTGAAACAGGCAACTACTTGCAATGTGCCGTTCTGCAACGTTCTAAAAACCTGCCGATTCACATCAATACAGCTACATAAGACGGTGTATCATCGCTATGCAACAACTCTCTGTATGTCTGCGCTTATTTTGACTTGATCAGCAGACTTAACTACAAACCAATTGGCTGTAGAAATGACTGGCGATTTGACCAATGGAGTTGCAGGTGACACAATCAGCCGGGTTGAGTCGAGCTCAGATCGTCTAGTTCACACTGCTGCAACTTTTCTCTGTGGCGTTCTAAACCGCTTCGCCTGTCACAAGTCACTGGTCTGAACTGGGCTTCAGAGTTTATAAATGACTGCTTTGATATAGTTTTGCTGTCTGTTCATGAAGAATGTCTTGTTTTTTTTTTTTGTTTTTTTTTAATGGATTCTACGCTCACCATGGAGGCATACAAGACAAACAAAATTATCTTCACAAATTCAACGTAACACACGGTGAGTGACTGATATAGAAATGGTCATTTTGCAGGTGAACTATTCCTTTAAAACAGGGGTGTCTAAACATTTAAGAATGGGGGCCAGATTACATAATGTGAAAACACCTGGGGGCCAGCTGTTTCTTTATCATACGGGTTAAAAAAAATTCCCAGACAACTGAGACGAGACATCTTTAAGTGGAAAAAGTAATAATCTCTCCAAGGCTCCTGAAAGGGCGGCCCCCACTGTCAACTTTATGCTTCTTTGCTACAGCCATGTCTGCTACCTAACATGTCTGCTGCTTGCTTGTTTACTGTCTACATATAGTCACGCTAAAAAAGTGCAAAGTGATCTTACTTGATTATCCAATATTGAGCTGTGGGCCATACTTAGTATATTCTTAACAACAAGCAGCAGGCGGTTTAAAATCATTCTGCAGGCCGAGACTGGCCCCGGAGATGGACTTTGGATGTGCACCCTTTGAGAGTAGATTCACATTAAATCCTTTTTGTTAGTAAATTACATGTATTACACTTTTAATTGATCCTGATCCCAGTCTGAGGAAATGAAGTACTATTTTTGTCCTTTACATCCCCTCAAAGTCTGTGAAACCTCTATGACGTTCTCTGGACACCTGGATTCAACCGTTATCAGTGTGGATAGTATGTATGCAATTTGCTAAGACAGGTCCAGACTGTCACTCTCCGTGGCCTCTGCTGCACCTGCTCAAGTCTCTTTAAGCTCAGCTAGCAGTTCGGTTGGGGTCGGGCAGGGGGTCTGCCTATTGATGTATTTTTAGGCTGATATTGATATCAATATTTGAGTTTAAAAAAGTAATGCTGCCTTAAATACCTCAGTCTACATAATACATTGTGACCTCCCAGGCCTTGCCAAGAAATCTGTGTGACTGGTTTATAGAAGAAAACAGTGTGTTCTTTGAATGCAAATGGAGCTGAAGTTTGAGATGCTGCATCCCAGTTCAGGGGCCACAGTCTTCAAAGGCCACAGTGTCCTCTAGACAAGCTGAGGGTCCAGCTAAGCCTGTCTCTCTTCCACAAATGAGTTGGCCTGAAGGGCAAGGTCTGACATTAGTGCACCATTACTTCAACAACAACCATCAGGAGGTTTCCATAAAGAGCGGTAAGGACCACAACACTTGAGTGAACATTATGGGCTGTGACACTTAATTTCATCGGAGTAACTGTTAAACCATGTATCAGCTGAACAGTGAATACTGTGTACAGGGATGTCCGATACTTCCATCATCCTACATTACAGCTGCACAGTGCACACTCCAAGTACTCGAAAAATCAATCCCATGTATTTGCTTGACAACTGAATAGCTCTGTAAAGAAGCTGTTCCTTATTGCGTTTCTTTTTTTCCTTAAACAAAACAACAAACCCTCTCTGTAACCTTTTTGGCCTTGCCGCTGTCTCAAGGGAATTTCTGTCCCTTTAAGAGAATATTCTCCACTGTTTGTTGCTTCAGTGAAGCCTTCGCCTCAGTGTGTATGTTTCTGTCATCTGTACATCTTTTGCACAGACTACATTAATAAATAACTCTTATTGCAGACGTGTTACGATACACCAGTATTGACGGTTAAAAAAGTAAAATAAAATACTGATATGTTAATAATAGACATGATAATATACATGACAGTAACTAGCTGGCTGGTTGCTTTTTAAAGATGAATTTTGACTTACAGCTTGATTATTACTAGTTTATTGAATTTTTGTGATAATATTGTTACTGTAAATTATTTTGGCCATGATCATGTTGTGAAAAAATAATCTGATGTTGGAGCCAGACTCATCGCACTGGCTTTTTGCTTGCAGGGCGGTGGCAAATGTGTGGTAAATGTGGTTGTCGTTGGTTCTCCTGTTCGTCCGAGCAGGGCAGTGAAACACCATGGGCCGTAGAGAAAAGCAAAACACAAGACACTCTCACACTAAGCTGACGTGACACGAGTGCTCATAACTAAGGTAAATAACAGAAGAAACAGTCGTCTATGGTGTGTGGTGTTTTGCTGCAGGCAGGGATCAGCGCCTGCTCTTTACACACACAGGAGCTCAGGTGAGTGGACAGACAGACAGAGCACAGAGTTGGCGACAGCTGCACTTGTTGCGTTCATGTGCACAAAAGCTTTGCCGCTAAAAATACCTGTGTAACAAGTTAGAAAAACAAAGGATCGATGCGGATCAGTTAAAAAAATGCCTCGGTCAGCCCTGATATCGATCTTTGAGATCTGATCTGGGCATCCGCAACCCCTAATTGTTGGAATTAAAGTCCTCCTCCAGACACATTTCAAGTATGTTAAAACCCTTACAATAAAATTTTGTTTAACAAAGACAAAGGGGCCAGAAACAGAGCCTCTCTTTCTCCCTCATTGAGAAATTGTGGATCTGGCCTCTGCCCCAGTCATCACCGCTGCTTGCTCTGGATTTCATCAGTGACTTTAAACCCCTCAATAAAAGTCTGTGAAATTTCTAAACATTATGGGTTAATGAAAAGAGCCTGAATGCACCACTGTCTGTCCACAGCTGGTCAGGAGTGTGGTGTATCAGGGCTCTAACAGTAGGGAGGGTGGGAAACAGATTTGTTTGATATGATTACTGTTAAAATCTTCATATAGTTAAGATTAGGGAGTATTAAATATACACTTACCAATGGCCATGAATATCTCATTGACGTTCATAGAGGTCTTTGCTGATGTTTCCATAAAAAGCAAGCTGTTATCATCTGCGTATGACTGTGCATCCTGTGAAAGAGAACATCCAACATCAGGAAATCATTAATACAAATGACCTCACAGTTTGCAATGTGGGGGAAGCACAGTAGCTTTGTCTCAAGCAACGGACAGGATTAGAGTTTGTGTTATTAACATGTTTAATAAATCATAATCAGTCTGTGAGTGTTTAACGTTAGCTTCAACAGACATTTTCTGGCTCTGCTTACATAATTAGTTAATTTATTTAAAGAACACAAACCTGGAAGTCCAGTGCTCTCTTGTTTGCGAGATCAGCCTTGTTCCCAGCCAGAGCTATTACAATATTTGGACTGGCTTGTCTCTGAAGCTCTTTAACCCAGTTCTTCGCCCGTACAAATGACTCCTGGCAAACAAAACAGGGAGGGGTGGGGGGTGACTCAGTTAGTGAAAAATAACAATAAGACCCATGTGACAGACAGACGAGGACAGCAGGAGCCATTTCTCTGATGTCTGGCTATGCCTTTGTTCATCTTTGCATCAAGGCCCCTTAAAGAGACACATTAAAAAGATGTTTTTGATGAAATATGACATAAAATCAGTAAAGTAAAATCAGCATATTGCACAGTATAGGAGGTGAGGTTATGCTATGTTGCCATGCAGACGTTATGCAGTGCACACAGGACAGAAAAAAACATAGCAGCACAGGCTTGTTCTTTGAATTGCGAAGAAAAAGGGACTTTTTGTTTGAGACCTTGTCTTTAAACGGTGTCTACTTTAACAATAACTCTTTCAGCAAGTTGAGCAGAAGTGTCGGAAGGTATTTCACAACTTTCTGTCCTTTACTTTTATTAGAAAAGTTAAGCTGAACGAAATTGGTGCTGGCTTTGTCACAGTGGAATAGTCGTAGCTGACGGTAACGTTGACATTCAATTCTCCTTATCCTATTTTTGTGATTCTTTCAAGTACTTTTTACAAACAGAATATAACTAAGTCAGCTGCTGCCTGAGTGGCTGTTTTCAGATGCAATCATTTCTAAAATTAAGGCAGTTGAAAATCAACACTTGCTGTTTAATATATAGACTATGTGGAGATTGAGCATAGATGTAAAAGAGGCCTGGATACAGCGTTGTAGGCGGGACCCCGTTCAATCTTATGAAAGTTGCTCAGTGACACATGAAGCACGAAACACGGTATGAAATGACCTGGGTCTTCTGATGTGTGCCCACAGAGCAAGCGCACTAGAGATTTATGGCTGACAAGCACAGCCGTGAGCATGACTTTCAGTTCAGAGCTCCGCTAATTTGAATAGAGATGTTCTAGACTTTCGATAGATCTAATTGTGATAGTGAAACCAGTCATTTCGTAGGGGTTGTTGACGGTCAAAAAAAAATTCATCCGCTGATTTACAGCTGACTCTTTCCCAAGTCTATGGGACAAAGTCGTTTTGGGCCCCATGGCATCACATGATGGACCTGGATGGTGTGGTGTTCAGTTTTGGCTGGGTTTTGAAGCCACTAAAATTGGCTTCAATGCCTGGCAATGTTCTTGGGGGCTTGGATTAAAGTCCCACGCCAGTCAGTGTTACTTCCTGTATTTTGGTTAACGTACTTCCTAGTGTAGCTACGATTTGACGTCAGTATCATTAGCAACGATAGCATGGCTATTAGCATGGATAGTGTGGCACATAAGTTTTAAGAGGGAGGATTTTTTCTTCATTTTTATCACCTGAAAACGAGGACCCGAATAAGATGAGGGTCATCAGACCATACACAATGGAAATGGGCATTACCACAAAATTTGGTTTCACCCCAATACCAAGTCAACAGGGCCAGAATTCCCAATATTGATTCGATACTTTTTATTATTTAAAGTGGCCTCTGTACTTTTAGGTAGGGGAAAAAAGTGTATCATGATTTATAAAGTAAATAATCAGTGTGCTAAAGTAAGAGCTGCAACCAATTACAGTGTGAAAATGTAACATGAACCAATGCTGAAGATCCGATTTGACTAAAATATTATTTTCACCCCTGTATACCTGGATATTTCATGCCTGGGCCTCACTGAAAAGACTCTGTCAGTCAACTCTGTCTTTGTGTCAGGAGTCTGTTTGATGCTGAGGCATTTCCCTCCTCCTCCCTTCTTTTCAGTTGCAGCTCCAAGTTCTCCTTCTCTAGTTTTTTTCCACTTTCATTAAGCCATCACTGCTATTATGTGCTGTATATAAACTAGTCAGGTGTACACCTGCTGCGTGTGTGTGTGACGCATATGTTGTTTGAGTGCAGGCAACACAAAGGCAGTGGAGAAGTAAACAGTGCATGCACTAGATGTGTTGACGACAATGGAACGTTGTTTGCACAGACAGTTTTACTCTTCAAATACAAACAGGTATGATGTAGGAATGGAAGGATTGATCTTTAAAATGAAAACACAGTATCTAAAGTGTCAATATTTTGGTATCGATCTGACCACCTCTAATATATACTTGAGCAAGTGGCTAAAGAGCCAGCGCCTCCACCCCAGCTGGAGATGTGCAATGCTCGCACACATCTCATCAGCTGGCAGATCGCAGAGCATCTGAGTGGCTGGTTCTCCACGTTCCACAAGATCTCGTAGATTTTTTGGACATAAAAGAATACATAAACAACTGTTACATGCCCCAATCATATCAACACAAGCACAACAGCCGTCATGAAAGTACCTTTTGCTATTTCAGTTCGAATTGGCTATCGTTGGTTGGCTCAGTGGGTGTGCTTTATGCTACTGGGTTAGCTCGTTGAACGAGAGTGTCACTGAGCAGCGGCTCGCAACTCCTTGGCACAGTGGGTGTGTGCTAATGAACGAGTTAACTCAGTCATGGCCCAGTGTTGTGCTCATGACAGTAACTACCTAGCTCACATCAATGTTGATCAGTTTTGCCTCTCAGACGCAAAGAAGCACAGAACACCTGCGCACGCTTGGAGGATGACATGTGAACGGCAGCTTCTAAAACAGTCATATGTCATCTTCCCGTTTTAGCAGCTAGCTTCTTCTTTTGTGTTTAACTTTGTCAAAAAACATTTGGCGAGGCTAATCAACATTGTCAGTCAAATGCAAAGTATCATAAAATGTCAAAATACACTGAAGTGGGGCTTCTAAGTCCAATACGTTTTCTTTGTTATCAAAAATCTATCTGCACATTTTTTTTATATCTGTACATATTTTTGCATGTTGTCACAGACTGTCTGCAAAGCACTGTGTTGTTTCGTGATGACCATTTATTTGTCAGTACACCAAATTCTTTTTGTTTTGGCTTGAGCGCTACTATAAAAATGTCTGTTAGAAGTCCTCCCTCGATCTCTTCTTCACTCACATCAATATTGTTCCAGCCATGGTGAGTAAAAGCAGCACTGATAACAGCAACCACATGACAGAAAGCCTGGCACCTGACTCACCTCATTTGTTATATCATACACCACAATGGCTGCCTGGGCACCTCTGTAGTACATGGGTGCCAGACTGTGGTAGCGCTCCTGACCAGCTGTGTCCCAGATTTCAAACTTGACTGTTGTGTCGTCCAAACATACCGTCTGAGTCAGGAAGGCAGCTGCAGGGGCACAAAGCACAGGAACCGGTGACAAATGGGCATGGAGCTACCGAGCTACACAAAACGTGTTTCTGTGAAGGTAATAATTTAAGACCAATGCTGGAGGCACACACTGGAGGATTATCTGGTTGACTTGGTCCACATTTGTAAAACGGGGCCTGAGTGATATCAGACATGTTTTATACTGATAATCCACAATCTGGATGGGCGCTGAGGCGTCAAGTAGGGTGGGATTCACTCTAACACTTTTTGCTTTAATTCACTCTGGATAGATTAACTGACAGCAAAATGCCTTGTTCACTTTCAGTCAGTTACACACATTCACACCTGGAAACTGCACCACACAACTTTGCTTTTGTCTTTCTGGGGATCGTACCTGCGACCTTTGGGTCACAAACCTGGAAGCTGATTAAACCAAACTAGAGGTTGATGGATAGGCCGATATGATAATGATAATGATAGTCTGGAGCAGGAGAAAGCTGAAGCTGTACTCACTAATCAAGCTCCTTTTTGGTTAATTAATCACAACCCTCCCCTTTTAAACTTCAGTCTGTGATGTATGTGCGTGACTGGTGGAGGCTGGGCAGCCATCAGCCATTGTCAGAGCCCAGTTCTGCAGCTATTGACAGTTTGTAAAATGTCCCATAGACGCCAAGCAATCAGCAAAACTGATTAATTGGTCGACCTCTCCACCACATGATATCCAGCAGGCAGTATGTTTGCTAACGGGAAATAAGTGCAAGATTATGTCGGTGACTACTGACTGTTACAACCTCACGAAAGCTGCTGGTCATACCAGGAACTAGATACCAATATCCAGGACTTTCATTTAACTGACCTTTCCTAAGTCCCGCCACTTTTCGTTCTGTGCCTCAAAAACAGTTGAGCAACCTCGGCCAACGTTCCCCTGTCCTGTTACACTTAGCTAGATTTGCTACGTGATAGGTTCCTCTATCCTGAAGATACCTTGAAGGCGTGGCTTGGGCACCTGTAAAAGCGACACTCGACACATTACGTTGGTGTCACAGTCTTCACAGACATATCACAATGTATAGTCACATCTGAAGTTAGCTAATGCTAGCAAAAAAGCTAGCTAACATAACTATAGCTACATCAAGACAAGTTAGACTAATGTCTGATCACCAACATCTGCCAGATTTGCTTCCTCCTTATTTCTGAGGTAATGTTAAAGAGATTTGGAAAAAGACAGAAAGGTTAGTTGCTGACATTTTTTCAAATGACATGAATTATTAAGGCAAATGTTCTTTTGTTTATATTATCTTCACAAGGCTACATGGCACCCTAAGAGAACTTTTGGTGCTATTTTTTTTTTGGATATTCACAACATCTAGCATCCTATCGTGAACATCTCCTTCAATCACATGAAACTCTGAAGCTATCTAATAAATCTATCTACCTTGCGAAAGTAATTAAGGGCCAGTATTTGGATTGGTCAATTATTCCTACAGTTTTCTGTTTTGTTGGCCTTTTTCACTCTCACAATTCTCTATCACTTCTTAATTTCCCCTGTTTTTCAACTGAATCCCATATTGCTTGCCACATGCTCTTTTTGGAGTGAAAAAAACTTTCCTACCGATTTCCTCTGCTCTTAGTAACATTTCCTACTCCCTCACACCTCAAATAATTTTAATGTTTCATTTTATAACCTTTTTACTGACCAGGAACAATGACTCTTGTCACAGCTATTTGTTTGTAG
This sequence comes from Epinephelus awoara, assembly GCA_035609425.1. Classification (NCBI taxonomy): domain Eukaryota; kingdom Metazoa; phylum Chordata; class Actinopteri; order Perciformes; family Serranidae; genus Epinephelus; species Epinephelus awoara. The sequence continues at coordinate 6,874,822 of CM069300.1, forward strand.
ACAATCTAGATATGCAAAGCTCATTTCCATGTGTGACTCACTGCAAGTCTCCCTATGACAAGAGGGTAAATAAAGGTGGGCCAGTAATATAAAGCTTTGCATACAATTTAACAGGCCTGTTCATAAAAAAATGTGACGACATGGCCTTCATGAAAATACATACCTCCGATTGTGCTCTCTTGGAATTCGTGAAACTGTCCCTTGACGAAACGAAGTACGAGACTTGACTTCCCCACGGCTGACTCTCCTAAAAGCACGAGTTTGAACTGGCAGATCTTGTTGCCTGCGTTCGGCCCATTGGGTCGCGTAGCTCCACTTCTACTTGCCATGTCACACTGCCCGGTCTCTTCCTCTGGACGCTGACGTGCTGTGAGAAACTGCAGAAAATACCTGAGCAGGAGAGGAAAGAGAGCAAAGTGTAACTGTCATGTAAACAGTCTAAATGATCAAAAAACAAATGTAAGGAGAGAGTTGAAGTTGAACTTTAGAGGTGTCTATATAACAAGCAAAGCACTATGTGATAATTTTGTTAAGGTATTTAGCTGTAACTTTTGGTGGCATACAGCAATTGGTGCATAGTTATTTTAGGGTTTAATGTTAAATAAGACAAGTATTTTACCATGGATGAATCAGTCTAAAACATTATGGCCATGTAACAGAACATAAAAACTGCACAAGCAAACTCTATTTTGAACAGTTAGGTTTTATGTAAAAACCTTTTACATTCACTACAACGTTGAAAAGTCTTGTCCAAGTGTGCAGCTCATGACTGACCTACACCACTAATACAAAATGCTGATATGAGCAACCCCTTATTGTAAGCCTGTAAGACCATTCTTGTAATAATCCTGGAATATATTATACTATACTTTTATGTAACAGTTTCCGTCAAAAACAGGACTACCTGTACTATTGCATCACATGCTTTGAAATTAACAAAAAAAGCAATCTGTGGGAGACTATTTTGTGTGTGCACAGATTTCTTTTTAGAATGGGGGAATGTCCAGGAATTTCACTGTAGATATATCTTTTAACACAAGCAGTCCAAACCCAGAGACTAAGATGTAACTGATGATACAATAACCATGGAGGGAAATTTACTGTAGTTCACTTCACATTGAGTCAACAAGAGTTTCACATTACCAGCCGCACTTTGTTTCCTCTCCAAACAATAGCTGGTTGCTTGCCATAACTAGCTGAGCAAATACGTGTAACAGGTATGGCAAAAACATGGTGGGGTTTGGCTGATACTGCAGAGGGGCCGCCTGATAGTGACCCCAAGATTTAGGCATCTGAACTTGTGCTTTCAAAGTCCCTCACCTGTGTCAAGTCAACTGCAACATCTTAATGTCAAAAAGTTGACCAACTGGTGTGACTGTAACAACAAACCTCAGGCAACTCCTGCTTGTAGCTGTAAGTTATGTGAGGCAGAGTGTCACAAAGGGGATTAGTATCACACGGGTCTGGGCACATATGTGAGGAAATAAGTCAGGGTTGAATTACAAGCTGCTTTCTACCTGCCGGTGTGTAGATTTAAGGTGAATAACAACATCAACCTTATACACCAGACAACAGCAGACTCTCAGTGTAACGTAGACATTTCTCATTATCACACACCAGGAAAACACCGAGCATAAGTCCAAAAATAATTACTGTCAACTTCGTCGAAATCGCGTTACGACACAGTTAACCACAAATAACCTGTTATGTTGTTGTTGACTGGCTCGAATTAGCAGAGTAACGACTGCTAGCGTTAGCACCATAGCTACCCAGTAACTTCAAAATGTCTAGCTCAAAACCAAACTCTGCCTTTAAGGAGCGTTAGCCTGCTCATTGTTGGTTTAAATCCTAATACACACCATGCTCACACACACTACAGCTATCATTTAACTCTACATAACGTCTGAGAATGCCAAAACACAGATGATGCAGTTTTGGGTGTGTACAGCTAATGACAGCTAGCTAACCATAGCTGCATGACGTTAATTTAGTGAGCTGCCTCGTCAATCACTTGGCGAAATAGCGTCGCAGATGTTTGTTATATTAACGTAGGTTAACACAGGCAGTCTAAACATGCCGAGTGATCCGCATTCAGCAGCCGTACAGCGTTAAGTTACTCTGCTAACTAGCTTGGCCCTTCCAGTGTCGGCTAGCTAACGTTAGCTAGCCACATAATAGACACAGGGCTGTAAGCGAACGTTGTTTAGCTGTGGCCGCATCGGGAGGAGCCCTTAGCTAGCGAGCTAACGCTAATATTAGCTACTCACCTACCAGAAAGAGGAAGCTAGTTAATGTGGATGGCGTCTCCGGGACAGTCTTTGTGGCACTTCAGTGTCTGTTCACAGTGTCTCGATCAGCCAGCCAGCGACCGTAACGTTAGGTTTCATAAAGCTCCGCGATGTCCCTCTCCCACTTCTTTCAACTTCCCTTTTCGCATTGTACGAAGGATGATGACAGATCGTATGACTGGATTTGACAATCCGCCTACGTACTGATGCGACGGACCAATCACATGTTAGGATTTATTCCCAATTTACTGGTATGTGCCTTTGCAAAAAAACTACAAGACACAGCAAGTGAAACCATTAAGAGTTTGTGCGGGGCACTGGGCCGATATAATAAATTAATATTCCTGGGATGATTGGAAGCTACAGATATTATTCCTGAGCCTCCCCACTATGAATTACTATATTTTCATTAATATATATGCACACCAAATGTAGGCTACCTAAGTAACAGGGTCAATTATACAGCAGTTATATGTGCAACAAAGTCAAATGTATATTTGTAATATTCAGTATTATAATTACACAAAGTTTGTTTGAGCTGTTAATATCTGACAGGCTCTGGGGTCGTACACATGTCGTGCTTTTTGTACCCTCAAATTCATTATTTTCAATGCAGGCACGCTCAAACGCACAGGTGCAACAGCTGCGCGCTGAGATAAACCAGTTCAGCTTTTGGAAGGCATCAGTGCGCATGTGATGAGGAACAACTAATATCAGTCTGCAGTACATATTGAAAGGATGATCATGTTAGTGCAGGGCTACACCTGTCCCACACACTTATAAAAAGCACCTGGATGCACCATGTCATTGCCTATTTACCTGAAACCCTGAGTGCACAGCTGATCTTCTCAGTGTAGGCCCATCACCTCCTCCCTCCTCATAAGTAACGAACAGTCCCTTCGTCGTATTTGTGATTAACATCATTTATCACTGAACATATCTGGGTCACACAAGTGTATTTTCATTTTATATCCCCATTAGTTCACACTATTTATATTCACAAAGTATTTTGAAATAGTTTAATATCTCTAATTACGGTCTGGCGTTGCTGGGCAACGGAACTCACAACAGGTGCGACACCGAGTGTAGCGTTAGCATAGCTACAAAGTTGTGTAAAACTTTCCCAGGTAGAAAAGACGAACGTTGCAGACACATTTTAAAGACTTAACGCAACTTGGTTGTCTCTGTTGCTGCTACACGTGATATGAAGATGGATATAATTGACGGAAACACCTCGCACAAAGTGAAATATGCAGATACATGTCCAAACATACCGATGGTAAGTCAACTTTAAGATGCTAGCTAACTGTTAGCTAACGTTGCGTTAGCTTAATGCCACTATACTGAGTCTAGCTGTCGAGCGTTTTAATAAACTTTTGTCTTTTTATTACATTTTACTTTATTTATTTTATTTATTTATTTTTTGAACTCCAGGCCGGTAAATGTATACCTGTGGGAGACAGGGCTAAATCCTGCCTACAAGAATCTGCAAGGGTAAGTTCAGTTTTAAAAGTGTGTGTTCGCATTATGGCAGTGGGATGTAACGATAGTTAGCTGTTGTGCTGCATCTTCATCTACAATATCAGTTTTTATCTCTAGGTTCTTTTGTATGACTGTAACTCTAAGTGGCAGACCGCTTTGTACACTTTGAAGGTGCATGTGCATTTTTACTTTATTTCTTAAGACATTTTTTATTTGCAAATTCAAGGTCACACATTAAAACATACAAATGTACACTGCCGTCTTCAACATTCCCCCACTCCCCATATTAAAATTCAGCTCACACAGTCTACTTGCACTTCATGGTGAAAAGATAAGATAAATAATAGAGGCAAAAATAATAATAATTAAGGCTGCAAGTTGCAGTTAGCCACGTTTCTGACTTCACAAGGCAGACCAAAGTCACTTCAGCATGTTTAATGTGTCTCAACATGGACCACTCACACACTTGTTTCTTCATTACAATGAATGCGACATTTCAATAGCTGATTGTTCCCCTTGCCTCTGTGTCAAGTAAAGACAACATCTTCACTATAAATTCTGGATCTTGACCCAGTGGGTTATAAATGTTAAGAAGTGTAACTGGTTTATTTTCTTCATGTCCTGTTACAAACACATATCTGCCTTCTTTATCTTTCTGATTTTTTTTTCCAACCCTTAAATTGGATACGCTTTTGAATAAGAACAGCCATCTCTGTACAATAACAAGATGCAAATACCTGACGTTCCTTCTTAATAAGATGTGTCTCTTGTAATAATATTACTCCCCCAATTTTTGTCAAGCTTGTAAATATTTCTTTCATGAAATTACATTAAGACCATTAGTATTCTGTGAAACTCTTGTTATCTCACTCATTTCATACATGTCTTCTGTTTGTGTGTTTTGTTACACCCAGTATTCATGACAGTGTCCAGTATTTTTTGTTGTCTACATCTCCATACCAAAGGACAGGAAAACAATAAAGGAAAAGTGATAAATAAAATACTCCTTACCAAACCATCACTCTCCATGATGGCCTCGTTGGGTTTCCATGCAGCTTCTCTTGCATGGTTTCCAGGTTCCTGTCCCTTGAACTGAGCCTCTCACTTCAGTTTTTAAATGTGTTTAGCAGCCAGTATTCGTCTCCAAACTGCAAAATTTCCCTCCTATTTTTACTTTTATCTTGAAACTCCTCATTTTTGCAGTACAATAAAGAAAGGAAAACAAACAGTCATTGCACACTGTCCCTTAACATCGTCACTTTCCAGCCCCTGACCCCGCCTGTGGTAAGGAAATTCCGCAACAGCACCCAACCAGAACCGGGATCTATCAGAGTGCACCAAGGGAAGGCAAATGATCCAGATGTTGCAAGCACACTTGTTCATGGCATCAGCACCAAATCTTCCCTCAGTGTGAGTACCACACACAAGCACACACACCTTAATCTGGGTTAAAGGGGCAATAAGGAGAGTTTTTACTGCTCCATATTTGAATGGTTGATTCATTTCTAGATCACTGCTAAATAAATCATTCATTACTCTGACTAGTCATGAGATTCATGGTTTTCAAAACTAATATGTTACCTAAATTTAGAAGCAACTATTTATATTTTATAGATATTTAAGATGCTCCTGACTATGATAAAATGTCATTGTTATGGCGTGTAAGGCAAATGGATCAATTCAGGGGAAAATCAGTGTCAGTTTGACTGTATTGTGTTCAGTATTTGTTACACTGTGTAGCACGTGCTAATATAAAACACTGTGCGATTAGTTTATGGCACAAGCTGACTTTTCATACAGTTTTAGGCATACAAAACTTTGATGACACACCCAGAATATGACTTTAACTTCTCTAAATTTTTTTTCTGTGATCCCAACAGGGCAGAAGCTTGCTAAATCCTCCGCAAAAGACCTTGTTCCAGCATAAGTTACAGGAGCTCAGTGAAGCAGTGTATGCCTCCAGTAAAAAGGCACCAGTGGGCAGGTCACACGATCAGCGTGTTGGACTTCCCATCTGCACTAACGACAAAACTACGTATGGTGTGAAAACAGTTAGAGGTATGTGTATCGTTAAATAAAATAATGGCTGACGCAATTTGATTAAAGAAAAAAAAAAGGCAATGATGCTGTAACATGAACATGCAAATATTTATCTACTCTCATCAAAAAAGTCAAACTTGTCCTCAGATTTTTTAAAAATATTATGTTTTAGGTTTCTAAATAATTATATTTAGAGTAGAAATGTTGAGCCTCCTCTCTTTTGTCCAGGGCTGGATGTGCGTGAGATTATTAACCCCTCAAAAACAGCAGAGGAGATGGAGAAGGAAGCTCAGGAGGGACACGAGGCTTACATTCGTAGCCACAACGCCTATTTTGTTGGCAAGTAGAATGAACTACCAGTAATCTATTTGTTGAATTTTGTTGATAATTTTGTAACGTGATGTCTGTCTTTTACAATAAAATCACCTTGCTCTACCACAGGTGAGCGGATTGACAGAAAGTACGACTGGAGTCACTACAGTAAAGACAGCAGGTTTGGGATCCTCACACCTCATTTCAACGACGGCCGTAATCTCAGCAAATCTCTCCTCTGGCTGGGGGAGACACAGAAGTAAGTGCTGAAATTAGTGGGCATAAGTATTTTGTTGTTAATTTCCATAACACATTGTGTTAATTCAGTGTATACCTTAACTTAAAGGAGAATAAATTGTACCTGACCCTGTGCTCATGTCATTGTGCCACAGGTTTTACAATCCAAAGGCTGTTTGGAAGAGATCTGGGAACAGGGAAAAGCTGGCGCAACAATTTGGCGTAATGAACAATGTGTAAGCTTCACATTTCTTCAGACCAATTCTGTGACCACTGATTTTATTTTGTTAACTAATGTTTAACTCTCCATAAACTCATCTTTTTAGGAGGAAAAATACCTGGAATGTTCCACCAGATCACACCTTTGGAGTTGCCTTGCCACTGGACGAATTTGGTAGAGTTTATGTGAAAGAAATTCATTCCTGTCCTGAAAAAAACACATACTGGACCAGTTTTGGGGTTTAAGTTGTCAAATGACATTTCGCCTGTTTCCTGCACAGGTGTTGGTGATATAATCCACTCCACTGAGCCAGGCCAGTACGTGAGAGGCCGAGACCAGCAGCGCAGCCTGGTCAATGCAGTGAGACACCATCTCAAGAAGATCAATTTCCACAACTTCCCCTCCCTGCTGCAGGCGTTCAAACATTATGACAAGGTTTGACTTGTATGACTAAAGGCTGGGCGACACTTTGACATCACGTCACTTTCATCTACTGACTGTTCAACACATCACATTTAAAGTAACCTGAAAAAATACAGTGACACTTTATTCAGTGATCAAGGGAATCAGAGCACAGACATGTCATACAGACACAATGCTACTATAATTCTCCTGTCTCAGTCTCACACACTCAAGCCTGAAGGTTGTCGAGCCTTTTCATGTATATCTGTTCATGTAAATCACCAGGCAGGCAAGGGAATGATTGACAAAGAGGACCTGCAGGCGGTGTGCCGTCAGTTCCAGCTGGACGTGAGCAGGCCGGTGCTGGATGACCTGATGGACTACTGTGACACAGACAAGGACGGACTGATCGACTTCCTGGAGTTTGCAAACTTCCTCAACTGGAAGGACAAGATGCCAGTCAGCAGTCGAGAGCAAGGCATTTTGACAAATGGTCAGTTAATGCACTGTAATGTATCCTATTATTTATTAAGATGTAGATTTAGGCAATATATCAATGTTTTATTGATGTCTTTTTTTGTCTATTGATTGATCAGAGGTTATGTGTGGAGGCTCATATTCTGTTTGCCCCCTGCAGAGCGTCACACCAGCTCTGCTCCAGCCAACATCGGGCGGAAGCCTCCCTCGGAATCAGAGCAGCTTCCTGCCTCTCAGGCCTTAATAAAGCCTGAGGACTTGGAGCCCATTAAGCCAGGCAGCTCACTGAAGACCCTCAGGACCCTGAGACGACCCAGGGCAGCCCCAGACCATTTCATGACCTCCTCCACCCTCATCGGGTCTGTCAGTGATTCGTCCACGTTGAGTAAGTCAGAAATGATACCGCAATCATGTGGAATCAGGGAGACAGCAGACTGGATATCATTTGAGTGGACGACAGCAGGACGGTAGAATTGGGTGAGGCCAGCAGAAAATACTGACAGTGGTAACAGTAGATGGCGTTGCTGTTCAGAATTTAAATATTTTAACAGTAAAAGGGGATGTCAGTGGTTAAATAACAAAGAACTGCAGTATGCAGACGTTCTCCCACACATATCTTCCTAATGACACAAGCATGACACATTTGAAATCGCATTGTGGAAGACATAAAATACTGTAATGAACTTATTACAACCATTAATTCTTGTAGATGGTTAAGTCTTACTGCCTCATATTATCAAATTACCTTACATGAGTCATTATCGTATTAACTTAAACCTGCTTAAATGTCCTCTGGAGCATCTGACTGGCCCATTTGGGGAGGTTTGATACGTTTTAGTTTTTATATGCACTAATTTATTTATATTTCACAGACTCCCATGTCCTAACAATTCTTACTTATCATGTTGTCTCTCTTACATACTGTAGACAGCCGCACCTATGGGATCCCAACTGTGCGCTCCGACCTTCCAGCTCCACGCTTAAAGAGAGTCAGTGATACTAACAACTACGGTGATACGTCCACAGCTGCAGATCTTCTGCATCCATCAGTTCATGCTCTCCAGGGTGTTCACGAGGAACACTTCTTTTGCCCTCGCACCAAGAAGGAGGTAGGCACTACGCACAATGTCAGAGTCATAGTACGGTTTGCTGTGAGTGAATACAGTAAGGAGGGTTGACCTACAAAAAGGATAACCATGGCAGTTGCTATCCAGAGTTTGGACAGTCATAAAAAAAATAGAAATGTTACAGAATTGCTTTTTGTGGGCCTGAAAAAGCCAAAAGGTCTTGGAAAAGTGAGACCCTAAAAAAGAGGGTGGATCATGGGGAGTACCACCAGTTGGTCCAGGAGCTTCTCCTCCATGATGGATGTTTCCAGGCATATTTTAAGATGACACAGGGGCAGTTTGACAACCTGCTGTCTATCGTTGGGCCGTATAGCTCTGGGTATCCAGTACCACTACCCTCAGTTTCTCCTCCATTTTTTACCAACTGTAAACTTGTTGTCATGACCACCACAGAAGGCCTGCCTCTCAAATCATCCAATTGGTCAATGGGAAAAAATATGTCGAGAAAGAGATGATGTGGGGCGTTTTTCCGCTCCAAGTTGGACGTTTTTTCCAACTTGAATTCAGAGCACTTTAGCAAAAACGCTAGGCACCTAGAGCACAGAAAAGTGAGGCACATAGCAATGCAAAAACTGCGAGCAAAAAGCTTCATTCTCATTAAAAAACAATTACAAAAAGCCGCCTCCAGCTGCCAAAACTCTATCCGAGGCCTTAAAGATGGGTTTAAAAACAGATTGGTCATTAGAAGTGCCCCGTTGCTGCATGGTGGCCCCAGTGCAGTTAGATGAAAATAAAATAAAAGGGAGAAGACATAAATCTCACACCTTGTCCTTATTTTAGATGAAAATGTTAAGATACTGACACACTCATCCTCCTCTCCACAGATTGCAGAGATCTTTAGGAATGTGGGTGTGAATATTTCTGAGGAGACGTTCGAGGAGGCCTGGAAGCTGGCGTCCATGAAGCATCCAGCCGGGGAGGTTTGTGTCGAGGTTTTCCGTAACGTACTCAAGGAAATAAAAGCAATGTGATACTGAAGGGGTTTTTACCGGCACAGTGCTTCCTCATCACAGTCAATATTACTATCTAAACAATGCCTCTGCTGTTCAGCGGAAGCTTTGTATCTCCAAAATGTTTTAGTTTGATTGGAGTTTTTCAAGCCATGAAGGAATAAACATTAATCTAAAGTGCACAGCAGTTGTGCTGTAACTAAGTTTTCACATGACAACCATAATGTGAAAATCTGTTTTTCACAATAACATTGTCAGTAACCTCAAGTCATTTTAAAGAGCAACAAAAAAGGCATTCTAATGCAAATTACAATCTTGTTTCATTTTGTTTGCCTTTGCAAGTAGGACACTTATTTTTATACATCCAGTAATATAACAATAACTTTTTGTCAGTATGTTGTTTATATAATCTCAGCTACTGAAGATCTGAATTAACAGTTTCAACTTGCTTTCTTTGAAGTTGTGCATTTTCGCATTAATATGAGAACTCCCAAGAAACAGTGGGTTAAATTTAAATCTTTATGTCAGTAGAGTCTGTTTGAAGAAGAAAGTAATGCCTGGGAATTCACTCCATGCCACAAAAATTTCATTTAGACGACATTTTGATCCTACTCAGATCTTCTTCAGGTCAAAATCTGGAGTCAGTTTGTGCTGTGAAGTGACCTTACTAAATTCATCATCACCTGCATGTTATTTATTTGTGCTGTCACATACCCTACTACTATTAATTAATTCAGCTGTCCTGACCTTTTATTTTACAATGCTGCTTTATAATGATTGTGGTTATGAATTTGTTAAGACAATAAATAATAATAATACGATACTCGTTTAAAAAAATAATGCTTTATACCTCTTTTGACATCACAAAACAAAAAAACGAAAAAAAAGTAATTGGCACACAAACATGATTTATTTATTTTTTTAATGACTTGCACATAGTGCTGGTATAGAAAATATCACTGGAAACACGTCTCTAGTCACATGGTTGATTCACTGTTCAAGAGAATGCCGTAACAGCCACAGGTTGAGGAGCAGTTGATTTTCCTCCCTGTTGTTTCATATGTGCAGTTTTGGGTTGAAAATCTGGTTGTAGTCCTGTTTTTTTAATATATTCTGCACATCTGATACTATTGAATGTATAATTAACAGTTTGTTTTGCTTTGAACACTTGGCATCAGAAAAAGTATTGACTCTTTCGACAACCTCACAGTAAATGCGGAGAATGAACCCCCTTTATAATGACTAACATCAGATGAATGTGTTGCATCATATAAGCAGAGTTTTGACCTATTTTTTGGATTATGTTTTTTTTGGAGTGTTGCTAATATTTGATGAATTTGCTGGAAGCCAGTTTGCAGTTCATGGCAGAGCACCTCACCAAAAGAGGGTCACATGAAAATACATTCTGTACCTGACACACACATTTAATTATATAGACTTAATTCTTCATAAGCATTGAGTTGCTCTCATGTGATGATATGCTTGAGAACCAGACTGCTCCATCAAGTGTACCGCCACCAGTGAGGCCAGCAGCAAACAGCTTGTTTGATGCAGTATTATGGTGTACACTGTTTAGAGTAACCATGAATGCATCATGGAGCACAAACAAACTTTCACCTGTCAGGTGTATGGGTGGGTTTTCATCTTAAATATAAACCAACCTCTTCTGATGCCAACGAGCTTCATATTTTCCTCCCCAGCAGGGGGCACATCAGCATGCAGCATATAAAAACACATATTGGTGGAACAAAGCCAAATGCTTTTAACATTAACATTAATATTTACTATGACTGATTCAAGTTTAAGTCTGCTCTTGTTTTGAAATCACAGATTGTGTTAAATTAGTCTCGGTCTTGACTTGTATTGACTTAAGCTGTCTTTGTTCCGGTCTGAATATTAAGACCAGTTTCTTGTCAAAACAAATTTAAAAACTGCAAACACACAGAGGAGAATCTCCCACAGACAAAACAGAATATCATATAAAGTTAAAATAAAAACACAAATTAGTAAAAAAGACTTAAGTTGAGATAAAAATTCTAATTAAAAGTCAAACTACAACTATGGTTATTTTTGAGTTTTGGTTTTATCTTCCCTGCACAACAAACAATACACAGTAAGACATTTGTGTTGCAGTCCAGCCAAAGAGTCTCCATAAACATAACACAGTAATAATAACACCATGAATTCAGAGATAAACATGTCAGCAAACAAAAGAAATGTTTTCCATATTACATGTCTGTTTATAGAGAATCAATTCTCCTGTTAAAATGAAAAATATAATTTCATGCACAGAAGCGGCTCATTTTTCATGTCAACATTTCATCTTTCTTTTGTTGAAAGCAACATGTCATCTTTTGTTTGTACACCTAAGCTGCTGTGAAACAGTGTTAAATCTTTAATTGATTGCTTTGGACTCAAAAATAACAGCCGGTGTGACTGTTTCTGTGCCGGTGACAGACCTGAGTAAACACTGAGAGGTGCGTTCTCACAACCTATCATTTATTCTGTCAGAGTATTAGATTTGATTTCCAAGCATGTTTATCTTGTAATTCTATTAATCAGCCTTGAAATGGGAAGTCTGACAGAGATAGCACAATTAATTTATGGCGTCTTGGAGCTGATACACATGCAGACATACAGGCAGACACACAGACTTTCAAGGAGGTATGAGGGATTGTTTGCAATCTGTTTCGCTAACCAGATTAATGAAACAGGTTGGCACGCAGCCTCGACTGATGCACATGTCTGGAGATTACAGAACAGTAAAATAACTAATAAAAAAATCATTAGCTTTTTGTACATTCACCACTTGTTTTTGTTTTCTTGTTAATTTCCATTAAACTGAGTGATGCACAGGCGTGGTAAATTGTTTAATGTGCTCTCACCATATCCATGAGCATATTGACATGTGCTAAGCTAACCGCACTCATTTAATCTCATTACGACTCTGCGAGATGCTCCACTGGAACCAAAAAACCCCCACGCAAACTTCCACAGACCACATATTACTATGCAGGAAAATTAGAATAATCCTCAGCGTATTTCATTATGCATGAATTAGCGGCCGCTAATGACAGAATCCTCTCTGTTTGTCAGATATGTTGTCAACATTAATAATATTGCAGCGAGCTTAAACAGAATGGGATGACACGCAGCATTCGCGAGCCTGTCAGACGTGATGTTTTTGACAAGTGACACGTTTCTGGCAGCGACCGTGGGCTCAGACACAGCCTGCGTTTGAGTTATAGTAAATGGGTGGGGAATCTTCTGCCAGGATTTGTCTGTCTTGCTTGCAGCGATGCAATACAACTATTTTCACTTGGTGTAAGACTCTTGTTGTGATCTCTCGTCGATCCATTAAGTCCTCGCTTGAACAGTAAACAGCGTCGCCAAACAACCATGTACCAGAACATACGCCCCCTCCCGATTACTATGGAAAATGGATTATCTTGTTGCCCGTTACTTCTTATGACAAGAACCTAAAACATTAACACTAATATATTTGGTTCCTTCTAAGTTTTATGTTTCACATGTGGAAAGTAAAGTTCAAGAATACAAGGACTTCACCTATTAATGCTAATGCAGAGTCAGCTGTTGCATTAGCCAGACTTACATTATTCTAACTAATATGGTTGACTTTCTTAAAGGTATAATATGCAGGAATTGTCGGTTGCTGTTTGTAAACAATATTGCCAGCAAATAGCAAAAGTTAGAGTTCACTATATTTGCATTTTTATATTTTTTTTTTTTGGTGCTGTGTCCTCAATTTTTGTAGCTTTCTCTTGGGTGTGTGCAGCTTGCGGTGCCGCAACTGGTTGCTACCGTTTTTTGAAGTCCTGACCTCACCAGCGCACTGTGCCCAGGAACATCTTGTACACAGCAAAATAAGTAGAAGAAAAAGAAAACCCAGGCAAAGGCAGATACTCTGCAGATAACTAAAACTACTGCAGATAAATACACCGCCACACACTACTAGGGTTGATAAGTGATGATTAAGAGGGATTACTTTTTTATAAGGGGCCGTACACATGCCACGTCTTTAACTACCTGGAAAACCAGAGGTTGGGTGCTGGGCGCTACTTTTGTGCCTGCTCTGTGCCAACATTCATGGAGGCAGGTTGTGTCTGAGGTTGCCAAGCGACCATACCCAGCACTGTGTCATAGCCTACTTAACAGAAATGTTGATTGCTGAGCTGATTTTCTTCCAGGTGTTGTTTATGTAAGTGTGTATTAGGCCAAAAATATTGCCTGTGGGACAGATGAAAAGCTCTGGCAGCTCTGCACTAAATTGATCAACTTCTTCTCCATCTTTATCACAGGCTGATATTTACGAAGAAGGGACAGATATCTGTCTGCTGTGATTGGTTGTTCCTTGACACATGATATGTGGTACACACTGCTGCTTTTCAAAAGTTAAACTTAGTTTATCTTCAGGTGCAGACTGCAGCCAAAAACAGGCGCTTGGGAACATGAGCATTACGTGATGGCATACACCACATCTGAGGGTGCAAAAAACGTGGCATGTGCACAGTCCCATAGTCTATACATTTTTTTTTTTAAATAAGGAAAATCCTGCATGGTATCTCTTTAAATACACATCAAAAAGAAATTTTGCATTTGTGCCATGGTGCGCAAAGGTGCACGTTGCCACATGCAGAGTAAAACGGTTCTGACTCTGAACATGATTCAACACTTTGTTCGATTACAGTATTTTGACATGTTGTGGAGAGGGTGTTATTCCAAGTCCAGGGAGGGTTAGACAAAAGCATTCATAATGCTGGGGAGGGCCGAGCTTTTTTTTTTTTAATGTGAAATAAAAGGTTCACATATACAAAGCTTAAGTCATTAGCTTTGTATATGTATTTTTTTGATAGCTGATGGGTTTCAAGATTACATTTCAACCAGTGCGTTCCATCTCTTGCAGATTTTTTTTAACCTGCCGTTCAAACATGATTGGCGAATGCTACTCGGACTACAAACTGAAGATTTTCTATAAACACAGTCTTTTATAGAGATTAGCCCCCCTTATCACCCCAGTAGTTTTTACACAGTCCCTTAGTTTATCCCAGATTCCCTGTGTGAATTAAAGGGTCATGGGTACACTTTGGTGCTCTGATCAAAGCAATTTATTGATACAACATATTGTTTTGACAAACTCAACAGAGTTCATTCTTGACCTGTGAAGCAGTGGTTTGACAAAGCAAAAAAAGTCCATCAGCTTTTTTCTAGTACTTTCAGATACTTACTCAGTTGTCATGGAGATGACGCGGTGACCATATACCAGCATCTGTTGTCATGGGACCAAAGTTTCAGACTTACTGTAGGTCACATGATGACAACTGAGCAAACTCCATTTGCGGAGGAAGACGATGCAGTGTGGTTAAAAAGTGCAGAAAAAAGCTGGGACATGAACCTGGAGTGAGGAATTGGGGGGTTTTTTTGCAACACACCCAGCTATTTTTAGAAAAAGACACTTTAAAGTCTTCCTCCAGTGACCTCATCACTCTGTCACACACTGTATCTGAGCTGAAAACACCGGACACAGTTGTTCTAGCACTGTGACCTCCTACAATGGTCTGCTCACACATTTTTCTTTGGAAAATCACTGGAGGGGGGCTTTAAAAGCATCCGAGGGTCTGAGGTAGTAGGCCGTAATGACATGGGTTAATTTATAAAGTTCAGAGGTCTTCAGGTGTCTGCACAGCATCAGCAGTATGGCTCTGGGTCCCTTTTCATGTGTTCCTCATAGACAGCCCTTCAATCTGCTGCTCGCAGGTGTCTGTAGTCTTTTATGAATAAGTGAATCCAACCAATCACTTCTCCCCTGTTGTGTCTTGATGACTGACAATGGCCTTGCAGCAACGAGTCAAATCACTCGGCCTGTTTCCAATGCCAGTGCCAAACAGTCGTGACCGTCCAGTCGGGAGAGGCTCCTCTCGTCAGCTCTCGGTGGAATCTGGAAGGGAAGGGGGGAGGCATATTTAACAAGAGCTACGATAGTTTACTCTCTAAACATGAACAGCTCCCAGACTGGTGTAAATCATGCACACCCTGTGTACTCAAAATTCAGAAGAGCATCCTAAATTATCCTTAGCAGTAAAAGTGTATTCAAAGTGCTGAAGGAAACTGACTAACACTCAGCACAACTCAAACTAACTACTACTTCTTGTTTCACCTTGAAAACAATGAGGTGAGGCTTCTAAAAATGGCTTCCTTATCCTGCCAAACTGTCTGTTTACTAGCCTTTGGGATAACATTTGAAGTGTAACAGGCTTTCTCAGAGAGGATTTCAAGACCTGAAACAATAGGAAAGAGAATCTGGCTAACTAGATAGGTGGGCATTAGGTAGAATAGCCACACCATGCAGTCCAGCATCTAAACGGATTACTGATTGGAAATGGAAAGAGGCTTTGACTGACATGCAGTGGGAGTGGAATTATTTCCCCTTCCTGTTACAGCGGAGAATCATATCAGTAGTTCTTTGGACCCAAATCAGAACAAGTGAAGTGATGCAGAATTTTAAATCTCTGACAAGCACTCAAAGGTCCTGTTTTAGAACAGAATTCATAATATTGCGGCTTCTAGCTGTTCACGTCATAAAACGGGTGACAGTTATTTTCCAGGACATTTACATAAAGAGCCACAGTTATGTTTGCATAATATTTGTCACCTGGTGCACGAGACGGACCAGTAGCACTGCTGAAAACAGAGCTTAATAGATATCAAGGACGAAGACGTTTGTTTCCTCTCTCACAGGTTGAGAGCCTCCTTTCCAAAGTCAGTGATCAGGCATGGAGATATTCAAGACATTATGATGGAACTTTTGTCTGCTTACATGCTGTATGTGAAGCATTTTGTTGGAATTCCATCCATCCAATTGGCGTGAATGAATATTCAAAATATAAATAGGAAGCAGCACTGACTGGCTGTGTGTTCATATTTGGGACTTACAGATATACTACAGTGAATATGGCATCGTGAGACTTTCTCATGCCTGGCTTTTATTTACTATTCTTGCAATCAGTTCACCCCCAAAAAATATGCATTTTTTTCTCTTACCTGTGGAACTATTCATCAGTCTAGGTTATTTTGAAGTAAGTCACCAATAGTTGGAGATATCTGCCTTCTCTAGAATATAATGGAACTAGCTGGCACTCGGCTTGTGGTGCTGAAAGTGCCAAAAAATACACTTGAAAAACTCAACAATTTCTCTTTCATGACGCAGTTTCTCAAAGGAACCCTATTTCACATGGGAACTATTTTCTGTCTACCGTACTACACCCAACAACCGCATCACCGTGCAGATGGAGGCGTGTATCTACTGCTAGCTCACCTGGCACCACTGAGATACCTGAGTTCAGCTGCGGAGGACGCTATCAATTTTCACATCTCGTGCTGTCATGAGCATGAGCCTCCTGTCTATGAGTAAATGCATGCTTCCATCTGTGCAGTGATATGGTTAGAGACGCAAGAGACATCGCTGTTGAGCTTTTCAGAAGTGTTCCTTTTGTGCTTTGAGCACCATTTCGAGAAGGCAGGCATCTCTACAGTTGATGTCTCAAACACTTTCTGCACCTCTCACTTAAACAATCTGGACCTGTGAATAGCACGACAGGTAAGAGGAAAAATATGTATTTTGGATTGGATTGGTGAACTGTCCCTTTAATATCTCTTACTTTAAGTGTATTAGTGGCAGTCCTCCAGTGAAATAAATATGTCTCTTTTACCGTTTTCCCCAGTGAGGCATTAAACATTAGATGAACTCTCATCCACCCACACGACACTTTGGAACATTCTCCGAAATTATCCTTTCCACATATATTAAAAGGAGAAAAAAAAAAAAAAAGTACCTCGCCACCATCAGCTTTGTGGCTCTGTTACCCACCCAACAAAAACAGACATGCCATATGTTGGAAGGCCTGCAGGTAACTTTGAGCTTTTGCCAACATATAATTAAGTCTCTAAGTAAATATTTGTACCTTTTAATTGTGAAGCAAACAGAGATTCTGGCACCTAACATCTGAGCAAATTAATGATCAAAAATTAGCTTTGAGCAAAAAGAGTCTGCACACACTGCATGAGATATATTTGAACATGTCAAAGCTGACTGAGGGAAGATTTGATTGTAATCCATACTTTTGGATGTATGGTATGTCTCTGCAAATGACAATCCGAGTTCTTACTCATAGACTGCTGTCACTATTTTCTTCTCTGGGCTGCCATCTTCACTCGAGGCCACTTTGAAGATCTTCGTGCCCTCGGGGTCATCAGGGCCTTCATATGTTGACAGGAACCAAAACCTCATGGTGATGAAGCAGTACTTTCTACCTACAAGTGAAGAGAAAGAAACCACAGACCATGTAATGGACGAGTACTAAAAGCTTCACTTTAAAGCTGCATACAATCACATCTGGGAGCTGGCAGGTTTACATCTACATCCTCTATAGGTGATCTCTTTCTAAACTGCAGTTAGAGGTTAAGTGCCTTGCTAAAGGACATAAAATTCTAAAACATGGATGCTTCACACACGTCTTCATCATCTCCGACAGCAGATTAGATCTATACTATCAGCACCTTTTCACGATTGGTGTCACCAAGTCAGTATCTGACAAAATGTCTCCCCTTTTGAGTAATGGCCAGAATGGTGTTTTTGCAGAGCATTATGATGTCACAGCGAAATTTACCTTTGACCTTCTGTATCTAAAATGTCATCATCACGTTATCCTATTGGACATTTGTGTGAAATGTTGTCATAATTAACGCAGAAATTCTTGAGTTATGGCTATAAACGTGTCCTGTGAGGTGACACTGACCCTGACCTCCAAACTCTTATCAGTTCAGCGTTGAGTCAAAGTGGACGTTCGTGCCAAATTCCAAGAAATTACCTCAAAGCCTTCCTGAGATATCGCGTTTATGCAAATGGGACAGATTTAAAACCTGAAAACAAAACACCTTAAGCCATGGCTGTTGCTAGCGCGGAGGAATAACAAAACAAATCTAACGTAAAATATTAAATTGATCTCTTCTCTCTTTCGCTCTGACTGTTTCACATAAAACGCACAACTTCCAATGTGCCAGTGCAGTAAAGTTGCCAAAGTCGCCTGAAACTAAAACTCCGCTATACTGAGAAATACCTTCAATTTATATGTAAAAGTCCGGCACTCCATCTTTAACAGAGAAAGAGATTCCATCTCTGAAAATGAGATTATGAGTCCACAACGTGTCCACAGTTATATGATCTTTGACTAACCTAACCTTCAAAAAGTTTACTTGGCAGCAGAGCAGTTTAACTGGTTTGCTCAGGTTGTGAAAGGCATCACCTGACCACAGCGAGGACCCTGATAGACCATTCAGTGTTCTCAGCCACACAAAACTCACCGTAACTATCAAAGACGACGGACACGTCTTCCGGCAGCATGAATATGATGTCATCCATTGTGACAGCTAGATGTTGTCTCTGAGCATCAGTGAGAGACTTGCACCTCGTCTTCACATAATCTATCATCTGAAATGGCAAAAGAGATCATCAAAACCAAAATACTGATTAGGCTGATTAATCATTATCACCACAAATTGACTATTTGTAAGCGCGAAACCCTATGCAATGACTTTGGCCCTGCATTTATGGAGGGTTTATTACATTATTCTGTACTCTGCTGTGCTGATGTTCAATTTTAAAATGACTACGATATCCAAAATGAGAAGTCTAATTTATCAGTACATGTATGTTTTCATGGCATGAGTAAAACATTTGAATATATCTTAGTTTGTGAGTGCATGATCTGTTACCTCATTGGACACAATCCCCACTAGCTTGTGGTATCTGCCACTGGACATCATGTTGGAGACGTGGACCAAAGCCTGAGATGGATGATGGACAACAAGGTGATTAATTTTTAGTTTGTGAGCTGGACATGTTAACTGTAACTTAAGTCTTTGTCTTAAACTGCTAATAGTTGGAAAAACTAATTAGTAAGCGTCTCACATTCAGACATGGGTCCTTGTAGTAGTTTGTTCTGGAGCTTTTAATCATATCCATCAGCAGTTTGCCCAGTCGTCATGTCACTGATGTTCGAATTTCCATTTAGCATTTAAGGACTTGAGCCTCAGCTTTGAGCCACAGAGCGTTCAGCAATAATGGAAATTTGACGACGAGGATATCTCCATCTGCTGATGAAGATCATGCCACATGACCGAAAGCTCAAGAACAGCTACTAAACAGACCTTGAGGTGAGACTGCTTTCTCAACAGGAATTATCTGTACTTTACTTATCAGAGTGGGGGTTATGACCTTCCCCTGTGCTACAGATATTTTTCCTTGAGTGACGGGGGAAATGCATGACGCTCCCTCCACCATAAATAACCATATTTCACAGTTTCTAGCTGTGATGAATGATGTGATAGTGGAGATTTTTTTTTAAAAGTAAACATGCCTTTCAAACACACTTGCAGGTTTTGGAGTTCTGAAGGTACCGTAAAACTTCAGTTAATAGCCCATATTCTGACTATATGACAGCTTCAGAGGAAGGTCACCACTTGTTTTTCATCATGCCTGTAAATGTGAATGTGCAGCATCTCCACATTGACACAAGTTTAAACATTTATGTTTGAATGTGCGATGTAAACAGCTACCTAATGTTAGCGCAAGTGGGTAGTCAGCAATCCGGTTTTATACATCAAAAGAGCTCCTGTAAACATAAACTGCTTGGCAACCAGACCGGGCGTCTAATCGAGACAGGCCTTTATTTGTCAAAGTGTATAGCTACACTGGGCTTGTAAAAAGGGACTGGCCGTTTAATTGAAGTTTTACGGTATTTAAAAAGTGCAAAATACAACCCTTTAAAAAGTGAAATGTCCCTCCCCTAAGACGGATCAAAAACAACTCCATCCCCAGTGCTTAACAAACTATTTTGCACCACCCCCTCTCATAAGTAACGAACAGTCCCTTATGTAGTTTGATATTGATGGAGTTAAATATAGTTAAGGGGCATTTGAGAGCTTTGCAGTTGCTGTTGAGATGCATTAACTTAGGGGATTGTTTTCATCTCTTTATGTTACAAGCTAATTATAAATTCTTCCTCATCTATCCTATGTTTGACCTCTGTATGAACCCTCCAGTAGCCATGTCAAGACATCACTTATGTGTCATTCAAACCTGCAGTATCACAGAGACGCTTTCAAACCATTTGCCACATAAACTTAAGAATAAACTTAAGAAAGACAGAGCCCACAGTAGTCTACTGATTTGGAGATGTGAGGCCTTCCATCAGCCACACATGGACTTCAGTTACCCAGCTGTTTATCCCTGATGCAGCAGGGGTTAGTGGAGGACCTGTTGGTGCTTCTGTCAGTAGTTACCTGCTTCACTCCTCTCTCAAACTCCGCTGAGCTCATGTCTATCTCAAAGTACAGATTGATGAGATAGATGATGACTTTGCACCGGATCCATGTGATCGGGTCCGGGACGCCGACTACAGAAACACCGGGCTGACCACCGGAGCTCCCCGGTGGCCCGTCGGCTCCAGGCTGAGAGCTGAACAGTCTGTGTTTCTGACCGACGAACACGAACCTCCGCCGGCACAGTCCCCGGCTCTGTGCGCCTGGAGCTCCGGGCACCCCGGTAAAAGGACGCACACTCATCCCCGCCAATTGCTGGTGTGCGGCCGGCTGCTTCCTGCAGGTCGTGCCCCTCCTCCAGGCGCAGACCCCGGGTGAAACTGCTGCGAGGCCGCCGAGCTCCCGGCATGAAGCGAGGCTGCTGATCCGCTGCATCACAGCGAGGAGGGCGCAGCGTTACCGGCGGCGTTTGGACCACGGTCCATGGGCTGAAGCACCATTGTCACTGTTGCCTTTGGTAACCTTACGCAACTCACCCCATGCTGTACCCATAATCCTTATCGTGGACACGACGTAAACACACATGACTGCTGCCTTCAGGTACTGTTGGAAATGTAGCAACAATCACATGGAGCACTTTATGGTGGGGTTTCTCTGTCACTTCTCACAGGTGTTTCTGTGTTTGCCTTTTTTTCTGCTCATTATTTATTATTATTAAGTAGCAAATAAACAAAATAATCATACAGTAGTAGACGGACATAAAAATCAGATTACTAAAGGAAGCATGAAAACTGAAAACAACATATAATGATTTGATTTAATAAATTATGAATCTCCCCATCAGAATAAAGTTGCACAATAATCAGTTCTCCTAGACCTATTCTTATATATTAAATGAATTAACCAATAATATTTTTCTTACAGCAAGATATAAAATAATAACAAACATATTTAGAAAATGAAAATTCTTATATAGATACCTTATTCAAAAAAATAATCTCTATGCAATTATCTTTATTAATATCTGTATCAAGTTTTTTTATTGATAAATCATACTCTTTGTATTAAACAGATGGCTCTGACTCATTGTCACGCCTGCAAACCAGAATTTCTTCAGAAGAACAACAAGAGTTGAATTTGAACCTTACACTTCATTCTACTGAACTTAGACACTTTTGTGCAGTCTAGTTGCAGTAAGAGCACAATACACTAATCCATGTAAAAACAAGATGGCTGACATCTCTGTCAAGTCAGTTTACAGCTGATCCAGACACAAAAGTGGACAAGGTCCAAAACCTGATCACATTCCATGTTTCAAGTAGCTAGGAGAAATTAAAAACGCAGACTAAACAAAAGTTCAGGGCTCAGGCCCCCTCATTAATTCCCATGCGTTTGCATTTTAATCACTAACAAGCTTCATGGGTTGTGTCCCATTAATTCTTCTGCAGTATAGATCTAAAATGAAATCAAACAAAAGCTTTTAAAGCACATTATCTGACTGATTAAGTGTTTCTGTCTTCATGATTGAGTTAAGTCGAACTTACAGGGAGCACTTGAAGGCAGCAAAGTGACTTTACTGACAGAATCCAGTAGAGGGAGATAAATATCCATATATGTGCCTCGTGTAGTGTGTGCGTGCGTGTGTGTGTGTGTGTGTGTGTGTGTGTGTGTGTGAGTGAGAGAGAGAGAGAGAGAGAGAGAGAGAGAGAGAGAGAGAGAAAGTATGAGGAAACTAGAAAACAAACAAACTTTGAGTGTGTCTTTGCGTGCATCTATTATTAACACAATAAAGGAGAACATCTTAAAAGCCAGTGAAAGTGCCTACACTACACACACACACACACACACACACACACACACACACACACACACACACACACACACACACACACACACACACAGAACCAGTTGTTCCTACGGGCCAGCAGTTTCCGCCTAGTCTTTGTTTTCTGCGCAGGTGCCCAAAATGATTGTGCGAAAATGTGAAATTTGATCAGCAGACCAAAACATCATTAAGTCCCCGCTGTTCTCGGTGATTACAGGTCAGCGCCGTTTCCCCGTCGCTCCTCTTTTCCTCCGCAGCGCGCGCTCGCACGCACGCGGCAGACACCTGCGCGCGGCCCCGCCCACCTGAAGTTCTCCCAACTAATTTTATTTATCAATAATTAGCAGCGCAGCACTTGGTTATTTGAAATTGCGCTCAGACACGGAAACCTTTCCGGGATGTATCATAGTAATTATGTGTGTCAGTTGAGAATGCTTTTTACATCTGCGAGTCGAATGGAGCAGAATATTAACGACTTCCACACTGGATGAGATTAATTGTTGGAGAATCTGCAGATAAACACGCAAGTGAAGAAGAGCTAGAGTCCAGGCTGCTGTTTAATACACCATAATCAAGACGTTTAACCAGGACAGAGAGAGGAGGAGGAATGAAGAAAGATGGAGTAAGACAAAGAAACTTACAAATGTGAGATACTTGGACACATCTTAATTAACTATGTGAATAATTAACATGTGACATGTCTCGTGAAATCAAATTGTCACACACACACCAGACACGTGTGCATTTATGTAGATTTTTGCAGCCCAGAGAAACTAGTCCACAAGATCAAGTTTGAACCTGCAGTCAAACTTCAATACGTCGACCACAAACACCAGTTAAACCAGCTTAGAACCAGCCTGCAAGGTCAGTTACTACCAGTAGGGCTACAGCTACAGGCCACTGAGGTCATTTCCTCTCTTTCTGGAAATTTGTTCATTTACCAAACCCTAGGAGGAGTTCACACGTTCTATAGACTTCTAAGGAGTGACTCTGTTATTCCTTTGTGTTAATATCTTTGAATATGACTGTATTTGGGCAAAACACTGATATAAAATTAAGGGATTTTAGTTTTTAACCCCAAATTATATTCCTTGCAGGCTGGAAAATTCATTAAAGCAGCAGATAAAAGTAACAGAAGATATAATTTGACACTTAATTAAATAAATGACATGACAAAACCTTCACATTTACAATTTTTTGGAAGGTGGCATTGGGAGGAAATTGGATTCACGACTCAGCGGCCTTGACTTTCTTACCGGTGTTGTAGTGCTTACACTACAGGCTGTGGAGGTTTACCTACTGCTGGGACACTCCTGCTGAGAGTGTCTTATTCATGGACGCGCTTCAGTGTCACAGAGATGGTGTGTGTGAGCTGTAATGTCGCAGTCTTCATTGAGCTCTTTCCTCTGTTGTGCCACTGAAAGGCACTGTTGTCCACAGCTGAGCTCCTGGGCAACACGATGAAGACGTCGCGTTGCTCAAACCTCCAGAGTGTTTAAAGGCAGGTCACTGGTGGAGCGGAGTTCAAATATGAAGCCGTTTATTGATAATGATGAAGTCTGAAAATTGGATGTACAGTATATACTGGCATCTGTGTCCTGTGGGAAAATAAGATGAAACTTCTCATATGTTTAAATGTTGCAGGTTGTAAAGACAATTAACAGGATATAAAAGCAAACATGTTTCAGCTTTACAGAATGTATTTAAAATGACTCCCTAATACAGAGTGCAAAACATTGATTGTGTCCTTATCCTGAGTGAGAAATGTGTTCACTGAATTACAGTTGTGTGACACTACACCTGTCAGTGATGACAAAAGTGTCCCGAAACCTCAATTTACGACTCACTATAAAGTAAACTATTGAGTGTCTGTTATGTAGTGAACGAGGGATTGATTTTGGACGCAGCCCGTGTTTATTTTTTTCATATTTTCCTCCAATTTTTGTTTTTTTTTAATGTAAATTATTGTGAGGGTTTGCTCTGAAAATATAATCCTGAAAGACAATGAGTAACCTGTGTCACGGGGTCAAAAGCAAACAGTCATTTCATTATTTTAAGCGTCAGAAGCCACAAAAGGTTTGGAAACGTAACGACGTCCTGATAACATACATGATATAAAAGTGATGTATTTCATGTCTTTATCCACACCTTGTTTGTTCTGATCCCAACTTTCCATCTTTTCAAAATGTTCCACAATGAAGCGATAATGGCCTCAAAAGAGCAGATTTTAGTTTTTGTTTTAGTCTTTCTTCATTATCAGCTTTATAAAATAACTTGCTCAACTTTCCGCTGGAAAGGATGGCATGTTAAATCTGAAAATATGTTGTTTTTGTAAATTTGAATTTAATCTGGGCTACAGGTATTGGATTTTTGTGTCTGCTGGCAGGGAGCCACACACAATAGCAGGCACAGGTGTTGACCAAAAAAAAAAAAAAAAAAAAAAAAGGATAGAGAGTGAGAGAAGAGAGAAAAGGGAAAAGGCAGAAAGTGATTTGAATTATCATTGTAGAATTCATTTGGCATCTCTGCCACGGGAAGAGCTTTAAATAGAGCCACAAAGTTTTATGTAAAATTGATGCATGGATATTTCCAAAATTTATGTTTTTCCATTTCTTTTCTGTTTTTTTTTTCTTCCTGCCGAAGCTTTCACTAACTCTCCATTTCAAAATGCAAACGCTTGTTGATCGAGAGTACAGATATCTTTGACTTGAGCGTGGGGTAATGAGAGAAATTAGCACAAATGCTCTAAGTAATAGTTCCTGATTTTTTTCACTCACAAATTATTTTTCAACTTGTTTTTGGATCTATGCATAAATTAAAAAATCTGCTGAAATTTATTATTCATCTGAGATGTGATTAATATGCAAAATTATGCAAATTAAGATGCAATTAGGCTCCAATTCTCTAGTGGAATTTTCCATTATAATTTAATACAAAGTAACAGAGTAATTGGTGTCACGTGTAATTACGGTTACTCAAGTGCACTTTCAGGCATGCAAATGATTCGCTATATGTTGGTTATCCTATGCAAATGTACCATGTGGTGTTTTAACAAGTTGAGGAAAACACAATGGGTGCGTGGTTACCCAGTGGGGTTGGAACAAGGTAAAGACACCAGGGTGTATTTTTTTAAATGAGAGGAGTTGGAAAACTTTCAGCGCTCAGATTATCACCAGTTAACACTTCCAGTCACTCTTTCTGAATTTTTGTGGAGAGGCACAGACTTTCATCCGTCACCAATCAATTAATGAGAGAAAACTGTTTTGGATGTGACTCGGGACTTGAGGGGAAGGAGGCGGCTTCCAACACTTAACTGTTGCTTCAGTTGACACAATTCACAGGGAGTATGAGAGCACCTCCACCTCCGCCCCTCCTCGATTCACTCGGAGCTTTCTGTGTCTTCATTACACCCGTGCCCCGTTTGATCAATGACACTGCAAATGTCACAAGCAATCACAAAACATTATGCGCGGGGGACAATTACGCCTCAGCCCGGCGTGACAAACTTTGCATTCTGCGGCCGGGCGGAGAGAAGAAAAGCGATTATGTAATTGATATCTATTTAGATAGAATGAAAGTCCTGTAAACGCTCGGAGGGAAAAATGTCTCACAGAGCAATTCCTTCTTGGGAGGCAAATTGATTTTAAATTGTTACATGGCTGGTTACATGTCCTGACATCTTGCTTTGCTCTCCGACACACACACACACACTGAAACACACTGAAACACACACATTCCCTGGCATTAAAAACATACACAGAGATACACTCACTTGTACACACATACTCATGCAGACACACACCCTCTGCTATCTGTCTTGTTCATGATCAACGCTCTGAACAAAGACATCCTCCCTCCCTCCCTCCTTGTGCACCCCCCTCACCCATCTTCTCTCTCTCTCTCCGCCTCCACTCTGTGTGCCTGCCTGCTTGCACAACTCTCTCAAAGAACATAATCCCTCAACAAAATGGAAACACAAAGGAAACTTGAGCTCAATCCTATAAACGCGCGGACACAGCAGACAATGCCTCCTCCCACCCGTTTCCCCCCTATCCCCGTCCCCCTGCCTCCCCAACAGCCATAAATGCCCCGTGGCACAGATCAGGCTTTATCAACCCTCCCTTCCTCCTCCTCCTCCTCCTACATCCATCCATCCCTCCTTCCCTCCCCGATTAGTACCCCACCACCTCTACCCCGCCCGTCTCGCTCCTGCCGCCAGCGTCTCCCATACCTCCACACGGACCGTTCTCATGCAGCAGGAGGGTGGAAGGCCGTTTGATGATTTGGCGCCTGTTTGCGGACATTTTTTTTGTCAGTTGTTACGTGCCTTTGATTTGAGATGTGTTGTGAGCAGATATGTGCGCAGAGGTGACGAACAAGTAAAGCAGCAGTTTGACTACCTGCAAGTCGATCCCGTAAAGATGCTTACCTTGATTTTGCATTTTCTTTGGTGTCAGTGCAGCCACTGTGTCCAACACTTCTTTTTCTTTAGACGTTTTTTTGCTGATGACATTCAAGTGTCTAGATGACGCGCAGCTCTGATGATAAACAAAAAGTCCTCCTAACTAAACGACAAAGTACGTTGTTTGTCCATGCCACAGATGTAAAAAGAGAACTGGGTACACCTTTGGCGGCAGAACTCCATTCATTCATATGAAGGTTGCTGCTGCCTATAAAATTACCCCCATGATCTGCACTGCTTTCACAATGTGTGGCCCACAGAGCAGATGCAATAGAGACTTCCCTCAGACAAGCTTGCCACTTTCAGTTTAGCACTTTGTTAACTTGAATGGGGATATGATGATTCAACTGTGCTGCTCTTCTAGACTTTCCAAATGTTCTTAGATTGTGTAAATCAAATCTGATAGCGAAACGAGTCATTCTGCAGAGGTTGTGACGATTACAAAATGTACCAACTGATTCACAGATTTCTCTTTCACAATGTAAGTCTATGGGAAAAAGTGTTTTTGGGCCCCATGGCATCACATGGCAGACAAAATTTCACTGGTTGGCCACCATAAATTTGGCTTCAAAGCTTGGCACACTTCGTGGGGGCCTGGTCCATGTCCTCTAGACTGACACATAGAAGTGTTTCCTGATGACACTATCAGCAAGGCATCTTTGTTGTCAGTTTGCAATATTTAACATATGGTTAAGGTTTGGAAGCAACGTGGCCATGCTTAACAGTCGGGTGCTTTGTTGACCCATTCATCCACCCCAAGATGCTCTCTACACAGACTTTGTAGCACCAGAACGTCACCTTCCTTTGATCCATCATAATTGCTGCAACCACTAAAGGGCTTTGAAACCAACCCAATCACCAGAAAAAAAGTTTGTATTGTACATTTCTGCAAACTTTGGATTCTTTACACTATTTTTTTGCGGATATGCAACACTTTTTAGGCACCAAAAACACTTAGTTGTGTTTTGGAAAGATCCTGTCTGGGTTAAAACATCCACATTTGGTGGCACAAAAGTTGCTGGAGAAGTAGAGACAGGTTGGTGAAATACACTCAAAGTCAGTGGCTTAAACACTGCTGGGAAACACCTCAATGTGTATGTAAAATAAACACCCAGTGTCAGTAAAAAACATGACAATCTGTGCCACAAACACTGCAGTGGGAACATTGCAAAGGGTCGCCAAAAAAAACATTGGTTTTGTTGTTTGTTGGCCTCGAACAGTAGTCTACAGTGGTCTGCACGTTGGTAGCCATCCACTGATGTGCAACTTATTAAAAGGGACCAGTGTTACGTATCTGTGGTTTGCAGAAACAAACATTTTCTTCTGACGACGTGTCTGTTAAAGCATGTCATTTTTGGGAACTTGCTGACACAACTTACATCATTGTTCTCGTTGAGAGGACAGTCTCATGTTAACCCACTTGTTTTTTTTAAATCCCAAACAGTTTACTGTTAACACAACGCATCACTTCCTGTGACAATTTACCCAGTAAAGACGTGGGTGACGTGTTAAGTGAACGTAACCTAAAATCTGTCATGAGCTCGCCTGAAAGTTCGCCCGCCATTGTCCCACAATGGACAGCGAAAAAGAGCAACAAGACAAACTAGTCTGCATGAGGATGTGTGTTTGTTACTTTAAAATCAAACATGCTTCAGTTTAATCAGACTTCACATCACTACACAGTCAGTGTGTGCCCAAAATATGAAATTACATGGTGCATACAGGAAAGATACTGAAGAAACTGAAGATGGCTTGTGGCTTTGGTAATGTAGGTCAGTGTCAGTTTCCACCTTTGACTTAACTGTTTTGCTCCCGTTTCTTATTAGAGCTCATCCAAACCAGCACCTGAGCACCAGCTGACGCCCAGTGTTCTCCCCCCCTGAGAGTGATTCCTGCCTGTAGCCGCAGCAGCGCCGGAGAGGGAGCCCCCTGGAGGTGGAAGTGAGGTGGGTGAGGTATGATCTTCTCTAATCTGGTTGTCGGTGGGAGGAGGGGATGTTGGGGAGTTGTTTGGCACCAGTACCGGGACTCTCTGTGACTGTGTGGTCTTCGGAGAACCACTTACCGCCCCCGTGCTCTCCTCCAGTTCCAGGCTCGGGAAGGTGAGGCAGGGCCCCCCCTTCTCACCCCCCAGCCTGCTGATTAAATCAACCCTACGCAGGGCAAAGCGCGATAACAGAGGCAAAGTAGGCCGCCTTCACTCGCTGTCACAGGAAGAGGAAGTGCCCTGGTGTACCTTCACCTGTGCCTGGCGCCTCGCTGGTGCTGCGCTACAACCCGTTGCACAGCTGGAGACGAGACAGCGAGCGTGTTAGATCAGAGAGCAGCAAGGCTCACGTGTTGCGTTTCCTGCTACTGCGACTGTGTCGAGTGACCGTCTGAGGCCTCAGAACAAAAGAGACACAGAGAAGACGGCTCATTTCTGTCTCAACTGAAATTACTAACCACTGTTTGAAAGTATCAGGATGATTCTGTGTTCATTACACTGAAATAACACTTACAGTAGTGAGTCTAAAACTGTAATTTACATCCTGCCTCACTGAAAATATTCCCTCCTCAAAAGAACAAAGTAACATTCACACACCGTGAATGTGTGGATAACTTCATTTTGATTAAGAAAGAAAAAAGTCAGGTAAGTTGTTCTCACATGCGGCTCAATAATTAAATCAATTTGGAAATTTAGCAACTGAAGTAGTGGAAAGAAAAACAGGTTTGGATTATTATATACATTTCCCTACGTTTAACATGCCAATGAGCAAATCCCACAAACATCAGAGATCTGGGATGGCGAGTCCTTCTCTATAAATTCTATAAATGTCTGGTCTCTTTTCATGGATTACTGTCATTTGCCATCCGCTATTGTGAGCGGCTGCCAGACTGGCTTGCCATTTCTGGGCCTGTGTTTCCAACCTTGATATATTTGCCAAATGAATATTTGAAGCTGTAATTAAATTTATCCCACCTCTACACCTTCTGTAAGACGGCCACCTTGCACATTTCTCACATGCCATATTTCAGCTATTTTTTGTGTGAAAAAAAAAAAAAAAACGCAGCTTGTTGCCATTTTTTAATGATTTGGAATGAGGATATTTTTACTGGAATAAATCTGATTTCAGGACATTCATAATGGTCCTGCTTCCGTATTCAGACATAAATACAGATCGTGTGGCGAGAGGAGCCTTCAGAGCTGTCACCGGCTTCATAAACAAACTTCATAAAATGTCTGTAAATATGATTAAAAAAATTAGGGGATGAAATTATTGCAGAATTTAATGCATTAAGCAAAGATCAGGCGCAGCTCCTGACAAACAAGTTACTATTTCCAGACAGCCACGAGAGAAGGCTTGAAATCAGCATAAATGTGTCCACATGCAGGAACACAACTCTTCTCAATAACATATTAACATGTCTGCGGCGGATGTTTTTTTTTTCCCCTCACATCTTTTAAAGGTTAATCCAAAAAGTTGATCGCTTATTTGTGTGACGGAGGAAAGGTGATGTTTTATTAAAGAGGATGCTTACACTATTGTTCACCCTGAGACACGAGGCCTTGATGCACGCATGAAACAAACAAAGCATTTGATTAATTCATGATAAGGAACACTGCACTCTCGACTCTGTATTTTTTGGTGTCAGGGGCACTTTTCTAAAATCCAAAGCGCATTTTGAAGCTAATTTACAAAATGTAATGTGATTATTTATGTCTAAAACTGCGTCACTTCAGACTGTATACCCAAAGGATTTAGATTGGAGATAACTATAAAATGATATATATTGTTTTCATTGCATATTTGTGCATTTTAAGAGTAACTTCCACTTGTTTCAGTCAGTGAATGAGTTTGGAGTGAAACTCTCTGCACACTCACAGTTGTCTTGTCCATCCTCTTTTTCCCCATCAGAGGATCTAATGACTGACGTGTCCCATCGTCGCCCTCCCTCTGAATCCTGTTAGTTACACTTTAAAGGAGCCCACTCCACATAATTAAAATCTCCAAGCCTCCCAATAATTACCACTGGTTCCCCTGCACTTTTGAATTGCACTTGTGGTGACATAATTCATTAGTGTTTGTCCAAAGAAATGATTTAGAGTCTTTAAAGTGCTCCTCCATGCAGAATAGCTATTAAAGCAGCCATATGCACATATGCTTGGAGCGTTAAACGGTTTGTTGAAGTCAGCCGGGGTACAAGCGATGATAAACATAAATTATGACTAATACACTGCACCAGTGGCTTTTTCGAAAATAAAAAATTACTGACACAGGGAAACCACTTTGGATTCGCCGGCGCAGCGCCGCGGCCCCCCCTCATCTGTGTGTGCTGAAGCGAGGATGTAGGAAGCACAACACAAATGGCTCGGGCATCACCTTGAATATTCAGATGGGTAAGCTAATCGTTTATGCCTGGATACACCATTGTGATTACCTGGCTCCTTTGGCATCACTTCTGAGCTCTCTCAAGGCGATGCAGAGTGCCTTTTGTTTTCATTTAGTTCCATTAAAAAGTTTAGGCCACACAATGAGACTCTATCGCTGAAGTTCACGCCATGAATTTAGACCAATAAATGTTGTTTCTCTTCCTTTAACAACCTGTGATTACTGCGCAAAGTGCAAACCAGTCTCCGGTTTTTGTGACAAACACCCTAAATGAGGGATGTGTCTCAAATGACAAAAGGGAAAGATGATTTTACCACCTAGCAGCTGGTGCAAATGAGCAAAATTTC
Organism: Epinephelus awoara; assembly: GCA_035609425.1. Taxonomy (NCBI): domain Eukaryota; kingdom Metazoa; phylum Chordata; class Actinopteri; order Perciformes; family Serranidae; genus Epinephelus; species Epinephelus awoara. Next base: position 6,906,701 of record CM069300.1, read on the forward strand.
AGTGACTTTTACACCATCGCTGTCACTTTATGCATGTTACTATGTGTGGCTCCTTGATTTCTGTCCTGCAAAAGCACATAAAAACATAAATATCTTATTAAAAATCTGATCATCTTCATTTCGACTTTTTGTTTTTTTTCTTTTAATAACTAAAAAACAGACCATTAACAGCAGTCAATACAGACTCTAATGTTGATAAGGACTGAGATAATCACTCGATTAATCACAAAAAGTGGATCAACAGAACATTTATCAGCAGTTAATTTGCTAATCGAATACTTGTCAGTTTTCAAGCATAAATATGAATTATTCTTGCTTCTCAAATGCAAGAATGGTGCTGCTTTTCTTTGTCATATGTGATAGTTAACTGATTACTTGGGGGTTTTGGAGCATAGGTCAAACAAAACAAGCGATCTGAAGACGTCATCTAAGGCTCCAGGAAAGGACATTTTAGACACAACAATTAATCGATTAATCGAGACACTGTTAGTTGTTCAAGGAGCCTTTCTTTTGCTTGTTTTTTTCCTCCTTCTGTTGCTGTACTTGTTCAGCAAACTGCTGCTGAATTTGGTTTTCATTAATATTAATGTTGACCCGTCTTGCTGCTCCAGCACACACACCTACACTGTGAAAAGCCTCCAGTTCATGGTGAACAGGGCCTGATGTATTACCATACACCCTACATTCATCACTTTGTTTCCCCTTTTGTGTTTCTCCTTTTTTAAGGGAACTGCAGGAATTATTAGCGGCTTAGCACCGAGAGGCCCCTAAGTAGCTCTCGGGGTGTAAGCCTCTCTCCCAAGTCAAGGCCAACAGCACTCTGAGCCCCCGGCCCCTTTCAGTGATAATGTACATGTCAGCAGGGACATGCAATGATCCCTCACTTCTCCATGCTAAATGATCATTTTCTTTCTTACACTCTGTCTTTCATTCAAGTAAATCCACTCCCCTAAAAAAAACTCCCAGAAAATATTAACATGCTGTCGAACAATAGTCCTCCGAAAGCATGAATCAGCAGATGATTCCCAATTCCATGCACACAACAGGGGATTGTATTGAGGCTACGTGTGTGTGTGTGTGTGTGTGTGTGTTAGGGTGGGTGGAGGGGAGCCTCTGTTAGCACCGACGTTCCCATCCAACAAAATTCCAAACCCCCGGCATCAGTACAGAGCTTATGATCTGTGGGAAAGCCGAGGCGAGTTGCGGAGCGGCGGAGCACCTCGCCCGAGTCTCCAGACGGCCTGATTTGGGAACGCCGTGAAATCCATGGCACCTCTCCTGGCTTCCTGGCTGAACGGCTGCCATATCTTGTGATGGACTGAGGCAGGAGAGAGCGAAGCAGCCAGGGATGAATACGGCTTAATCTTTACCCAGGCCACATGTGTGTGCATGATAACATGGTTGCTTTCTTCCTGTGCAGGGTTATTCTCCGCCAGCTGCCAGGTTAGCTGCCTCGCACAGCCGTGTTTCGCTGCGATATTTGCCCGCTGTAAAAAGAACTATTGCACCTAAGGTGGGGGCTAATGCATGTTTTTGGAATTGGCGGTAATTCCTGACACATTTCGAGAGACAGATAGGGTGTCTTATAGCAAATGACAATATATGTAAAGACACCTAGCCCCCCCACCCTTTTAGTTCCTAATATTTCATTTGTGAGGAGCCTCCTTACGCTGGGGATAGAGGTTATTTTTATAATTAAATGGCGGCGTTGTGATCAAAAGCAGCTAGACATGCAGTAAAATACCTAAACACACATTTAACGTCGGGTCGTAGGTCTGCAGACATAAGGAAGAGGCTATTTTTGAGGCATAACATCACAGGAAGTTCCTACAGACAACAAATATGTATCTAAATGTGTCTGCACTAAATGGTCACTAATATTCAAATTTTTATTTTGTTAAATTTAAAGGCAACAAAGACAACATAAATGAACACTAATGCAGCTTTATCCTCCATTCTTTACCATTCAGTGTCTGAATTTATGTGTGTGTGTGTTTGTGTGTGTTTGTGTGTGTGTGCTACATGCAGGTGTTCTTTATGCCATACATTTTCCCATCATCTACATAGGCTTTAATGCAATCACTCCAGCAGCTTGGTGTAAATTTCCCTCCTTTCTCTCCTTCTCGCATCAACTTTCTCCCCCTCCGCTCATCTGCCCGGCTACACAAAGCCCATTTATTATGATTGCATTACCATAAATGATTTTATAACATCTGCTTGTCAATAATTATCGTACAAATTCCCGTGCCCTCTGACCCGTGCTCTGAATGAACCCCAGGTGTAAGGCACTGTCGGGCTAATGAGTAGCGCCACGCTAGCACATTGTCCCCACGTCAGTGCACACAGCCACCCAGCCACTTCAATTAGAGGCTGGCACACGCCTTAATATTAGCCGAAAATTGAGGAATCATGCGCTAATTGAAAACATTGCATTCAAGAAGAGAGAGGCTGTAGGCAAACGGTGGGGATATTTGATCTGATGTTCAGGAGGATGCACAAATGGTTGTTTCTCCTCTGCAAGGAGAATATAGAGCGTGTGCGCTAAATGTTACCACACCAGCGGCAATAATGTGGACGACAGCAGGTGGAACAAATTTACTATTTCTTAAGGAGACGTGTTACGACTCTCAGGGGTACAAGTATACCTGAGCAAAAATTAAAGGTCACTAATTCCAAATTAAGGCGTATTACAGAGGGAAACGCAACAAAAATGTCCTTACATCTGCTCACAGCTACACTGAAGTGTGGTACAAACTTTAAAGTGCTGATATAATGCTTAGAAATGATGGGGAGGATAAAGTGTCAAACTTGAAATAATGTCTTGACAGTTGTACGTTTTTACACGATAAATGACTGGTTTACTGAGTCTTTACTATATTTCAATCATTTATGCACATGTCTAACATGTGTGCTTTACATTATATAAATTGTACTTTTCAAAAATGATAAGAGAGAATGAACTGTCAAGTTTGAGATAATGATGCTCGTTATACATATTTAAAAAGATAAGTAATAATAATACAAGAGATTTATTCAATCATAGGTGTAGATCTTTGCTGGGACGCAGCAGACACTGAAATAGCAGCAGAATTAATGACATTTGATGCAGAAAAGGCACAAATTGGTGTATAAAAATTCCCCAGAGTATTAGAAATTAAGCATTTTATGCTCAAAATTTTGTGGTGGATGCCCTCCAGACCCCCAATCCCACATACGTACCCCCTCAATGTTGAAATAAAACCTATGCCCTTGCATTCAAATACGTTTTTAAAAATGACCGATTTAACAAAATTTGTTCTTTCATGCATCTTTAAGGTTCTTAGCATAAAATGTAAAAGTAATATTTACAAATCAAATAACAGTCATTGTGTAAAAAAGAACAACAGTATTAAATACAATACACCACTTCCTGAAGTACAATACAAACTCCTGTATCTGTCAGACCACACCAAACACATCATCCTCAAATATAACGATAGCAACTATCTAATAACAAAATTAAAACAAACACACAGTACAATCACTTTAATGCCATGCGCTCACATTACAAACCATTATTCAAGTGCTCAAAGACGCTGAAGTGCATCAATCTATTTTACAAGTCTGTTTCTCCCTGAACAGCAGTCGAGTTGCTCTATAGCAGACACAACTGCAGTGTCAGATGCAGTCCTAATTGAAAAGTTAATTAACTTTTTGAAGTCATCAGCTGTCATTCCCGCAAATCAGACTCCAGCCCGGCCCCATGAGACCAACTTTATATCAGTCTTAATGGCTGGGGACCCACTGCCTGGCTACATGGGAACATTTGGTCATTGAAAGTACCATTTATAGAGTATTGTTTAATTAAAGTCAAATTAAGAGAACTGTATGCAGAATTTAATTTCTGGTATGAATTATTGTCGAAAACAGAGTGCAACTCAGATAATCAAACTTTTCATTATCCTCTCCTCCCTCCTGAGGTGCCTCCGCTGGTTCTTTGTTGACAAATCCCAAAGCATAAATGAGAGGAAGCTACCCACAATGCATTGCATATCTGCACGTTTACTCTCATACATCAACTTCCTTCTGTCTGACTTTTTTGTGTTTAACAAACAAAAGCTTCTGCTTGGAGTCACGTCTGGAGCAGATAACTGTCTGAAAAGTGTTTTCATCAGTGTGATATTTGAAATTCCACAGATACTTTGAGGACTACAGTGAAAAAATAAATGTTATGTCGGAGACAGTTTGTCCACCAGTGATATCTGATTATAGAATATATAAAAAAAGATAAGATTGTTTTTTGATATTTTGTGCATTTTTCAGAACGTGCCTAGTTTTGTACAAGTGTAGACATTTTATAAAGCAAGAGCGTTCTTGTAAAGTGCGAAAAGTGAGGACGTTTTTGAGAACTGGCAACAGAGCATTTTTAGAAATGAGGACATTTTCAAGAACTGAGAATGTTTTTGAAAAGAGAAGACACACTTGAGAACCGACAACAATCTGTAGAAACTGAAGACACTTTTGAAAGTGAGAGCATCTTTGGAAAGTGAGGACATTTTCAATAACTGAGGATGTTTTCAAGACACTTTTAAAAGCGAAAGCTTTTTTGGAAAATAAGGACATTTAAGAAAAGTGACAACATTTTCGAAAAGTGAAGACATTTCGGGAAAGCCAGAATGTTTTAGAAAAATTAGTACATTTTTGAAAAGTGAGGACGTTTTGAGAGCTTGAGCATTTTGGAAAGTGAGGACATTTTCAACAAGTGAGGACATTTTTCCGGTGAAGACATTTTTGTAGGCTGGATCATTTTTTTAAAAGTGAGGACATTTTTGGAAAATGAGGACATTTTTTAAACAGACAGCGCAGCCTTTCTTTCTCCTTTCCCCCCAAACTGCCTGTTTCATGCTGACTTCTTATTTCAGGCCAGCGTTGTCAAATTCAGCGGGGCGTGAGTTAAAAATCCAGCCATCATTCTACCATCTCATTTTAGAGCTTCTGTGGAGACAGATCCTCCCGTGTTGTTTCTGGGGGTCAGCGCAGGTTTAATTGATTCTCCTTCTCCCTCCGTCTCTTATTAAGGCCGCAGCGCCACTCCATGGGAACTGCTAATTGGCCCTCCCCTGTGGCCACTTGGAGAAGCAGGCAGACGTGGCCCGGTAGACACTTCTGCCGGTCCACAGGGACGGCGGCGGATAAGAGATTCACGCCGACTCCGCGGCTCTGTGGATCTGCTTCTTCAGGGACGACAGTCTGATGTCTCCCTCCTTCACCATCTGGACACCAGATTTACTGACGAACCGATTGAGACCTGAGAGACTCAATGTGATTTTTAGCAGATAACACCTCTGTATTTTCAGACTGGTGTGTGTGCATGTGTGTGTGTGTTTCATTGTACTTTTATCTTTGTGAGGACCAAGTTGAGACTTCGGGAGTGATTTTTGGAAACTGAAGATAATCTTGGAAAGTGAGGACATATTTAAAAAGTGAAGACATTTTTTTAATACAAGACTTCTGAAAAGTGAGAATGTTTTTGAAAGGTTAAGAAAATTTTGAAAAGTGCACATCTTTTTTTCTTTTTTTTTAAAGTTAGGACCTTTTTCAAAAGTCTGGACATATTCAAATAAGGAGATCATTTTTGAAAAGTGAGAACATAATCAGAAAGTGAGGATGTTTTTGAAAAGTAAAGACATTATTGGAAAAATGAATGTCTTTTTTTTAAAGTTAGGACCTTTTTGAAAAGTTTTGAATATTCAAACGAACAGGACGTCTTTGTAAAGTGAGAATGTTTTTAAAAGTTACAGACATTATCGAAAGGTTAAGACATTTTTGAAAAGTGGATGTAACTTTTTAGAAAGTTAGGAATATCCAAACGAGGACAACATTTTTTTGAAAAGTGAGACTTCCTTGGAAAATTGAGGACCTTTTTAAAAGTGAGGACAATTTTGGAAAGTGAGAAAATTATCAGAAAGTGAGGATGTTTTGGGCAGTTTAATACATTTTTGAAAGGTTGTGAAATATTCAAAAAAGTGAGGACATTTTTAGAGGGCACGGTTGTTGTTTTTTGTTTAAGTGAGAACATTTTTTCTTAAAAAAGTACAAACATTTTTGCAAGTTCAACACATTTTCTGAAAATGAGGTCATTTCAGTGCAGAACTAAAAAAAAAAAGTGAGTACAAAGTTCAGTCAGGTTAAAGTTTGGGGCTAGAGAAAGCATTATGTCAGTGAACGTCCTTGCAAGTCAAGAAGTACAATCGTGAGTGTGTATGTGAAAGAGAACAACAGAGACACACAGAGACGTAGCGAGAAAGTGTGGGAGTATATGGGATGATTTAAAGGTCGTGTGTGTTGTGGGCATGGCGTGTGCCTGTTTGTGCGTGCATGTAGGTGTGTGACAGTGGGTTTCATTAAGTGGCTTCACTGTATGTGTGTGTGTTTGCAAGAGAGTGTGTTTGTGAATTTCAGTGCGTATGAGTGTTCTTCATACAGAGTAGGAATTGTGACTATGGGGTGTTTGTGTGTGTACCTGTCAGGTTAGTGCATGTTTGTGTGCACACGTGGCAAATACAAACCCCCAAAACTCAAGTGTCTGCAAGTGTATTTGACACTTGTGTGTGCTTGCCTGCCCAAGTGTGATAGGACATTAGCATGTGTGTGTGTGTTTGTGTAACTGACCTTGATGTGTGTTCCTCAGAAGTGAGGATGAGCAGATAGGCAGCAGACTCTCACCTCAGTCGTTCTTATTTTCTCGCTTCCCTTCAACCACAAAGACACAGAACATGTTCCGTTTATTCCCTATCAAAATGTGCATCCTGTCTGCGCTCAATATAAAACCAGCCCGTTTCCTCGAATATGACATTTAAATCTCTTCAGGTAAACCTCTGTAAGAGAGCTGGAAGGCAGTGAAGGATTTTTTTTTCTCGCCTCTGGTCAAACTGATTCTCATTTCACACTTTTTTTTTTTTTTTTTCAACCTGAGCAACGATGCAACAGTGAGAACAGAGAACAGTTTCAAAAGCACATGTTGAGATATTCTCACGGTGCTGAAAGGCTGAGGATGCATAATTTTACAGTTACTTGAATAATATCAAAACATTCACACCATTGTGACTCAAATTGTGTCCGCGGCCAAAACTTTGTCTTTCAGTCTCTTTGTTGTGGCACATGTTTTTAATGAAATGCCCCAAATTTACCTGAAGCACTTGTCACCACTTTTTCAGTTTCGTTTTTTATACACCATCAAACGGAAATCAGCCGAGAATAAAGGTTTTCCACTGTCTGCTTTTACATCTTTGAAACATCTTTAATAATAAACAAAGCCTTACAGTTAATTGTGGTTTGAATATCAACGTGAACACCGTCAGAGCAAAAGGTTCCTCTGCAGAAATTGTTTCAAAAGATATTGAGCTAGGAAACATCCTGTGCAAAAAAAAAAATCATATCAAAACTCACCAGTCATAATGGCTGTAAAACCACAGCAAAGTTACAACTGTGCAGGAAGAGTGGAATTGAAAATGAATCAGGCGTGAAGTTTCTCAGCGTGAGTACAGAGAAATCACAGTGGATTCCAGAGAGAGCCCGGGAGTCAGGATTAGCGTTTGAAGGCTAAATGGTGTTATCGGTTCTGATTAAGGAGCATGTACGTGGTACTCGCTCCACCTCTGAGACAGCCATGGATGTCAATAGGGCTAATTGGCTCATTAGACCAGGTATTTAACTGTGCTATAATCACTCTGTGTCATCACTTAAGCCCTGGTGGAGCACGAGGGGCTCTGGCGATTGAATACCCCCCTAACCTCTGAAATAATTTGAGATGTGAGAGGCTTGTCTGACAGGAAGAGCGCAGGGCGGCTCATGATATCTTCTGCCGTGTGGATTTTCACTTTTCCTTTTTTGGGGGGGATTTTTATTTCTCCAGCAAACGTGAAAAAATAATCTACCTTGTGAAAGAGCTTCATTTTGTCAGACTTTATTTGATGGTCTGGTTTTGGAATCACCATGGACGCTGAACATGATATCCAGTCCATCTGGATCCAGTTCAGCCACATGACTTTTTCTTTTAGTGAAAGGTAAAAGTGTTTGAGTGAATCTCTAAAGCCACGAACAGAGCCAGGGGTTATTTAAACCTACAAAGACTAGATACCACACATACAACAATGGATTTCCCCCCCAAATTCCCCAAGTGTTTTAATCTTGACAGTCATGAGAGAGCACATTTTGAACAGCATAGTAATTACAATGGACAGGGCTGAACGACAGGTGCAGTGTGATTAGAGATCTGGCACAACAAGCCCCCAAATTTTGTGGGAACAAAGATTGTTGCATGTAACTTTGAGATGGACATCTGTAAAAAAAAAAAAAAAAAAAAAAAAAAAGAAAGAAATAACATTTACAATTCATATTTTGGTTTGCATGGAAAGGGAAGAAAGAAAAACAGGGAAAGAGGTGGACGACACTGGAGTCTAGAGAACTGACAGTGTGTAGAAACTTTGTGTGTTGTTGAAAGCCCAATATTCACAATTTGTCTCAGAGGACTTTACAACACACAACATCCCTCTGTCTTTTTTTCTGTTTTTGTTGACTGATTTCAGACTAGTTCACATTCTACCCCACACACACATGATGTGTATGGTCCTGAGTCCAGTCCTAAAAATTATATGATTGTCAAGAGTAACCGAGTACAGCTTCATTACCTTCATCAAGGAGGTCATGCTTTCAGTGTGGTTTGAGCTTTTGTCTGTTTGTCTGCAACCACTGGCCTGATTTTTATCATGCTTTGTGGAAGGGTGCAAGACAAAGAAGAACCCACTGAACTTTGGAGACGATCTCAGTCATGATGTTAGCAGTGCATTGCTAATGCCGCGTTCTCACTACGAGCAACAAAGCAACAGCTTGACCAGCTACATTATCGCCGAGTCGCCATTGAAGTGTTGCTCCAGTGCTTGTTAATCTAGTTACATAGTCACGGGCTCATGTGTGTCTGCTACTTGACACAAAGCACTTCGACTGGACCTCATCTCAAGCGGTGCTTCCCAACTGGTCCAGTGACGGGGTCCAGATTTCTCTTCCGTCATTAGTTCAAGGTTCGCACAGTTCAGTGTATTCAGTGTAATACATGTATTTGGCGATGTCATTGAGCTAGTTAGGTGTCTCTGTCATGTAGCTATCCGTTAGTCACTCACTCTACAGTTTTTTACAAACTTGACATGTTCCCGAGTCACTTGCAGTCCATTCAGAATGGACTCAGGACCCACTTTTGAACCAGGACCCACCAATGGGGAACCACTGCTCTAAAGTTTGGTTTTGGAAAAAAAAAAAATCCCATGTTATTGTCACATTTGCATCCCCATTTGCACCGCAATGCACATAAAGCTAGCGCAGTGTCAGCTAAATAACACAGTACCACAGCTAGAAACAAAAACATATGAGTGGCTGACACTTCATGGTATCATTGACGTGGTGACAAAAGTTGAGACCTGCTCAATTTCTATTTGTATTGTGTCGCGCTCATCTGCAGAAACAAGTGCTGGGCGTCACTTTGTAGCTTCGTGTCACTGACTTCCTTTGAAAATGACGAGGTGTGAACACAGCATAACAACAGCAGCAGTGTTGACAGAGCTACAAGTGTCAATGGGGTTAGCTCATACTCACAGGGGCCACCTGGGGAGGAACCGGAGGGTATGTGTTCTACTTCCCGACCCACGGCGGCAGGCAGGATGGCGTTATCAGTAGGAACCGTCATATGAGCGCTGCCGGCATTTGGTCTTGCTCGAGGTCTGTGCTCTCCATGTGCCCTTCTAGTTTATATTGTACCCTAAACACATCACAGTTAATACATTTGATAAAATATTTTCGGAAAGCAGTAGCCAATGTGAAACATGGATGCTACTAAATGACATATTTTGGAATCTGATTCACAGATACTGAATTGGTTGGAAGGTGACAATCTTCTATATCGCCTAGTTGACTACAGAGTTGTGTAATTGTTGGTGAGGTAAAAACACAACTTTTTTTCTATTAACTGAAGCAAATAAACAAATTACTTCCTATGTCTTTTAAATTTGTTTGTAAGACATTAGGGGTGGCTGTGTCTCAGGGTCGTCCACTAATCGGTAGATTGGCGGTTCGATCCAGTCCACGAGTCTAAGTATCCTTGTGAACGCTTACTGAGTAGCAGGTGGTTCCATGTACAGTAGCCTCGGCCACCAGTGTGTAAATGCGTGCGTACATGGTTGAATGTGTTATGTAGTGTTAAAGTGCTTTGAGAGGTTGGAACATTAGAAAAGCACTATACAATCACAGTCCATTTACATTATTAGATTGCTTGTTAACTGATAGCACATCATTCATCTGCGTGCGTTGGTGTTCTCTCTCTGTAAGGGTCTGCTCAGGTCGACAGCACTTTGGATCAGGTCTAATCATCCTCGGCCTGCTTCGGTTCGTGTCTCTGTTGAAGAAAAAATAATAAATGCACATCAGGTTCAGCAAGGTTTTTAACACGGGCCGTTTCCAAATTGGGTCCGAAGTCACATTCCCAGCAGCATGCGAACAGCTAAATCACAAACTTGGACACAGTTAAAAGCCACTTGAGTTGGGGTGTCCCCTGGCCCAGTGGTTAACATGCATAGCATATGACTGTAACGCCCCCAGTTGGATTCCAGGCATGACCTTTTGCTGCTCATCATATTCCTCTCTTTTCTCTTTTCCCATGTTTCCTGACTAGTATATCTATAAATTCCCTAATTTTGGTGCAGCCATTGAAGAAGTTCTGTCACCAAAACTGTAACTGTCCCAACAGTTTTAGTGTGTGTCCACCCATTATTTCCTATAGAAGCAGATGACGCACTTTGGGGAAATTGCAAACACCAAAAAATAAGTAAGATTTTATCACAAAAGTTTTCTGGATGGACGGATGTCAAATAATGGAGGTTTCTTTCAAGGCTTTATGTATTCCTTGAAATCTGTAGGTTGCATGTATCAGAATTTGCGTCATCAAAGTCAAATGAAACCAGAACTGCAGCACATCTAAAATAATGCAGAAAAAAAAAATCAGAAAAGTTGAGACCAAGCACATCTTCCCACTTTGTTTGTTTTTCCCGTTTGCACAGTTCCACACATCCGTTGGAAGCTCGTGCCATCACTGCCGTGGTCTTTGCTTAAAGGAGGGGGGGGGTTGTGGAGAGGTGGGGGTGGGGGGTTGGTGTCCTGAGGGTCTGTGGAATCTGGCATGGTGCTGACCACGCCGCCGTTTCCTCTGAAAGGAATGTCTGGTGTGGCATCAGTCACTGCTGGCATTCTGGAGATGGTCTGCCAGTCCCTCATCATTGTGCCACTGCTGCACAAACACATACACACACACACAGAAACATAAACGCGTCACACTCAGCTCCCACCCTGTGCATGGCAGTGATAGGCAGAGGACGAAGAGCGCACATCCTTATCGACGCCAATCCAGATGAACCTACAGACACGCTTCCCCAACACCCCAGACCCACTCGCTGCACAGTTGGCCACCATTAGCCTTCTTTTAGCTATGACAGTCCTAAGGCTAAGGGGAGGGGGTGCACCATTGCCAAGGTGCTCCCCTGATTTGCTACATTTCCCAGGGCTACGGGGCCTCTAGGCTTACTGGCCCATGGAGACATAAGCCCCGGCCTCCCTGGAGGCTCTCGGCCAACCCAGACGCTTGGCATGGGCCGAACCGCCCAATGGGAGCCATCCAAGAGCCGTGGATGGCTATGATATGTTTCCACCGAGGGCAATTTCAATCATGTGGAATTTCGATGAATGAAAGGAATGTGTTTCGCTGGGGGTGGACTGAGCGAGAGCAAGTCAGGCTGCTGCTTTCACACATTACCCCGTCTCATAGGAGATATAAGAGGGTATCTGTCATGGAAATGAGAGTGAATTTAGGGCTAAAACATTAAGATTTAGAAAAAAATGACCCAATATAAAATCCATTAAAGGTTCATTCACCTGAATTACAATAAGAAAAAATTCTATGTGTAGTTAAAACTGCTGTATGTAACTCAGGAGAAAGATAGTTGATTGTTGATTGTTTCTCAGGTCGCCAAATACCAGAGCTATGACCTGGTTGTCGCACCAAACCACCAATCCAGAGCGTTAGTATTTGATGTCCTGGGAATGAGACTTAACAATGAACTATATTTCTCCAGAGTTACATGCAGCGCTTTTAAAGGAGCAGTGTGTAAGATATAGGGAGATTTAGTGGTGTCTAGCAGTGAGGATTGCAGATTTCAACCAGCTGAAACTTTCCCAAATTAAATACCTTTAGTGTTCGAATTATCCACAGAGGTCTCTTCCTCGCCAAAATAAATGGATCACGTGATTAAACCTAGTTAAAGAACACTTAATAAAGCTGTTTCATGTCAAAAACTAGGGCTTCTAACTATAGTGGCTGACTTGAAAACACCAGGAATAATTTACAAATTTTAAAGGTAGGCCAACGCTTGAAATAGGTAACATGTAGGTATTAATATGACTTAAGTGTAGAGTCTGTATTTAGGTGGATGATGGAGAAACTACTCTGAATATGTCACAAAGCACTTCAAAGTAAAACCAGACTGTTTCTGCTACCAAAGTCAAGAGCAGAAAAGTAGTTAATGACTAATGAGGTCGATCTGACCATAATGTATTTTTAATCAAGGAAGCCAATTAACAATGTGTGGATTATTTTTCTAAAAGAAAACAATTTCATTTTTATTTTCACTGCTCGTCACACAGGTGTCATCTGTTTTTCTGAGCTGCAGTGATGGAATCAGAGTGTAAAATTGGCCACACTGACAGATGTCACTCGGGGGATAAATAAACTTTGCGTAAGTTAAAGCCTCTGGAAACCCAAATCCACAATAACCTTCTAACTATGTAATTTAAGGTCTTATGTACATAATATTAAACATGTAAAAACAATTAGAAATCAGTTTCTGTCCCCAATCGCGGAGGTGATGCTGCAGGAAACAACACAGTTTTAGCCGGAGGGGAACAGTATTCGAGGCGGGCAAATACTTCTACACAACGCCAGAGAGACGGCCGGCCGGCACCGGTCTCTCCCACTTTGAAGGTCAGTGTGTGTGTCAGAGTAAAGACATATTTATCTATTAAGACTGGATGTGTTTGAATGAAAAAGGCTATCATTAGAAAAACGGAGCAGATTTATGTTTTCAATAAAAACGTATCTCAATGAAGAAAGGCAAAGCGCCAGCCTCCCGCTGTCATTCATCTCAGCTAACACTGCATGTAAAAGTTATGCTAACTATTCTACACAGTAACATTAATATGAATTACAAAACATTTTGAAACTTACCACTCAGTGACCACCTGAAAGGAATTATGTTCAGCTGGCAGGGCTTCTGCTTCGTCCTCTGAATCATCAGAGGGCTCAAACATGTACGGCTGGATTAAATTTGTGGCAGCCATTGCTGAGCCAGGGAGATGTCAATCAAAACAAGGGAGCTTTCAATCTGAGCATTATCTGCCACGCCCACTCTGTCCTGGCAACCAGGTTTTCTAATAGTTATGAATGGTTATTTTCACTCAGACTTTTGTGGTTGATTAATGAGACACGAAAATGCAGCTAAAATAATCATTTTGGGTTTAGTGTCGTAAACGATCGCTCCGTTTTTTTAAAGCTCCGTTTTAAAACCAGAGTGAAAACAGAAAGCCTGGAACAATAAAATGATTTTACTCACCTATAAGAATATAAATTCTTTTTACCTGATAGGAAGTGCATTTCTTTATGGACGATGAAGACGTGGTAGAAACTACCTGTACCCACAGAGGAGAGGCTAATTTTGTCAATAGCTTGGAATATATACTTGGAACGTTACCAGGACAAAAACAGGTCCTGCCAGGTACGTGGCATGTTTTGTGAAATATTTACTTAAAAAGACGTTTGAACAGCTGAACGATTCATAACAACGATCTGACTGTATATAATGTATAACCGTATTTTAGCTGAATAACATTACCCATATTCACAACGTGTTAAAACTAGATAAACAAGTTATTTTTATTGTACAAACTCACTCGACAGTGACACAGGCAACTGAGCTTGAGGCAAATTCCAGACCAAAATATTACAAAGGGGAGAAGTTTCACAGGTAGAGATTCCCATAGGAATGGATGGACATCTGTTTGCCTCATCTCTGTACACATTTGTAAGTGGAAATTAGGCGTTAACCCTGAAGTTACGTTGCTAACTCCAAATCCTGCTTCATGGCACAGGCCACTTAACAACTACTGTATTACTTAAGTAGAAGGTAGTTCTGAAGAAAACCATTGATAGTATGTTTATGGCGCCATAATATAACTCAACATCTTTGAGTATGAATTATTTGCTTTTTCAATTAAAATAACATCAGATCTTCAAATCATTTGATGCATTCACTTCTCAATAGGCCATCTGAATCTGTTGCCAAACACCACACATAACAACATTAATGCCAAACTCTGATTATGTTCATTGACCTTTTTTTAAAAAAAAAAAAAAAAAGGTTCCTACAATGTTCATGCAAGCTGACAACAGTATGATTACTATGGGGCAGATTTTTTATATTAAAAAATATTCACAATATTAATTGATGGTGTAAGTTCAGCGTTTGCCATGAACGTTACGGAAGCTACATTGGGGAGAGTCTTGACAGCGGACTACTTTTTGGTAGCCTTGATAGTTTGTCTACTTGTACTTTAAAAATATTTGCATGAATGTTTATACAGATTTAACTCCTGGTTTATCAAATTTTGAAAAACACATTTGAGATCCCTTCAAAATAGGTAGCAATCTGTGTTACAATACAGAATTTTCCCTCAAATTCTTTAATGTGCGAGTCTGACGTCCACCTGTACTGTTAACATTGTCTGTCTGGAGAAATAAAAGATAATGATGAGGACACAGCTCAATGCTGCTGTTGTTTAAAGACAACAAACATAATCAACTACTACTAAAATTTGTGTATTGTTACGTTTGTTTTAAAAGAAAAACTAGATAATTAATAGTCAAATCCACAATGTAAGAGCTCACACAGCCAGCTGTGGTTTGAAAAGATGCTAGCAGCTCGTCTACCACTGTTGATCACATGAGCCTCACCTTGCAAATTACTTCCCTTATAATACTGAGTGTTATCATTGGATTGAATCGTCCAGTTTGAACACAACTGTAGAAATGCTGCACAAAATTATGATGGATTTTTGGTTCATGGATGCTGCATCAATGTTTCTGCTCTGTATGTGTTATGAACCTTAAATGTTATCAATAATTTGGGTTTTACAATTCAGGACTGTCATAATGTGTAACACACCCCCAGTCAAAGGGTTAAAGGCACACTGATGAAGGATTACGGTAATTTTTAATGTAGACGGGTTGTTTTTTTAATTCGCTCTGACTGCTCTGCCTTGATGGTTTTGATTAATACGGCCAGGAAATGTTTGTGAGCAAGACATATACTGCGATTCATCTGCAAAATAATCCAATCATTACCAACTAATGACAGGGGGGGTGAAAAATGATGCGAGCCCGCAGCGGCTCCCCAACATGCATCAGGGCCCCACCGACGCAGAGCATTGGAGGCCCCACCTGTCACAGCGATGCAGTAATTGCATTGTGGGCTCTCTCCTCTCCTCGGCTCACGCTCCTCTCTTCCCCATCCACCGCCGTTCAGCTGCGAAGACAATGCTCGTCTTAATGAAGCCGTCTGACGAGGTGGCAATTACAGACTTCTGTCACTGTCACCGGGGGCAATCGGGGAGGAGGTGGAAGGGGGGGGGGGGGCGGAGGATATCTCACCCCTGAGGGCTTCTCCACACCCGCTGTGTTACGCTGGATGGCAGGGTGGCTAAGCTGCTGTCAAAGGCAACTCGAGAGTGCGAGCTGGATTAGAGCTTTACTGTATGAGTGATTGTTAGAAATGAAGTGATGCATCGCAGCAGTGTGGAGATGTCTCCGGATTGACGGATGATCCAGTGACACTTCCATGAACACTTAAGAGTGAAGCAGTGCTTCCATGTGCAGTAAAAGAAATCACCAACTGGTTGATTTTTGGGTGAAACTTTTTGTAAAGGTATAGTATGCAGGAATTGTCGGTTACTGGAAGTAGATTCCAAACCCAGATTCACTTTTGTCTTGGAACGAGTTTTGTCTGGTGTTTGCATATGTTTGCATTTTTTATCAGCATTGTGTCTGCGATTTTTGTGGCTTCCTCTTGGATGCGTGCAGCTTTTAGGGTCTGGCACGTGGTCGCTACCTTTTTAGAAAGTCCAGGCCTCACCTGCATGCTGTGCACAGAAACATCCCAAACACAGCAAGACAGCAAGTTAATAAGACAATACAGGCAAAGGGGAGGTTCTCTGCAGATAGATACACTGCCACACATTTCCACTGGGTCAAAGTGATGACTGAAAAGATTACTTTTGTATGAGTCAATACATAAACCAGCGGTTTATGTCAATACATAAACCAGCGGTTCATGAGAGTTCTCTCATGGATGTGTTAAACGGAAGGGAACATGTGAAAGTTGCACAGATTTTACACATGAAGATCAGTTTATTTAATTGTAACAAAAAGACGGCAAAGACTGTAGAAGGAGTAGGCTGTTGTTGTTTAATCGCTCTTGTGAATCACGTAATTTCATGAAGATGCAGTAAGAAATTGTTGTATCAGCTCAGTCACCACAAGAAAATATTTGCATTGTTTCTGCAAACCACGCACATATTAAATACCCATGTTACATACATATCATATTGAAGTTTTTAAGGTGATGTAGGCTGCTGTGTCACCTTTAGGCAAGAACAATGTTTGAGGCCAACAAACAACAAAACCAGGTGTGTTTTAGCAAGTCAGTGTTGTGTTTCCAGTGACCTTTTAGGCCCAAAAAACATTTGTTTTTCATTGTTGTTTTTGCTGCCAGGATTGTGCTCAAAAGTCACATATTTTAAGCCAAAACATGGTCTTTTTCTTTTCACTGTGCCTAAACCTATCCACATGGTAACCACAGCATTGTAAATGTTGGGTTGGGTTGGCAGTATTCATTTAAATCCCAACACATTCTCACTCTGACCCCGTCACATATTGATGTTTGGTCTCCACGTCCACGTACGATGTGCAAGGTACCCTGGGTGTGTTGGTTGTTAACGTTCTGGGGCACCGTGTCAAGCTCTGCCTGTTACATGCATCGTCTTCTTTCAAAATACACTTCTGTTTTCACAGGAAATTTAACACTTATATACAGTCTCTTTCAAAAAAAAAAACGCACTGTCGGTACAACACTGCGAATTGACATATTTTTTCCATACTTTACAAACACACATGGTTGGGTTTAGGCAACAAAAGCACATGATTAGGTTTCGTAAAGAAGAGCAGGGTTTGACTTTAGAATCTTCAAAGAGACACTGGAAGTCATGGTTTGTTGGACCCATCCACCACCACTCCCACCTGCCCCTATTGGACTTTTGCTGCCTTAACTTTCGTCCTTGTCCGGCTGCATTTCCCCCTGACGCCACCTGACACCATTAAACCATAACGCCAACCAGCCACAAATAATGCCAACATTAAAGGACGCCTTTTTTTTGTTGGTTGCTGACACCACAAGTCACTGCCCAAACGCCAGATTTCGATGACATCGGAGTGAGATCATGCTCTAAATCCAGTGGAAGCCATGCAGATATCTTTGGCTTTATTTAAGTCTTGAGATATGTGTTTTGAGATTTCTGCCTCCACCTCAATACAGTGGAAGTGAATGGCCTATTTCTTTAATGTAAAACCTCTGGAAAGAGATGTTGCTGTTAGATTTTTTTAATTCTTAAATATTTCCATGGTGTGCACATCACAAATAAAAGCCCATTCACCTGTGTTGTATTGGCCTGACAGCTGAAATCACACACAGATAATTTGTGTAAATTGGGTGAACTGACCCTTAAACTCAATACTTGCTGTTGGTTCAGGGTCCGACATGGTTGGACTCACATGTAACACCGTGATGCATTGACTTACATTGTTGTTTTTGATCTGGTAATTGGTCCAGCGGTCACATTTTCAGCATTTGTTCCACCTTATCCAGTCACATTCAGTGGATGAATGCTGTAGCTCGCTTTGTTCACAGCTTCGGTAACAGAATTAAAACAGTTTTAACAGTGTGCATTAAACTGTGCTCTCAATTCGTGGACAGGTGCCGTCAGAGCTTAGCCACCAAACAACGAATTAAACTCACCTGACCTGCTGCGTCTCCACTTGCACAGCAACAGACATTAAGAACACAATTAGGTTAGCCAAGCTTTGCTTAAACATGTATGCAGAATTAGAAATTCTTCTGGTTGCAGTGGTATCAAAAAGTCATGGTGGCTAAAAGGGAAATGTGCATAAGAGGCTTAAAGGCATTCCAATTCTTAATGGTGATGTGATGGATGCACCAGTACAAAATGGCAATGCAGGCCTGGATAAATGGTTCAGTACAGATATAGCCTTGTTAAAAGATAGACACAAGCAGCCTCTATGTTCCACGTTAATGGGAACAACTGGAGAAAGAGTTTTACTGAATTCGTCACAACAGTTAACGAGAAATATGATGGAACTTTCTATTTAAAATACTGTGATATGGAAATGTTGCTCTTTAACGTCAAGGTTGATTAAGCAACGTCAAATCACAATTCACGTGTTTATCTTTAATAATGTCTTGTGTGAAGTTATTCATTTCAACAACAGTTTTTCTGCAGTTACATCCATGCAGACTCTTCTAAACAGCATGTGTTTCTCATGTCCATGATTATGTGCTAAACATACATTATAAGGAATTAGTTTGCATAATTTAAACCTCTCTGCTAAACATGCTGTACACCTAACAGCAACATCTGTGTGCTTACAGTGACATTTCCCACACAGCAGTTTAACACTGCTGCGTCTTTAAAGTGACTGTTGCTTGGACAAAAAGTTGGATCAGCGTCGTAATATGCGTCAATGTTTTGACATCTCCAGTGAAGCTGAAACTTTAGCCTTGTTTGCAAAGTAGTTCAGTCCGCACACACACACACACACACACACACACACTTCGAAAAACACACATACACACTCTTCCTTTCAATCCGACACAGGTGTGCCCTGGTGCCTACAGATGTTGCCATGGTTACATCATGCCTACCTGCCCTATATAATTATGTGGGATACCATGACACGGTTCTTCAACGAAACAAAGTCGTGTAAATACATCCTCCATCCCTCCCTCCTGCATCGTTATTGGAAAAGGCATCACTGTCTCCTTTTAATCTGCTTTACGTTGCAAAGAAACAGCAGTAAACAACAGAGTAACTATGTGTATTTTTTGCCCATGGTTTGTCATATTAGTCATATAACCTGAGGAAAATATACTACATGTCTTTCTTTCGTTTCTTTTGTCCGCTTTTTAAAAAAAAAATGCTGCTACAAATATGCACATTTCCAGGTGAACTGTACATACCCTTAATAGATGTGCTGTAAGAGAAGTTGGCAGGTTGTTCAGTATCTTAGTCCCTGGTACTGGGGTTTGACCAATATGGATCTCTGAAGGCTGATACGTGTGGCTGATATTAATATCTTTGACTGTGACAACTTTACTGCCAAAATACTCCCAGACATCTGTGTTTACCTTCACAGATTTATTCTCATCAGGGTGCAAGCTGTCATTCCTAGCAAACGTCGATTTTGTCAACTGAAGTGACAAATGTCGCTAGCATATTTTAGCAACTGTAGCTGGGTGGCTAATTAAAGCTAACTCCAGGAGAGTCCTGCTAATTTTCATGGTTACAGGTATGGAACCAGGAATGGTCAATCAAGGCTGTCTCGAGGATGCAGGCTTATGAAAAGACCTAGATACAGCGTTGGAAGCAGGGCCCTGTTTGTTGCTTTGAAAGTTGCTCAGTGGCACATGAAGCCAAAAACGTTTGACGTTCTCGGGTGTAAAATTACCCAGATCTTCCATATGGCTGGACCCACAGAGCAAGCGCTGGTTTAGCCCTGCGCAAACTTGAATAGGGATCAGATAATTTAATCATACAGCTCTTCTAGACTTTCGAAATGTTATTAGACCAAATGGATCAGATTTTGACAGTAAAACGAGGCATTTCGCTGGGGTTGAGACCAATGACTGTATATGAAAATGGACAACGCGTCTCCATTTCCTCCTGTTGTACAAAAACGATGCCAAAATATCCTAGACATGGCTGCTGCCATCTTGGGCTTGTGACTTCATTTGGAGCCAGTCTGCACCAGGCCCCCAGGAAAGCCACTCGGCCTTGCAGCAAATTTTTCCCAGTGGCCACACATGGTATTGCAGCAAAAACATCTCCTGCGGCCCGAAAATTATTTTCCCCATAGACCACCATTATAACAGAGACATCTGTAAAACTGCTTACAGGACACCTCAAAGTCAAATATGAATCTTTCTGTTATGTATTTTTGAGCCATAGTAGTTTTATAATTTTAGAACTTTCTTCAAGCCAAGAAAAGTGAATTAAAAATCTGCGATGTCATGACAATGTAAAGCCTATGAGACAAGCTGTTACTCGGGGGCGGGGCCCACAAGAGGAACACTACTGCCCATATTCAGTGGGCCACATACTGCAGAAGTAAACTCAGAGGCTAGAAAACTTTTTTGGTGTATGCGCCTTGGCTTCCGGTTTCAAGTTATTATTAAAATGTATGATCTGTACAGTAGTTATCTCCTGCCATCACACCGGTTTCTTATAGCACCAAATAACTAATTAAAACCAAATTTATCAGAAATACGGACACTTGAGGGGTCACAGACTATGGTTATGACGCTCAGAAACATGCATCCACTGATTTACAAACGTCTTTTTCACACTGTAATTCTATGGGAAATTCTGTAATACATAAGGCAAAGGTCTTGACCGAAGAGTTACTCTACAAGACACACAACCTAACAATTAAATGAATAAATAAAATTCAGAAAAGAAATGTTATAAAGATCCACTGCAAACTATAATGGCTGTAAGTACATGTCGTAATGGAAGAACCTGTTTAGTGGATAATAACAGGACACAGCTATTTTCAAAAGAGGAAAGTTTGAATTGATCATTTAAATCAACCAAACTTTGCGAAATGTTGCCTTAACTTTTTAAATAAACTATTGACGGCCTCATTAGTTTGAATTGGCATTGACCCAATGACATATCAGAGCCATACTACTTGCAGTAGCTCATCAGAAGCCCTCAGTTCAGCCAGACAAAGACAGACCATTGTTTTAAATAGCACTGCCCTGAATGTCCGCTGTAGGTTGTCTGTGATTGAGTAATGAGTGCACAATCAAATTCAGGAGACGCAGAGGGCAGAGGAAGTTCAAACTTTAACTGAGTTTCTGAGATTCTGCATCTTTCTCTGACTTATTTTCCCAGCTAAGTACTTCTGAGTAGCAAGTTATATTTTTTTGACAGAAAGGGTTTACACTTGATGGTGAATTGAAATGACTCAGAGTTAAAATCCCCCTAAAATATTAGCACACGGAGTTACTTTAGTTTCTCTCTCATCTCTCTCTGTCTCTGTCAGTGATTCATCTTTTACAAGTTAAGTGAAAAATTTCCCTGCTGCTCTCCACCTGGTTACAACTGACAGCCGTAGCTAAACCCCACCCACACATCTCGCACTAAATTACCAGTAATCAATCTGTTATTTGTTATCACCTTTATCCTGATACTCCGAGCTTCATTTTCTCTTGACAGTCGGCACTAAACTGTGATTGACAAACTTCAGGAGTGGACCTGAGACGTCGCTGCCCGCACACATTACTCAGACGTTAACTCTGCAGCTCGCCGAGGTGTACGTTAGTGTGTAATAGACGCTATTAATAAAGCCAAGCCATGCGTGACTCGACTTTCTCTCTGCAGCCGCCTCTCATGGCTGACTCCTTACCGGGGATTCAGTTGTGTGAGTTTGGATCAGTCTAATCACATTTGTTTAATTAAGCACAGCTAATAGACTCTCCAGGAGATAGGGTGTCTCACTGTGACGGCGGCGCTGCATTGAGATGCATGTCAAACACAGCGGCCTGGTATCGCTGCGGTTCCCATGTTCGCTCTGTAGTGGTTGACATGCCCGACATCCAACCGTGTTTGAAAGCCTTACACAAACAAGCTGGAGATCAAGTGTTGAAGGTTACAGATGGTAGAACTGATGGAGGTCAGTGTCTAACAAGACATTTCCTTTGTAGTAGTCGTTGTGTGCAGCTGACTTTGTCGCACCTCAGACATGCTCTTCCCTCCCGACACTGCCATGACAGAAAGAGTTGAGTGTCCTTTGCATGCAGGGAGCATCTCTCTTCAAGTAAATAATCTTTGTTTACATAAAAGAAATGTCTGCTTTAATGATTCAACATATTGCCACTTCATGAAACCCCTCAGCTTAGCGGTTCTTAACACCTGTTGTCTGGTTGCTCCTCTTCATACTTGAAATTTAATGTTTCATCAGAAGCAGTTTGTTTGAAATTAACTGCAAATTCACACCAGACGCGTGACGTCAGCTGCACATAAACACCACTGAATCGTTCGTCCATTTAATCCACACTAACCTCTGGTACAGCGTCATTATCTTCACAACAGCTGTGGACAAACTAACATTAGAAATTCAGTGGACAAAAGCAATTTTCAAGTCGGCTTCACGAGAAACATACAAGAGGAAAGCAGCCTTGTTTTTAGTTTTTGTTACATTTATTTTATTTTTTTCCTGCTTATCATAGCTCCACATGCCCATAGTGACACCAGAAAGCTCCCAGTGACACTGGATAACTCGATAAATCAATACATAGTTAATGTGTTCAGAATATATAGACAGTGGGACATTTGGGTGATTTGAGTGTCTGCCTTTGGAGATTACTCCTCACTAAGTGCCCACCAGAAAAAAGCTATGGTAATTTTGTAGTAGGTGCATTTCTATCCATGTCTTTCTATGTACATTTTCAAATTGGCACATGAAACAATCAGAGTAGAAACACCAAAAGTTCATGGGAAAAAAACCTTCCTAAGCTTGGGGGAGTCAAAAATTGGTGCATCAATAAACGGTAAATGTGACAATTGGAAAAGATTAAGTGAAAGAAAAAAGATGACTAACAGCCATGATGCTCTGTCACTGCATAGACCACTGCAAGCTTTCGTTGTCATCTCTGAATGGCTTCAAACGCACTTACCTACGCACACAGGGCCGTTACCTGATCTCACCCAACTAGAATAGTAATAGTAATACCAGTTGTTCAAAAGGTATTTTGCTACTTGCCCAAGGATTCTGAAGCTCCATTAGTCCAAATAAAATATCCCATTTGATCGAAAACCGACTTCTCCAACAGCCCATTACCCCAAAAACAACACCCGTTGTCCGAAGTCCATTCTCTCCCTAAAATACACACTCCCTGCAGTGACTTTCAGTTTCCCTGCGGCATTTGAGCCACTGACCCCGAGTGTTTGAACCAACTCTTTGCAGCGTTTGAGCCACCAAACACAAGTGTTTTTCACCAACCTGTCCCTGCGTCAGAGCAAATTTTGTCCCACCAAATGTGCCTTTTTTAAGCCATAACATGGTCTTGTTCTAACTATAGCCAAGTGTTTTTGTGCTAAACCAAACCACACATTAACCACAACATTGTTGACAAATATAACTTATCCGTGGTTTACAGACACGTACAGTGTGAACATTTTTTTTTGGCGATTGGCTTGTCTAACTGGAGGGAGTTTGTTTTCTCAGAAAAATGGGACTTCAGAGCAATGGGCCTTTGTTTCTGTGAGAACAACATTTTCAGATTAACGGAGCATTGGAAGTTTGGACCGTTGGGACAATGGGCAGTCCCCGTTCAAAACTCTGCTTCCATTGTCTGGTGTTTTTCTGTTATTATACATTCAATGCTTTGTTTGAGATTTGACTGGTGTTCTTTTGATTACGTCATCTTGTTGTGCCCTCTTCTGCAGTGGCACCTGACTGGAGAATTTGCGCCACCTAATGCTTATCTCGATGAGCCAACTCCCAATATTCCCATTACAGTAGTTGATAGAAAAGCACATAAACTCGCATTTTCCTTTGACACTTTTCTGAAAATTAGTTTAGAAATTTGCGCCACTCTAACGCTGTCTCTCGGAGTTGGAGTAGTTTGTTACATTTATTTAAAAGGATGTATGTGTGTTGTGTAAGATGTACGAAGGATGGATAAAAACACGGCAGGGACAGAAATGTATTCATTTGGTTGGGATTAGATGCAGGTCAAGAGGTCATGGTCATAAAACATCCTGAGAAAAACACCAGCATCAGTCATTTGTCGTGCCCTGAAGCCTCATATATTGACGGTGAAATGAAAAAGCCCTCTAGTGGTCAAGAGCAAAGAAGGAGGAAGTCAAGTGATGCAACATTAGCCCTTTTTAGAAAGGAATTGCGCAAATTTGCAGGAAAGCCCAGTCTGTCTTTTTTCAGCATTGGCAGTATAAAAACAAAATCGGGGAGTGCGGCAAAATGACGCCTGCCTACTTTTGTTTATACAGAATGCGCCTTTTTCGGGGCAATGGGGGGCGTGAGCAAGTAACATGTGGCTCAGCGTGTGATGTAAACAGTGACGTGGGAGGGAAGCCGCAGCTAGTCAGGCGGCAGTAGTCAGGCGGCGATTCTCTTGTAAATCGACCCGTTCTTTTCCGTCCCCGTCATCTGACGGATAATGGCCTCTTTGTTTGCGAGGGCAAGGAGGGCGTGCAATTCCTTGTCTCCCCAGTTGCTCGTGTTTACAGTGTCTGTCAGGTTTGCATTTCCCTCTTGCTACTTGCTGCTTGCTAATTTCTGCTATCAGCTGTTTCCTGTTTGTCCACCGCCAGTGGCTCGCACGTGCGGCGTCATCAACAGCTCCTCCCTCAAGTCTTCAACAGCTCCTCCCTTTGCGGAAGGCCACCTCGGTCTGTTTAAACTTAAAGGGTTCCGCCAATATGTCTACCCTACGAGGCGGAAAATTGGGCACCTCGGATCAACTCGCCAGTCTCGCCAGCCCAACATTCGCAGAAAATCTGGCAGTGTAAAAGGGGCTATAAAAGTGCCAAAAACTGCAGTTCCTTGAATGGCCACTTGAGTCAATCCTGATAGTCCCCTGCGCTGAAATGCCCAACTTTACAGCAGAAATAAACATGTTTACAGCCTGGTTAAAAAATATCCTCCTTACCGACAACTGTACAGGGGATACATTTTTTATAACTCATAATTAAGGGCAAATACAACCACCATGGATTACATTTGTCTCCAAAAATCCAAAGAGGCAACAACCAAAATGCTAAACTCAGGGGTGACTACATGGTTGAAGGACAACTTTGACGGATGAATAAATCATCAGACTTTATCACTGTAGAAGGGCGTGTGTTTCATGTTTCCTACGAAGTTGGTTTCTTTTAACCGTGACCATAATTGTTCCCCAACTATCCAAGCGGTGGCAATTTGTCATTATATTTGGAGGACTTGTTCAGAGTAACATGACTGTAGTTAAGAGAAATCATTACATTAAGGGAAGAATTGCTGCCCGAGAATTAACCAAGCGAGAAAAATCAATTAAAGTTAAATATGAGGGGTGCTGTTGCGGCCCACTGTGGCAAAAGTTGATACATATCATCAAAATTAAAATTGTCTCACAGTTTACTTAATTTCCCTCCTGGGGATCAATAAAACCCACAAATATAATAAAGTCTTTACACCATGTGACACAAATTCACATGCAGGTTTCACCAAACCCTCAGCGAAATGATCCTTGTTGATCCACCTGATTGTAGGATTTGTGATCAGGTGAAGAATCTAAAGACACCACAGGTTAACGAATGGTCTAATTAACAGGAAATTGTACGATGAGACGTGACAGCACGGCCCTCACAGTTTGATTGACAGGTGATCTCTGGTGAGTGTGTTTTAGAATACCTGAAGAGTGTAACCAGCAACTTTCCACTCACAGAGTCCTCCAACATCTGGGCAGCTGCCACCCGTGTTCAGCCGATGCTCTCCACATGCAGTAATGTACTAAGTGACATTAAGCTGCCACAGCTGATGGGAGAGTTCACACCAGACAGTAATTACACTTGTGGGCTGTTTTCTTTCGCCCAGCTGACTGACATCCCATTAACAGCTGGAGGCGTGTGCGCTTTGGAGGCGCCGCTGTGGGTCAGCTTTTATTGTTCTGATTGGCTCTCATCTCCACTGTCCTCCTTGGCAGCACGCAAATGAGGATTAATAGTGTTTCATTTGAGAGGTGGAGTACTTCTCTTTCAAAAACTCAAAGGGGTGCAGAGTAGAAAAGCGAGGAGGAAAAAGGCAGAGAAATCCACACTTCCATTTCAATTTCTGCTGAGGTGATCAGAGGAAGAAAAAAAAAATTGGAAAATCCAGCGCTTACTCCGGATAAAGCCAGTAGACAAGTGTTAGTCTCCTCAGGAATCCTTGTTAATCTTTAAAAGGTGAGCAATTATGAAAGAGCTACTGAAGAAAGTTGCAAAGGCTAACCACAAAACCGGAGCAAAAAAAAGTGGCTGAGCATTCCAGATTTAGACGAGACGTCTGTCTTTTAGCTCTTGGGCATCTTTCTGAGACAAATTACTTTCAGTAGTCAATAGCCTGTAATTAAAATATACCCACTTGATGGAGAGGCAACAGTGTCTCTCTATTTAGTTATGGGTTGGAAAGATTAATTCTGGGGTGTATAACCCTTGTAATTTTCCAAGTGCTGTTTATTGTTTTCAGAGAAAAGGAAAAGTGTAGACGATTGAAATGTCTCAGCTCAAGGTCTGCTTTGATTTGTTTACACTTCACACACATTTGGTTCCCTTTTTTTGTGCGCTACACGTGCCCTCTTTATGCTTCAGCAGCATAGATGCACATTATCAATTTGCATTAACGTTTTGGAACACGTCCACAGCTTCCACACGTCGCCGCCGCACTAATAATCTTCTCTGTGTTTGAATGCGGAGGTCAGGGTTCGCTGCTTTTCAATCTGGAGAATCCTAAATATTGGCCGGATGACAACATGTTAAAACTCAAAGTATGTAAAGTGTCTCATAGAGAAGGAGGTCATCATTAGCTGCCCTCCTCTCCTCTTCTCCCAGTCTACTCTCTCTCAGATGAGACTCAGCGGTCCCCCTTGTGGTCAAAGTGACAACTGCAGCACATGTGGGCTTTTCGGAGACAGCAACATGAATTGTTGGATAAAACACAGGCTGCATTGAAATCACCAGCTGTTGTCCGTAATGATGAAAACATCCCTAACTTAGCATGAATTTATAATTATGCAGAAAGCAAATTTGAATCTCTTTACTGGAACTTTTCAATTCCCATTCAATCTCCCAGGAGAGAGAGCTGGTGTGAATCATATGCAGAGATTTTGTGTGTGTGTGTGTGTGTGTGTGTGTGTGTGCGTATGTGTGTGAGGGTGTGTGATTTTTTTTCTCACTCTTTTTTTTTTTTTTTTTTTTTAAATGCAGATCTTAGATGCTTCATAATGAAACTTTTGTGGAGTCCCCAAACCACAACAAATGAACTTTTCTGAGAAGTATTTGTACGTATCAGCTTACGATAAGGGCACCGGTCCTGCTGGATCCTCTCTGAGAAAAAAACCTCACTGCGGACAATCAGAAATATTTCCTGGATTTCTTTCTTTTTTTCAGACTTTTCTTTTCAACCTGTTCTTCTGCTCTCACTTTCTGTTTTCTTGTGTTGATTGCTGATTCTATTTTCAATGGGATGTGTAAATTAAGTGTAAATGTAAATGGATCAGTGTGTTATTTATGCTAAACCCGGTAAGAGAAACACACTCGCGTTCTAAGTAAACAGCTGCATTACCTGTGGGCTCCTGCACACCTGCTAGTGCAGAGCAGTTAGCCTGTGTGCAGATGCAAACTGTCAATCATTTTCACACACACACACACACACACATACACACATGCATGCACCCACACAAACAAATGCACAACATATGAGTATAAATGTGTGCAAGGGTGCACACAAGGGAAAAAAACATACATGACAAATAAAAATGTGCAGTCAAACCACAATATGTAATACACACACTCACATTACAGGCTCATGTGCAGGAGCTGCTCACACACACATGATAAAATCAAATAGGTGAAAGAGAAATGTTCATTCATGCATACGTTGTTTTTTCTGATTTGAAAACCTATTATAGGAGACATTAATGTGTGACATATTGAGGTGTGATGGCAGGGATCACAGTGGAGTTTACTCTTGCATGTTCTTCATTAAGACTATTTAATTTAATTTACCACTCTCTGCAACTTTGGATTTTTTCCCTTCTAATATCAGACTTTGGCAAGAAAAAAATGCGACATATATTCTGTATTTTCACACAGCAGTCAATACAGTTACAGCTGAAAATCAATGGAAATACCACAAATGCATTTAGACACTGTGAGGGCGAAAATAAAAGCTTTTTTTCCTCCCGTTATCTGTCACTGTCCTCTGTGCCTCGGCTGATTCTGCTGCAGGCTGTGTTCTTAAAGATGTCCAAGAAAAGAGGAAAAAAATCAAATTATTCTGCTCTCCACGTAAAATTTAGCAAATTTGCATTCCTTAAGCGTAGATTTTTATTTTTATTTTATAGGCCTGCGGTAGGATTCTTAAATGTGATGGAGAGGCTGTATGTGTGTGTG
This sequence comes from Epinephelus awoara, assembly GCA_035609425.1. Taxonomy (NCBI): domain Eukaryota; kingdom Metazoa; phylum Chordata; class Actinopteri; order Perciformes; family Serranidae; genus Epinephelus; species Epinephelus awoara. The sequence continues at coordinate 6,935,336 of CM069300.1, forward strand.
TGTGTGTGTGTGTGTGTGTGTGTGTGTGTGTGTGTGTGATGGCCGGAGTTAAACTAAGTTGCACCAGGAAAAAAAGCAACAGCTTGCATTGATAAAAATAAAAGCGAGTCTGGTTCAATAATGATGCATTAAAATGTTCACTGCCGAAAAGTCAGAATAATAATTATTTCCCACTAAAAGCCTTGTTTAAATTGGAGAAATTAATGGAAAAAATAGCTGTCGGCAAACACAGCAAGGGAACAGACTGCAGTATTAGTCCCTCTCTCTCAACAAGCATTGTTCAAACTTAATTATTCTTGAAAACTTTTTTTAGTGTTTCTTGCGCACTTCAAACAAACCATCTAATTTTAATAAACAGCTATTTATGTCTGTTGGAGACTATAGACTATACCGGGGCTGTATGGTTTCATATTCCGCTCAGGTGTGCGGGGAGCAAAGCTGGCAGGTTGCCCTCCGCTGTTAAAACAACAGGCTCTGACTCTATACGGAACAAAACGCACGCCGCTGCGCGCAATCGACTATTTACCAGACTTTTTCCCCCCTTCTACTTCTTCTTCTTGACATGCAAACATGTGGCGTGTAAATATGAAAATGAATGAGTGTGAGAGCTCTCCTGGCACTGACTTCTCTCTCTCTCTTTCTTCCTCTCCCTCTCTCTCTGTCTCTTTCTCTCTCTCAGTGTCCCCGGAGAGCAGCGCGTCGGAGAGGAGCGGCTGTAAAAACCAAAGTGGGGCAATGAGACAAGCTGCGCCACAGCTGGCAAATCATCGATTTGAGCATCAGAAACGGGGAGGGGCGGTTCGTTTACCTGCCACCCTCTCAAAGCAGCCCTCCTCACATGCCGCTACTCTCCTCTCCTCTACTTCACCTCCGCTGCCCGCAGCGCACGGTTGCTCACATTTCTGCGCTCCATCCGCCGTGTGCGCTCCCCCAACTTCAGCCTCCGCCAGCGCGGTTTCTACAAGACGACCCCTCCCGCCCTCCCCCTCTTCATCCAGAGGACTTTTGACTTTTTTTTAAAAAAGCAGTTTTTCCTCCCATACAGCAGTTGCGTATTTTTGGATCTCTCGCCGTGGAGCAGTGACAAGAGCTTGCTCAACTTTTGATGGAAAACAAGAGGTCGGGCGACTGCTGACTTTAAAGGTACGGCCCCACTGTGCGCACCGCTTATCCTCATTGATCTGTCTCTGCTGTCATTCTTTCACCTGCATCTTTATGGTGTCTCTGCACGTATTTTAAACCACATTCATTTTATTGCATGACTCGTAAAAATAAGGTGCATCTCCTCGGAACTAGAAGGATAAATGACTCGGTTCTAAATGAATTAAAAGCAATTTACAGGACCTATCTTCCAAATCACTTAAAACCCACACAGACCAACAGTGGCTGCCTGGGTTTAATATTTCATAAAGAAGGAGAAAACATACAGCATGTCATGCTTAATGGTAAATATAAATGCACGCGTTTAGAACTTTTTTTTGGCCATCTAATTTTAAATGTGCAGAAACAGGCCTGTGTCATTTCTGCACGAATAAGCAAAGCACTCGTGATATTCGCGGGGTTAAGTACATCCATCTCCTCTAATTCATTTAACAACTTATTCAGCGCGCAGCACAGGAGCAAGAAGTGATGCTGCCATCCATCGCTGCTCCTGACCTGATGATTTTAGGATTCTTTTGTGGTAAATAAAGTTGCGTGGAGTTGTTATTCCTTCCTCCAATTACAGAACTTAAACTTTATTTTTTATTTGTATTTTATTCATCTTGTTTGTCAGGACTTGGTTTATAATTTACCTTCTTTTTTTTACTCACCATAATGAAGTGTGTGTTGTTACCAAAGCGCTGACATGTCTATTAGAAATGCTGAAGCTATTGCAGCCCAACTGCCCATCTACTTTTACTACTTTTTATTAGGCCATTAGAGCCACTTCATTTATTCTCTCCATATACTTACTATTTAATTACGTGTCAACTTGCTTCAACACTTTTATTGCTGTAGCATGAGGCACTTTGTGTAACTCTCGAAAACACACTGCACTACCTGAGCCCAACAAGGTAAAAAAAAACAACCTCAGAGGGAAACAAACAGTTAATGAATTTATTGCTTTCTTTCTGCATGACTTGGTGTGCGGCAGTCAGATAGATGTGATGATACAGAGATGGTGTAGTAATGCTGCTTGGTCTGCCTTGTGGCTTTTTGTCACAGTGCTGATAAAGTAATTTCAGGTACTACCAGACCTGGGTGTTTGTGCGTGTGTGTTTGAGAGCGAGGTACAGAGCAGTTATGAGAAGATGTGTTGCCATCTTAAAAGTGCGTGGGCACTGATGTTCTGTGGTTTACAGGTTTTTAAAGGTTTCACTCTCTGCTGCTCCTTTAGAAAATAGCTGACATTTCACACACCAGCATGGCCAGTGGCTTTCACTCACATTATTCATATGCAGATATCAGCACAAACACACTCACCCAACACAGACTAGGGTTTGTATTGTTGGTATGATCTGTCATAAAGATTGTATTTGTTCATGTAGCCACAATGCACTGTGGGTGTGATCATAAAGTGCAGGGAAATCCACAATAAGAAGTTTGCATTTAATCAGAAACTTGATCAGGTAAAGAAAGGGCAGCCATCCAGAAATAATCTTCAGCCTCCAGTGTCACCGCTTGTTTATTGTCTTGCTGTTGTTGTCGGGTTTGTTCGCTCACATGCGATCACTAGGTCAAGCGTGGCATCTCTGCATGGGGAAAAAAAAACAGGTTATGGCACAACACCGGTGAGTTCTCTCCTTTTATCTCTGCAGATCTGTGGCAGTTCAAGGTGCTGTGACTTATCTGGTCAGTGCCTTCGACAGCAATGACACACAGCCCTTTTCCTGTCTCAGGCTGCCATGTATCACTTCTTGTAAAAAGTCCTCAGACAAGACGAAAGCCTCAACGGCAGCCTGCGTACGTTGAATCAAAACTTCTCGGTTTTACTCCTCGCCTCCGAGTCTTCATTAGAATCACCTTTTTATCAGTTTGCGGTTGTTAAAAGTGGCACACACAGGCACAAAAAAAAAAATCTCAATTACATACCCACAGCGGTGTGTCTGTCTGTTTGGCAAAAATGTCTCCACATAAACTTGTTTGGCAGGAATGATAAGAATCAGAGTGCGAGGATGGCGGCGGCTCTGCATACGACTGCCAGGTCACACACATCCAGCAGTAAAGCCTAAACATCTGTCGTAGCTTATTAGTGTGTAATTAATTCCTTTGAATGTGTTCTGTGGCGTTCGCAGCTCTTACAATAACCCCGCTGTGATTTACAATTAGGGAGAGATCTCGGAAAACACCTAAGCGTTTCCACCTTTTTACCTTTCTTCTTCTAACTTACAGGGTGTTACACTCACAATTTTTTTTCCCCCTCAGCACTGAGTTTTGTTTTCATTACAACTAATCGAAACTAGTGCATGCTGCATTTACTGTACTGTAGTAGTGTAGGGGGCAGGAAATCAGCTTGTAAGGTTCACAACCAGTAAGGGATCTCTTTGCCTTTTAAATCCCAGTGACACTTTTGCACCTTCTTTTATTGTCACGTCAGGTTGGCAGGTCGGTGGTGGCGACTTCTGTTTGTCACCAGCTAAACCTTGTACTCCTCTAGTGTCGACCAGATAAGTACAACACAGCGGCTGCATGTTGCCGAGCTCTCACTCAGTGTCAGGTTAACGGACGCTGAGGAGCAGGTTGTCAGATGAGAGCGAGAGATGACAAAGTTTGCCCTGTGACCCCGGGAGACCAATTAGTCTGCACGTTGGAGAGTTGTGATGTCTCTTGTTGTGTTTGCTGCACGGTCTGCTCTGAGATGATGCTAAGAATGCTTCATCACTTTGATTTAGAACAGAATTACGCTCTGAATCATCAGTTTTGCTGCTTACAGGGAAGTAATAGCGTCCAGGGAAAGTGTCACCACGCTGAAAAAGACACGTCTGTATGTTCGTAACACCGTCTTTGTGTTGTTTCTTTGAATTCCCGCAGCAAAAAGATGCAGATTATTAAAAACCCCCACACTGTTGGGTGTTTGCTGGGAGTTTAGAGCTGGGCTGTGCCTCACTTTGCTGAGACTGATATCTCGGCTAAAACCATTAATCGTCTTTCTTTACCACCTCGATAATTATCTCTGTAGCAAAATAACAGCTCAGCAAACAGTGAAATTATACCTGTGGTAGGGAGCAGAGTAAATACCTGTTTAGCTGCCAGCAAATGTATTTATTAGACTGTCGCCAGTAAATAAGAGGCCTGTCTCGTTTTTTAATGTGTGGCTCTTTGGGGATTCCACCCCTCCACACGCCACCCATCCCTCCTCTGTATGAAATAGCTCTGTTATGATTGCTAATAGAGGAGAAAGATAACAATGATTCCCAGCTTTTTTTTTTTTTTTTTTTGGTGACATGTTGGGGCTAGTTTAGCAAAAGAAAAAGGTTGGTGTGTTAATAGGGACTGCTGCATTCCAAGGCTCCAAAAATGTAAGAAAGCCCCCCCTCCGACAGCTACAGACATACCACCCTGGATGAGTGCTTAGTGTGTGATTCGGGAGTTACAGCTCATTTTGTCATTATGTGGAAAGTTCTTTATAAAATTGAAAAAGAGGAGGGGGGGAGCAGGGGGGTTATGTTGTCCCAGCATGTTTGACTGCATTTATTCTGGCATATGCTTTGCATACTGTTGATCCAGATTCCTTGGCTTAGTGATAAAAGCGTCACATTGTTTTTGGGTCCTGACAATCAGCCCCGTTCGTCGAATGGGTTGGCGTGTCCTCCCCGGGAGATAAAAAAACCCAAAGTCCGTCATGTCGGTTTTGTCACGCTTTTACAAAATGACATCCCTCCTTATGTTAGATTTTTTTGTTGTTGTTGTTCTCCTTGTTATTTAGCGTGCTTCATGCTACCATGGCAAATATAATTTAAGCAAGCATATACGTCTAAGTTTGCACGATTCAAATCACATTATTACAGGTCTCATCGTATGTTTGTGTTTTTTTTTCCTGAGAGGAAAAAAAAAACCTCATTGTCTTTTATTCCGATGCTTGTCTTTATCCAATCTGTGTAGGTTTTTCTGAATCCTTTGTTCAGAGAAAAAAAAAAGAGAGCGATTTAGAGGAAAGCGCATCCCGCTAAGATCAGGTTGTTAATACCCACCCACATACTCCAATGAAACAATTTCAACAGATACTGTATTCTGTGTCTGTGTCTCACACACACACACACACACACACACACACCCTTGCCTTATCAACTGTTTTGTTCGTCACAGGATGGATGATGCATCCTTTGACAAGGGATTAAATATGCAAAGAAAAATATGTAGATAAAGAGCCACATCCTTAAGTCTGCACCTCTTCTTCAATACTTCTGCCTAAGCCTCCATATTACGAGCCGCTCTCCCCACATGCTCACATCCCATCACTCCTTTCATCTCAGCGTAGCGCCACTTCTCGCACACTGAGGCGAGTAACACCATCCCGTCACCTGCCTTCATTTCTTTTAACACTCCCAAGAACTCCCCACAAGGCCGCGGTGCTGTGCCCTTCACCGCCTCTCCCCCCCAGCTCAGGAAAAACCCAGCAGGAAGTGGCAACCTTTATCATGTCTTCAGTCTGTCCTCTCTCAGTACCACAAATCCATCTTCAGTATCTCCTTCTCACACACACAAACACTCCTGTTTTTACAACTCTGTCAGTCGTTTATTTGTTGCGATCCACGAGGCAGAAATTAGAGTTTAATTATTCGGTCATGTGATGACCAGAGTCCAGCGAGCAGTGACAGAAAAGTCATTTATTTAAAACCGGCCCTGCCTCTGTTGCCCGTTGATTGTTCTGTGACTGATTGGTTTTGTAATTTGATAAAGAGAGCAAGAAAGGGAGGGGGTGATAAACAAGGTGGCGAAGGGTCCTCTTGGTGAGGCGTGCAGTTTTGAATCTTTAATATAGATTCCTTAGAGAAAGACTGACACAGGCCTGAAGTGACCTGGCTCGCTGTTAATTACAGTCGATGCTGAGCTGATGACACCGCAGCCGGCTGCAGGTTCACGGTTCAGGCTGAGGTCCGGACCCTGAGGGCCTTGTTCGACACAACGCCGGCACTCACTCGCCAGCTCCAAGCGGATGTACATGTGTCTGTGTGGCGTGCATCTGCGTGGGAGTTGCATTGTGTACAGTGCACACCACACATCGTAAGGGTGGGTGTCAAGAGCGGAGAGTGACGATGTGAGAACAAGGGCGGCAGTTGTCTTTTATACATCAGTGAGGGGACAAAAAAAACATCCTGATGTTCACCTTCCACGGCGGGCGGCGCAGAGACCCATCGAGGCCAACTGGCGGTAGGCCTTCCTGTCAGCAGACCTGAGGTGGAGACCACTCGCTCCGCTTCTATTTCTGTCTACTTCATGTGATTATAAAACAATTAAGCACTTAGGAGTCGACTCTCAGTTCATTACATCCCCCTTGTTCTTTCTTTCTCTCTTTTCTCCCTCCTCCCACACCGGAGCGCGGACATATGAGAAATGCAGAAATCACCTTATTTCACTAGTAATTGAAAGCCACACTGGCTGTATGAGAGGCTAATGGAAAACACGAAACTAATTTGATTTGGAGGATATGTTCATTATGGAATATTTAGTCTATCTGTGCTTACCTCGTAACAACTGATTAAGCAATTTTTCATGGTCCTCAGATGTCTTACGAGGGAACATTAATAATCCACCTCAACCCTGAACTCTATATCGAAGCAAACCTACTGCAGGCTGTGTTTTTGTGCAACAGTTGTGCAGAGAGATCAGATGTTTAGAAGAAAAGTTTCACAAACAACTGCATTTCTGAGAAAACACAGTGATGACGCATTATGCTTCTAAGTAGCTGTGAGATATCAAATCTTTCCATATTGTTATTCTTTTGTAGAAAATATATTGGGATATATATTTTGTGTTAGAACCACGTGTGTTGGTTTAGTTTGGAGTCCGTGGCACATTTTTTAAGCTCATTTCACCACATAATGACCTACAAATGCCAACGGCACTGAACAGTTTCTTTGTTCCAAAACTCAAAACTTCCCTTTGTGTCAGTTCAGTCATGATGAAAAATGAAATTGGTAATTGTTAAAACCTAAAGCACTATCAGCGCTTTTGTTTAGACAACAGATTGATTTAATTCTTCATCACTTTTACTACTCTTTTAACCGCTGGTTGGTTGCACGGCATCTACTGTACACCACCCTTATTTTTCTTTTTTTTTTCTCCACTGTACGTGTCATCTTCTGTCTCGCTGAGGTTCATCTGCGCACCCACACTGATGCAGGCGTGTTTTGACACGTTCCCAGACAGATTATTAAATCCTTTGCAGCCTCTAATAATACTATTATGTTTATGTGTGTGTTTTTTATTGTGGGAGACACTTGCAGAAAGAGCTCAAAGTCAGACCAGTGACAGCGCTTACCCCCATGCTGTTCGCTCAGACTGGATGCGCAGACTAATTTGTATTAGTGATCCAAATAATCGTATTAATGCCCATTAGAAGCATCACAAGTGGCGAGCATGAAGACATCATCACACCTACGTACTGTACGTGATGGCGCTGGCTTCGCCTGACACACTAAATAAAGACGCTTTTCGATGTTGAGCCAACTGAGATACATTTTCTTATTTGCCCCCTTTGTGTGTTGACTGTCGGTGTCCTTTTAAAGAAACAGGCATAATATTTAATTCCTCCTGAGACATAAACATGTGGTTTAAAAAGCAGCAGGCCAGATGTGATGGTTATGATAAGTGTGTTATGGTGAAAACATGTAGTACCTGTGGTAATACACACAGAGGAGGTGAAATGGATCTGCGGTGTAATGCTATGACTCCTGACATTTAGATATGTTGCAATTTATGTCATGTTTCTCATGTCATTTTTCATGTTTTCTGTACAAACGTAGCCAACAAAATCTTGCCTGAACAATTACGTACTGTATCTCCCCGACACAAAGGCGCACAGGCTTGTAAAAACCCACCTTGAACAGAGCTAAATCTGCATTCAGCACGTGATTATAACAGCACACGGCTAGTATTTTTAAACAGGCTTTCTGTGTTTCAAAACCCATTTTTCCCCTCTTTTCTGTGTGATACAAAACGGTATATGTTAATTGATAATCAGCAGTGTTGATTCAGTGGTGCATTCAGTGCAAATCTGTGCCCTTCTGGATGTCAGAGGGTTTTCACAGCCACGTCGGTGCCAACCTAGCTGGCAGTGCCGGCACCTGTTGGCGGTGCCAAGGCCTGGCAGGGGTTATCGATGCTCTCTGATGGTGCCCGACAATCACAGTGGAAATGACTGCGGCTGCTTGCGTCATGCCAGATAGAAAAGAGCATTTGCCGACAATGGCTTGCTTTCACCGTCGCTCCTATTTTCCGAACGCTGCTAACTGCAGCCAAGGAAAAAAAAAATACAACAACAACAAAAAAAAGAGGAAAAAAAAACACACCAAAGAGAGAAACCGGAGCTGCAGTGAACATCATGTAAAACATGTCAACGTGGAAAACATGTCAACATGCAGAATGTTGTGCAGCGATGCCGTGCAGGTCTAGGTGATGCAAAGTGATTTGCTGAGGAGGTCTGGATGTGTGTGTGTGTGTGTGTTGGGGAGGGGGCTGCAGCCTGTCTGTGCAATTCATGTTACGACATATCACAGTGACACCAATGAACCAGAACAGCAGGTACAATCTAAAATGCTGCACAAACAAAATATTACATGATATTCATTATTTCTAAATAAAACACGATTAAAAAAAAGACGTGGCTGCAGGACGTCATCCTCTTTAATGCACCTGTTTTGTAGCAAAGAGCTTAAGATAGACAGTAACTTCAATATGATTCATTTGGGAATTTTTACTTTCATGTCTTCACTGACTTCGTGGAAATCTTCACATTTTTCAGCAGCTGAATAATATCTCACGTTGGAGTGAATCTCTGAAAATATAGTAATTACTCCACAGTTTGGGTCCTTTATTCAGACACATAGCAGAGCCATTTAACCACACTGCACACCGCAGCTGTGTTTAGTACACAGTGTTGGCAGCTCACTGAAACCCCGAGAATGGTTAAGATAAGAATTGATCACTGAATCTGTGCAGCAGGCTCTGCTCGTGGATTCAAACATGTCGGGGTCTTGTGCGAGCAGTTTCAACAACTCTTCTATTTCCTGTTAAAAAACCACAGACGTGGGACCCTTTTAAAGTGCAGCCGCCCCCTCAAAACTTACACCTCGTGCTAACTAGGTGTCAATATTGCAAGACATTGTTCCATCTCAGGTCCGAAAGGTGAGTTTCACATTGTATTTTTCCGTTAAAAGCTTCTCCGCTGGCCTTCTGCTGTGAATTCCTAATGCAGCCTTTTTGGACACAAATGTATTTTGAAATGAGCAAACTTTTGACCTCACATGGGTGGGTGGAACAATGATTTGGTCTCACAGTAAGGCGATGAGTTAGATGTGTACTGTTTCTACTGTGTAGGGATACAACACACCATCACTTCTTCCGTGATTGGCTCATTTGATGTGTACTAGTTTCAGCCTTCTGCTGGAGGACTCCAGTATGTTTTCCCCTAAAACTGAGCTGTAAACACCGTCCGTAAATCTGAATGATTTTCTTCACAGTTGTCCCGCAGAGTTTTTCCAACTGTCGTCGTCACCTGACTGTGGTTACAGTCGAGCTAAGCCGAGAAGCTCACGTCTGTGCTGTTGCATTGTTTTGAAACAACAGCTTTGTGTGAGACGATGTACCGTCACTGTATTTATGCTCTCACACAGAGCGAGTTTATGAGCCCTGCAAAGATTTATTAGCAAGCACGTTGTGTTGTGTAGCATTTCACACGCGCCTGACCTCCACGGTCGGCTCACAACCTCTGGCTTTGTCGCCGAGATAGGTGTACGCACTTCCTGTTTTCTGTTGGTTTCCTGTTTTTGTTCTTACACAACCTGGACAGACATGCGTTTTTCTTTGATGTGGATATTGGCCAGATGAGTCGGATCACATCACCCCGCCTTGCTCCTTTGCAGAAAACAAAAGCTTGATGTTCAATCTGTGGCACAACAGTCATGAATTAATGAGAATTTCTTTTGCATTTCACCCCACATACTATTTATACATCAGCATATTTCATGTGTGTGTAAAAAAGCATTTCCCCTGTGGTCTCGACAATGAACTTTACCTCACATACTCACCTCTCTGGCTCGTCATAGAAGCTAAAGATGGAAATACATCTCCACCTCACACTAGCAGAAAGCATCAGTGCATTTACTGTCACCTGCATGTGAGTGTGTGTGTGTGTGTGTGTGTGTCCACAAGATATTAGTCTGGCCTTTGCTCATAAAGTCAGAGTGAAACCGTTATTATTAGGCCACCTTAAGGTTAGGTACAAACGCCATATCAGGCCTTTATTGACAATATCAACAGAGATTACCTTGTCTGATATTTTTGCAGTTCGCTCCGGAGCAACAAAGCCCGCCAGCAGGGAAAGGTTCATGAAATAATTACAAAATAATGACAATAGCTCGCACATCAACTCGAGAAAAACCTTCCAGCTTGCTATTGTTTGCGGAGATTGTGTCGCTCTCCAGCCTCGCACGTTCCCCCTTTTCCTTTCTTACCTCGATTCAGTTCTTCCTCCACTTTGACAGTTCAGGGTTTTGTTGACAATATCAACAGAGATTAGCTTGTCTAATATTTTGGTGTAATCCAGTTTGACATAATACGGCATGACCGCTTATGGAGGTAAAGTTTGTGAGAAAATAGACGATAACAAAAGCTAAATGTTGAGATGGGAAACGTCTGCTGACAGGAACAGTACACATACATGTGGTGTTAAGACATCCCACCGAAATTCACTTTTTTAGGTGGTAAAATATTTTTTGCAAACTCTTAAGTGCTGGCAAACAGACCTAAACGATATGACAATAAAGGGAAAATATACTTTATTTTTCTTTGTTTTATGATTATATCAGAATATGTGTATTTTACCATATTTACAATGCAATAACAAAATATCAGTATGAGTAATCCTTCCAGTTTGACAGTGAATGCACCGCAGATGTAGCCTTTCTACTTTTTAAGGCTGTCGTAAATATTTATTTGTGTGATTTATTGCCATGATTTGGTATTTTAAGCATCCATTATATCAGAATAGATGTATTTTACCGTATCTACAATGCAATAACTAAATATGAGTCTGGCTAATCCTTGCAGTTTGACAGTGAATGCACCGCAGATGTAGCCTTTCTACTTTTTAAGGCTGTCGCACATATTTATTTGTGTGAATTACTGACTTGAGTTGGTCTTTTAAGTGTCCAAGTTGTAAATTAATACCTACTTAAACATGGAGATATTTAGTTTTTGTGCTGTAGGCCTCGTCTAGGAGTGATGTTATATATAGTTTGCCATTTTAATAACCGACTTTTTAGGCTTTTGCTTTGAGATTTCTGATATCAGCTCATAGTTTATATGATAAGAAGGAAGTCTTGATGAAACTCTTAGTAGTTTAAAGATGTAAAACACTTTAGACATGTTCTTATTGCACATGCACAATAAAAAAAACTATTTTTTAAAGAGATTATTTAAGTTACAGCAGGTTTAGTGTTGGGAGGATACAGTAAGGTGCATTCAGGTGCAGTCAGAATCGACTGGAGGTCAAATAGTTCATCTTACACTTTGCTATTTCCGACCACATCACTTCATGTAAAATATTACATGAAATAAAAACTATTTATTGGTTAAAAGTAAAATAAAAAAAATCATGGTGTGTGTGTGTGAGTGTGTGTGCGTGCGCGCGCGTGAGCATCTGTGTGTTACCCGGTAATAAATGCAGGACCGCCTCACTCTAATCAAGCTGATTAAAAATTCCTGCGCGCACAGCCGGAAATCGCACCACCGTTCCTCCTCGCTGTGTGTGTGTGTGTGTGTGTGTGTATGTGCGTGTGTGTGCATGCATTGTTGTTTATGTGTGTCCACTTTCTCCACTTTTATCCGTCTCCACCAGGACTTTTCGGCCTGAGATGCGCAGGAATCATGTGTTTTTTTTTTCCTGTCACCATTATTATAACAATAAAGGGGATTATTTCTCTCCTCCTCACACACTCCACCACACACACTCACACACACACACACACACACACATACATCCCCCTCCTATCTTCTATTTTTTTTTCCTACATTTTTTTACCCCCTCTGCCACGCCATTTGAAATGAGGAGGAGAAAGGGAAAGCACAAGCAGCGGCAGCACCAGCAGCGAGGAGAGGAGAGGGGGGAGTGATGAGTCAATACAACTAATAATTTAATGGGGACAGAGAGGGAGAGACGGAGTGAGAGGGGGAGAGACAGAGAGGGAGATAGAAAGAAAGAGGAGCTCCGTCCGGACGCCAATCCCCAACCAACAGGACACCTCCTACTATTACTATCGCAGGAAGCTCTCTTATGCATCCACAGCAAGCCTTATTTATGCTCGACATCGGAAAGTAAACGGCACTTTTTGACCCCCCTCTCTGCTTGTTTTATTTGGCGAACCTGTTCCGACTGTCCGCATATCGTCTCCACATCGCCTCCAACGCGATAGCAAGATCACACTGTCGGTTATTATTATTTTGCTCTGTCTCAGTCAGCCGGTGAAACCAACCCAGCTCAGCCGACGTTCAGCTATTTTTGTGTAGGTTACCAGTCCCTCTCTGTTCGTGAACATACACAACGAGGGTTTATTGGGTCTCGGCGGCGGTTATTATCATTACAACTGTGTCCGAGGTGCTTTGCTTTGCACTGTTCGCCTGCTAACTGTACTGTTCGCCCGCCGATACATTTGGATGTTGTGGTGCGAACTAAAGCAGAAGTCGCCTTCACTTGTAAGCGATGGACGCGGCTAACCGCTCACTTTGTGGCTAAATGTCGCCGGTTGTAACGGTTTCGGTTGCCGTTTTCTCCCTCCACTTGGACGGAATAAGCTAACGGACACCAAACGCGCACACACACACATATACACCACACACACACGCACACACCGCTTACCAATGTTCGCCTATCACGGTCCATCTCGACCTCGTCGTCTCTCGCGCAGACCCGGGTTGTTGTTTTTTCGCACCGCCTGCCAGTCCTCCGCCAAGAAGAGCCGGAGAAAGCGGCTTTTTACACACTAATTTTTTTTTTTATTTCTGTTGCTGTCATGCACACGTAAAGCCAGAGAGAGATAACAGCCCTCGGGAAGCAGGAGTTGTTTTGGGTGTCTTTTCTTTTTTCTTTTCTACCCTGGCCAAACTTGAAGAAGACGTGTTTTCCTGGCGGTGTTATATGCTCCTCAGTGCTCAAGTGCTGCGGTTCAGGTTGGTGTGGAAGATTTGTCACTTTGAACTTGTCCTCTCCTCCTTAACTCCCTCCTTTTAGGGGTAACGTGTCCATTTAAACTACTGCTCCTGTGTTTTTTCTCTGTGTGTGTGTGTGTGTGTGTGTGTGTGTGTGTGTTTTAAGGTCATTTAAAAATCCTGACCTGGATCCGGACTGTATCCGGGTCTGGATTCCTTTGGCCCCTTATTTATGGGGAATTAGTTGCCTCATTGCATGCTATGAATGGGGGAGTTCATGATCTTTTGCGTGGGGGTGGATGATTTTGCCCTTTTCGCTCTTCGACAACAGCATTCCAGTTCATGTTCATCAACCTGCATGCATAATCACACTCAATTACTTTTGCGTTGCAGTTTAATACATGGACACGTTTTTTTATTCAGACTGATCACATGTTAAAGTTTGTGTGAATTGTCAGCTTCAGCCTCAATCAATAGCTTTGTCTCTGCACTAAAGCACCTGTGGTTGAAGCTCCTCCATCTCTCCTTCCTCTCTACATCTCCCTCGTCTTCAACTTTTGATGATTGTCCTCATGAGTCAGCAACTGTCTGTTTTCAAGTTTCCAGACGCTGCCTCTTCCCCCCATTCCGAAGTTGTAAACTTATTGCTTTCCATGGATATACCTCTGCGCTTGCAAAATCTAAAAATAAAGTTCACACCTGTAAAGTCGTGTAAGTGTGTGTGTGTGTGTGTGTCTGTCACAGCAAAATGACGTTGCGGCCTTTCGCCTCCCTTCCCCTCCGAGCTGCGTCATGAATGTGAAGCCACACGAAGTGACTCAGAAACCGAATTACGTTAGTTTCCCCTCTCTGCGTGCGCCGCAGCAGAACCTTGTTCCTTGAACTGCACTGTACTCATTCAAGTGGAATCTCCCAGCAAATTAATGTGTTTGCACTAAAACCAGGGCTTGTTTGCCCCCTCTCGCATGGGAATCTCTAGTGGGACACCCATACATAATACATGTGTTGAAAAATGGGAACATTACAGCGGCACGAAAACGTCACCGTGGCCCGAGTCATCACAACTGAAGCGAATTGACAGTTATTGCCGTAATGGGTCTGTTCTCAGAGGTTTCAATTACTTAAAGAACATTTTTTTTGCTCTATAAAAATGTCCCGTCTCATCTTCACGTCAGTGATATCAACACAAAAGATTTTGTGTTCCTCGCTCCCCTCGTGTCACATTTCAGCTGCTTCTTTTATGCCATGCACATATCTCTGCTGACAGCTGAATCATTCTGTGTGTGCGTGTGTGTGTCTCCCCAGGTGATAGTGAGCAGAGGTGCTGAGAATGATGGACCATCTCAGCGAGGCGTGTTTGGGCAAGGAGAACTCTGACCTGGTCAACAGCATGGCAGAGACCAAGGCCCCGCCGGCCAAGCTGCCCCGTCTGGAGCAGAACGGCAGCCCCCTGGGCCGGGCCAGGCTGGGCAGCACCGGGGCCAAACTAGCCGGGGTCCCGTACAAACCCACCGGCCACCTGCTGAAGACCTGCCACAAAAGAGGTAGGACAGACAGAGTGTGTGCGTGTGTGTGTGTGTGTGTGTGTGTGTGTGTGAGGGGGCTGGGCGAGCACTGAAACGATTAGTTGATTAATGGTTTAGTGGATCAAGAGAAAATTAATCCACGACAGTTTTGTTTGATTTAATATTTGTCATTCAGTCATTTGCTGCTTTCAGCATCACTGAAACACATCATGTGATGGTAAATTTTCAGGTGTCGGATTGTTAATTGGACAAAAAGTCAGTTTTAAGATCCTAGAAAAACTGTGAGAGGCACCTCGCATTATTTCTGATCACGCTGAAACGATGAGCTGATGCATTGATCAGTTGATTGAAACATTTTTCAAGCAGACACCGAAACATTTTGCTTCTCAAGTGTGAAGAGTTGCTGCTTTCTTTTGTCTTGCGTGACATAAAACTGAATAATTTGAGGTTTGAACTGTTTGAACAATTTGAACATATTGCGTCCAGCTTTGGGAAACTGTCCCAAACATGTTTCACTATTTTCTGACATTTTATAAACTACTAATCAATTAATCGAGAAAATAATCAGCAGATGAAAATAATATTAGTTGCACCTCTAATTTATGCCATCTCATAGACTAAACGATTGTTTATTTAATTAAATAATTGACAAATAATCAATAAAGGCACAGACTGTACAAACTAATTATGAAACTAATGTAGTTAAATTAACTTTCCATGTGCATGTGTGTGCGAGTAACAGAAGAATAAAGCATGTAAATAAAGGTGCACTATTTAAATGCAGTTTAAAAAGCCCCCCTCCCACACACACCACCTTCCACCCACCACCACCCCCTGCATGCTCTCCAAAACTCTTAAACCTTTTTACAATGCGTCTTTAGTCATCTCAGTATACACACACACACACACACACACACTGCACACACTGCACACACTCCCACTTATTTGCCCAGACAATAGCTAATAGAAGAGCACTGTGAGAATTATTCCTGTGCCGTGCTGCATAGCGCTGTGTCACCGCTCCCCTCTCCAACCGCAGCCCTCCTGCTCCGACATTTGTTTATTAAGGGAAAGTTTCAGTCCTTTAAGAGCCATTCTTGTTTAAAGGGAGCCTTTACTTTGAGATTATGACATAGCTTTTTAATATAACCGGTGTCGTCTCGTGAAAAACACGGCGGGCAAAGCTTTCCAAAATATGAACCTTTTTATGATTATGTTTTGTAGTTGTTGGGTTTGTTTTTTTTTTTGTTTTTTTTTTGTTTTTTAGTGGGCTGGGAATGGGTTTAAAACCTGCAGGTTCGGAGTTGTAATAGCACTTGGCAGCTAAGGCTCGTCTGTTTGTTTGTTTGGCTGGTTGGTTCTCTTTGGGCAAGAGGGACTCAGGAACTCTTGGAATGTGGCTGTGTGAGTGTCCTCGGATGGGCCGTTTCTCTTATTTGCTCCTTTAATCTACGTGTCGCCCTCCAGCTGAGAGAGCCTAATTTTTCACCTTCATCATCTCTGCTTCTCTTGGCCTCCTACCACGTTTGTTCCTCCAAGCCTCCTCATCGCTCTCCCCTCCTCTCCCCTTCCCTCTCGTTGTCTTTCTCTGAGTTTCTTCCTGGGCAAAGGGTGAAGCGGCTGAGGGAGGCGGGCGGTCCGCCGCGGAGGCTTCGCAGAGGGCCCACAGTGGGCATTGTGTCCGAGCCCGAAACAATATTTACCGCAGCCCTCTCTGGGCTCCCTGGAAACAAAGCCAGTATTGATCCCCCAAATGAACCTACACAGCAGTCTTTATTGTTAGATCTTTATCTATTAAAATCAGGGGAGGAGAAAAGCAGCTCTTTCAGCACATTCCCTGGCATCTGTCGGCTTATTGATTGTTTTGCCAGAGCTGCGTGCATCTTCTGGAATGCCTGGGATTGGAAATATTAGAATGTGAATCACTTTAATCGGCAAGGACAATAAATGTACAGAAGTGTGTTGAGGTGATAGTAGAGTGGAGACATACTGAGAAAACAGAGCAACAGGGCACCTCATAAACACTGTAGGTTTTACACGGTACAGTAAGCTATAGAAACTCTTCATTAACACTTTGACAAAATTTTGATCTTCTGCTGTTTTCATTCAAACAGACTTCAAAAAGCCAAGTCGTCCCCATGCTCTTAAACTTCCTTGAATTTCAGGGATGTTATTTTAGAAAAAAAAAATGGCATATTGGATGATATTTGCACAGTGGGTCTCTTGAACATTCGGCAGTCTTTGGACAAGGATTGCTCATTCCACCTAACAGCAGAGCCACTGTTGACACAGACTAGTAAACCTCAGGGCGCAGAGGTGGTTCGGGATTTGAAGCACTGCATCATGGGAAGAAGATTTTGGGTTGGCAGGCAGAAGGAGGGGCCGATGAGATACCAGAACCTCGATAGTGAATAAACAGTTAATCATGCCAAAAGAAGCAGCCCAGTTGCCAGAAGAAAATGTTGGCATTGTGCGTTTCTGCAAAGCACAAATAGGTTACATTTGCTCGTTTTTATATCAGTGTTTCTGCAGTGATGTAGTTTGTGAGCTGACTTTGTCATCTTGAGGTGGAGGGAACGGCCTGCCAAGCCACACACCACTGTGTGAGACCAACAAATGACAAAAGTGGTTGTTTTTTAACCAAGACATAGTGGCATGAAGAGTGGTTTCTTTTTGCCGAGACATTGTGGCTTTTTCTGCCCAATAAACGTGGCATTTTAACCCAAAGCATAATCTTTTCCTAACCATAACCAAGGCTTTTTTGTGCTTAGACCTAATCACACATTTACTACAGCAGTGTTGAAACAGAAAGTTTTGATGTGTCCGCTACAGTGTGAAAATTTAACATACCTGTGGTTTGCAAGATGTCTAGTTTTTTGTGGCGATTGGACTCAAAGAACACGTACAGGTTGAAGGGCTTTTGTGGCTGCCTCGTGTTTGCTCACACTGAGATACTTCTTTCTATAATATATATATATATTAGCTTATTAAACTCACTCAACCCATAGTGCAACATCTCTGTAATATTATGTCATCATCTTAAAACGTGGAAGATGAACCTCAGACTGCAAGAAGGAATCCTCCAGCAGTTCATATGAAAAAACCCTCTTAAATTGGGATTACAGATGGAAAAAGCACCTTTGAAAAACTCAGGGAGAAGATCATAGAGATTACATGACAAAGGAGAGTATTTCTATAAAAAAAAAAGAAGCAGCCTCTGAAATTGTGCAGGTTTTTGTGCACTTAAGGAATGTTTGATTCCCCACGTTGATGTGAGAGTTTGGCATTGAGACAGAGAGGTGAGGGTTGAGATAGAAATTGCCCCATAAAAGATGAAAAATGCCTTTACGGTCCAAACTCACGCTTTAGTTAATTTCTGTGCAGAACTTCCACTCAGCAGCAATCTAATCACTCACTCATAATCCCTTGACACTCAACCTCAGTGTAACTTAATCGTCAGTGCTAAATATTAATCTCGTCCCTCCGCAAACACGCTGAATCCTGAAGGTCAAAGTTTGCATGTGAAGAAATGTGAACCCTTTCGGTTCTTACTTGCGTCTCTGTGTCTCGGTGTCCTCAGGCAACATGCTGCCTGTGTTCTGCGTGGTCGAGCACTACGAGAATCCCATGGATTTTGACAGCAAGGAAGAGCACGCCGAGTTCGTCCTGGTACGCAAGGACATGCTCTTCAACCAGCTCATCGAGATGGCCCTGTTGTCGCTGGGCTACTCCCACAGCTCAGCGGCCCAGGCCAAAGGTAACGTCACTCATTGACTCTCATCACCATCTCTTCATTTCCTTCTCTGCTCTGACACTTTATATTTTTCTCTTTTTTTCCCCCTGCTTTATCTCTCTAATGCTCATTAACGTCTTCGCCACAGCGTTTTCTGACATGCTGTTACTTCTGCACACACTCAAACACACACTCGTTTATGCCTCGCTCACACATGCTACACACACACTCTGTGACCATAATAGCCTACCGCCAGCAGATCTGAAGCCACAGTAACACATCCTGACACTGATCCCAGACAGGAGATGCTCAAGTCTCGCAGGGGTCACACACACATACACACACACACACATTCCCACACAGATGTATGCTTGTTCACACAGAGTCTAAAAGCGCAGCCTTACACACATACACACACACTCATACTGTATATATTTATATACACATACACTCAGTGACTCAGTGGGTGGGAGGGGCAGGTGGAGGAAAGGGTCTGCTAATTGCACTTGAGCACACGCAGGCCGAGGGTGGCTGTTTCAAGGTGCCTCTTAGCATGCTCTTTTATTATAGCCTGTCCATCACACTTATGTGCACACACACTCACACACACACATCCTAGTCCACCTCTCCCATAAGCTTACTACCTGCTGTGTGGGCTGCTACTTTTTAGGGCAGTCTCATGAGAAATTCCAACACGGTTGTTGTGATTTCAGTAACAAATAAAGTGTATGAAGAGTGTTTATGGCACTAAAATGCCTCTGGAGTGGCTGCATGTGGCTTCATACACACTGTGCATGTGATACTGTTTTAAAATACACCTACTCTTTGTAGTTATGCAGCTCAGCGTCAGTGAGCTTGTACTCTCTTTTCTATGTTTGCACTTGAGTCCATTTATATGCTTTTGTGTGTCCACATTTACCAATGTTCACGTGTGCACGCACATGTGCATGTTGCATTTCCAGGTATGATTCAGGTGGGGAAGTGGAACCCTGTCCCCCTGTCATACGTGACAGACGCACCGGACGCTACAGTGGCTGACATGCTGCAGGACGTCTACCACGTGGTCACGCTTAAGATCCAGCTGCACAGGTAAGAAACACACACACAGTCATGTTTCCCTTTAAAGTACGTGCCAGAAACTGACACAATTGCGCACACACACGTGTACCAATCCAAAATGTGCGTAGGTGTTCATGCAACTTTTTTTTACCTGCCCACCGCCCACAGAAGTGCAGTGTCGTGACCTAAAACACACATGCACACATGCTTTAATACACACACAGGAACCAGTTGTACCTATTAGTCGTTGCTTCCAACACTCACAGATAGCATGTATGCCCAGAGGCAGGTGCCAATCTGCTGATGCCCTCTGCATGTTTGATACTGAGAATAGCTCTATTACTCACACACACATACACACAACAGACTGACCTTTCCCAGGAAATGTGAAAAACCCATTTGAATACTGAAAACTTCCTCGCCTAATGGTGCTAAAGAAACAGAGATTGGTTTATTTGTCAATTTAAGCGTAAAGCGATGGGAACACTGATACCACGCTAACAATTTAGCTTCTCTGTGATGAGTGATCAAGTAGATTTATCTCTTGTAGCTGCTCTGCATTTAACTGGTAAGTGATGTTAACTAATGTGCAGATAGCACGGGCAGTTTTGCATCGGAGATTGGTGAGGTGATATATGGTAGCAACAGTTTTTGAATCCAAGCACTACTTTAGCTCTTTTCATAAAAAAATTAATCAAATGAATGTAGTGGGCAACTGGAGACTGTGCACGGCTAAAAATGACTCTGCAGCAGCAGATGAATACACGCTTGTTCACCTGAAATAGTTCCATAAATAAACCTCGCTGCATCGGCTATTTTAAGTGAATTATATTTCTTCTGAATCTACATCGCATATCATAAAAAAAAAGACGACTTCTTACACTGAGCTCTGGTAGCTGTCTTGTGCCATCACTCACCATATTGTATGCTAAATGCTACTCTGTAGGAGTGAAGCTTCGTTGTATTTATACACACAGCATACGAGCATTTATAGACATGGATGCAAACAGGCTCATATGTGCTCATAGGCACAGAAACACACATACACACACAAACAGCCGAGTGGCACTGGTGTGGAGGCTTGTGCCAGCTGCTGTTCCGACTCCTTCTCTTCCTCGCTCTTCCTCTCTCTCCCCTCTCCTTCTGTGTCTCCCCCCACCACCACCACCACCGCCATCGCCACCACCCACCAACGAAGCACTCACTCACACACACTGACTGATGTGAACACGTCCACCAGCCAGAACACAGAAGGTTGTGTTTATTTCCGGCATGCTAGCCTTGAATGCATGGATAGCTGTCTTTCTCCACTACCCCCTTTTCCTCCTCTCCCTCCTTCCCTCCTCTTGTTCACTTCCTTCTCCCCAGAGGCTTTCTAGCTGCTGGAGCAGTTTAAGGTGTTCTGGAAAATCCATTGTTTGTGTGTTAGCGAGTGTGTGCGAGGCTGTGTGTTTTCTCACAAGCAGATGTTAGCCTCGACCGTTGCACGCATCCCTTTTCTATTCCCGTTATCTCCTCGCTCGTAACGTTTCCCAACACACCAGCAGACAGATTTATGGACATAAGCACACAATGTCTCATGCACTTGTGCACTCATCACCCCTCGCTCAATCGCTCATCTCTCTCACTCGTCAAGTGTCAGGGCAGGTTTAACGAAAAGTCATTCGGCGATACACGTCAAACACGTCAAACATATGTCTTGCACACGTGAAGTGTTTATTCAGAACAAACTGGGTGCTCTCACTGGCGCTCAGTACAGTTTCTCCACACTCCCACCCACCTTGTAAATATATTTCTCATTTTCAGAAACCCAGAAATCAGAGTGTTTCTCAGGTAGAGCTGAATCCCCGCGGCACACGACTCTAGCACCAGCTAACGTCAAAGCCAATCTATTTGATATATAAATCTATTTTGATTTTGCTGCATATTGTTGTCAGTATTGTTATTGTTTTGTATTTGTTTTTCCCCCCTTCTCTCTCCCCTCCCCACCATCCCTTCACCTCACCCCCTCCTCCACACCCCACACCCCCCACCCCCCCTGCCCCGACTGCCGCAGAAATCTAGCCAGTAACACCTTAAATTGTTTCGCCGAGCACAACGAGCCAGGAAGGTAGAAGTAACACGAAATAATAGTCGCCACATGCAGCTGATGTATAATTCATGCATCAATCCAGCAGATGTGTTGTATAAAGTAATTAACTAATCAGAACAATCAGGAGAGAGAGAAAGAGAGAGAGGGAAAGAGAGGGAGAATATGAAAGAGGGGGAGAGAGCGCGAGGCAGGCAGAGAGAGAGAGAGACAGAGCAATCTCCAGATGCATCTGCTTGATGCGCCAAATGAAATCTGTCTGTCTTGGAGGGGCGCTTGCAGCAGGAAAAAAAAAAAAAAGAGCGGGAGCCCGTGTGTTCAGCTCTCTTTCTCTCTGGTTTCCTCTCTCTGTCTCTCCCGCTCTGTCTGTCTGATTGTTTCTGTGATTTGGTCATTTCATCAATAAATACAGTATTTTAAACAGGCCTGGACTGAGACTGCAACCCTGCTTTAAACCTCTGTTCTGGGCAACGTGATTTGTTTTAAATGTGATTGGTCCAGTGGCAAAAAATGTATTAAAAATAATAAACTTTATTTAAAGACCACCTTTCATACAAGAAATGCAGCACAAAGTAGGGGTTGGGCGATGGTCCTCAAATTATATCACAATATTTCAGGGTATTTTTGCAATAACGATATTCTTGACGACATGACAAATTAGTAAAAAAAAAAAATCTATTATAAATTTGATAAAATAGAATTGCAACAAAGTAAGTGATAGTTTTACAGTTTGCCAAAATTTGTCAAAAATGATCTCTCATGTCTTTAGTTTGTGAACAACAACAGTAACTCAGAGTGAGATTCAGATTCTGTATACAATATTAATAGTTCAACAAAATAAAATCTACCACAAATTACACATTTAAACAGCTCCCAAATACAAAAAATGTCCTCCGGGATCTATACATATAAATCAACAAATCAACAGGTGATTTCCTTTTTTTTTAGTAAAATCCTAAATGATTGAGTTGTTGTTGTTTTTTCCACCTGGACCTTTATGCTCTGCCATTTCTCTTCAAATCATCATGATGTAACCTGTGACAGGCTGTTATGATACCACAACTATTACGCATTCACATATAGGGAGGTTTTTTTTGAGCCTCAAGCCCCGGACTTCTCAGACTCTTTTAGTGACTTACCGCTCAGAGGGAACTCATTCAGCGGCTCCTCTGGCAGCAGCACAGTGTCTCTGCCTCTCCTCTCTCGCCGTGTGCACACGGAAGTCGGTGTAGTCAAGTGATTTTATCATAAACCTTTGGTAATGTAAACCTGCATGACATAAAGAGTCTGAGAAGTCCGGGGCTGTTCATAAAACATTCGTCCTGAATGTTAGTTTATTCCACACTAGTGAAGCTGCTCCTCTTTTTGGAGCCATCGCGGGGCCCTAATAACTTTGCTTTAAGCTTGTTGTTGCCATGGGTAACAGTATGACATCAATATGTCAGCAAGCTGAAATATCATATCATAATATATTTTCATATGATATCAAAAATTATACTGGTATTATTGTGAACGTGATGATATGGCACACCCCTAGCACAAAGTGCTTAACAATAAGATAATGTATATAAAACAGACAAACAAGACAATTCAATATGAAAAGACATTTAAAACAGTTGAAAGTGGATTAACTGATTAACTGACTCATAAGATTGTAGAGTTGTAAAACTATAAATCATAACTGTAGGAGGAAAGAGTGAGTTAAAGGTAAAGTGAACAGATGTGTTTTTAGCTTTCTTTTAAAAATATTTGAGCTAGCTTCCGCGACCGTAGTACGTTCCATACGTTTGGGGCGTAACTGACAAATTTGATAGTCTATTAATGGTTAAAATTATTTTCTCAGATTTATATCATTATACATTGAATGTTTTGGGGGTTTTAAGTGTTGGTCAGACAAAAACAAACATTTTAAGACGTTATTTTTGCCTCTGTTAGCTTGTGATTGACTGTTTTCTGACAAGAAATAAACCATTAATGGACCTTATAGAAAAAAATGAAAGGGTTAATCTGTTTTATATGTATATATATCCTTTATTTAGACAGGTAAAAGCCAAGAGTGACCTACAAGTTACAACAAGGCAAACAGACATATACAAATATATAGGGTCAAGAACAAATATGATGTGAATACAAGTTCTAAAATGATTTAGGAACAATCACATTGACTAAAAGAGCTAATTTCTTGAACCTTTAAAAATCGACTTGTTTTATACATTTGGATTATGTAATTTGTTTTCCTAGAGTCAGTGTCAGGGGTCAGGCCAGATAGTGAAAAGAGTTTTGCAGTCTGGTGTTCAAGATGCTGCAGGATAACTTCCCTAAGTTGCCTCTCGCACAGTTGTTTGGGTCAAATTTAATTCCAGATTTAAAGATTGGTGTTATTACCCATTTGCTCCGTATATCATGGGGATTGTCAGCCTAAATCATTTTGATATTGTGTTGCTGATTTTTTAGCTTGTGTATTTTATCGTTTCACTCAAGATACCATCAGGGCTGCTGGCTTTCCTTTCTATCTTTGTCTCTTCTCCATCTGAATTGTTTCTCATGCTCTCTCCTCACCCCTCCTCTCCCTCTACATCCCTGTCTACCCCCTCCTCCCTCTGTCCTCTCCCTGTCTTACCTCCCCTGTCCCCCCTCCGTCCCACATCCCCATGTGTCTCCTCTCCTCTTTCTCTCTCTTTCTCTCCGCAGTTGTCCTAAGCTGGAGGACCTGCCGCCCGAGCAATGGAGCCACTCTACAGTAAGAAACGCCCTCAAGGAGTTACTCAAAGACATGAATCAGAGCTCTCTGGCTAAAGAATGTCCCTTATCACAGGTGCTGAAGCCCAGTCTGCTTATTTAAAAAAAAAAAAAAAAAGATTAACGCCCAATCTCAACCCCCTCCCCCCTGCTTCCATACTGCACAACAAAACAAACACCCCTATCTCCATCACCACTGTATTTTATCCTTTACTTATCAAATGCCCTGAGTTTGATCAAGTGGGAAAGAGAATCGGCATAGAAAATCCAAATCAATGGCTATTGTCATTTGTTTGCTGCATGATTTTTTTTGTTTTGTTTCTCTTGCCGCCCCCGACACACACACACACACAAACGCACACACATGCAACGGCAGCCAAAAAGCAGAGGTGTTGTTGAACGTATGGTTATTGTTAGATAAACATTGGCCCGAGCCCAGAACGATCTGGATTGCTTTTGTTCTTTTTCTCATTTAGTTAATTCTCAACATTTCATAGTATCAGGCTGGATGTACTGTACGTGCGTTCACATGTCAGGTGTTACACTCTGTGTTTTTTTGTCGGCTGGGAGGTTGGATAGAAAGCACTGGCGCAGATATTGTATTAACAGGCAGTGTAGTCAGTATATCATGGAGGCAGCTCTGGAGTGAATGGAATGAAACGGCAGTATATCTCTCACAAGGGCCAATAATGTGTGTGTGTGTGTGTGTGTGTGTCTGAGTTTGTGTGTCACAGCAGGAGGAGATATGTGTGCTTCTGTGTGTATTCGCTTGAGTGTGTTTGTGAAATGTATATCAACGTATGGGACGCGTATGTGAAAGTGTTATTTGTGTTTTGCATGCGTGTGTGTATTTAGATCCAAGCGTGTGCGTAGGTGCCGTCAGTATGAAGCCAGCTCTCCTCCCAGGCCACCGTATGGTCACCTGGAGACCCTCATTTGCGCTGTGAGCTTGTGTGTACGTGTGTGTTTGTGTGTGTGTGTGTTAGCGGCTGCTCTCAGTGTGTGTGTTTGTGTGTTTAGCCGGGCATGAGCAGTGCGCTGATGATGTAAAGAGTCCCTGGGTGGCGTTCAGGCGGAGCCCAGCCCGGTCTGGTAATCACCCTGTTTACGGTCCATATGTGAAGACGGCTCAGAAGAGAGCACACGCTAGCTCAGAGGATGTAACACACAGGCACACACGCACACACACTCTTCCTCAGACACACATTTGCTATTTTCAAATACGCACCAGTCTCAAATTAAACTGAAGATTGTTTTAGCTTTCCAGTGAGGATGAAAGAGCGTCCTGAAAATATCTTGAACAGAATCTGTTTCTTTCTGTCTTGTATGTGTTTTAACAGCCAATTTGTTTCTGAATTCAGATCTAAATGGCATTAAATGGTCTTACATTTTACTGTCATGCAGAAAATATTGCCAGCCATTGTGGAGTCGTGGTAGCTTCAGTCACTGCGAACACTTGCAGTATTTTTCCTCTTTCTATTCTCAATGACTTTGTTTACATGCACAAAATATTCAGTTCTTTGCCTTCATTCCAAAAACAGTCAGTATCTCTACTAAGATGTTAATATGGCTAATAAAAATGAGTATTACACTGATATTCCTGGTACATGCAGCCAATTAACATGCCCTAACATGTCATTTATTGCGTCAAAATATGTATCAAAATAGATATTTTCTCAAAGTCTTCAACAACCGTTTGAACTTAGCCTGCCTCTTTCATTCCTCCCACCACCTTCCTGAAAAGGATGGTGTTGTAATATTTATTTTAACCTGTTTATAGCCAAGTCTTTCATCATATATGTATATAGATCGATAGATAGATATTTTTAAGATTATTTGTTTGAGTGTTTGCCTTTAATAGATTGGACAGTATTAAGTGTTGGAAGGCTGCAATTGAATCCAAGGCCGTTGTGGCAAGAGCATTGCCTTTGTACACTGGATATCTGTCATAATATTTAATAATAATTGTGATAATAATAATACTATTTTATTTGTATAGCACTTATCAAGGTTACAAAGTGCTTCACAAAGTGCATGGAAATAAGACAACAAAACAATACAAAGGAAATAAAACACAAAAGGTACAAATCAGACACTATAACGGAAAGTTTTCCTATAAAAATATGTTTGAAGCAATCATTTAAAAACGGGTAATGTGTTAGCCGGCCTCATCTCCTCAGGCAGAGAATTCCAGAGCCCTGGGGCCTTGATGGCAAAAGCCCAGTCACCTTGAGTTACCAGCCTTGATCCAGGGACGACTAGTTAGGGTCGCCTTGAGGATCTCGGATGACGAATTGGAGCAGAGGCCCAGCTATATAACTCGCCGCTAAATCATGTTGAGCTTTACAAGTTATAAAAAGAAGCCTAAAATCAAAATCAGGTCTTTCCAATCAGAAATGTGGGCTTTCCTTTTGGGCATGCGTCTCTACACCAACCTTGCAAACTGTTGGCTAATTGGTTTTTGTACAATGCATCCATGACAACACGTAGAGCTAACTGTAAACAGGCAAGAGGCCATGTGTCCCAAACTGCGCTGAAAACCCCAATTTAGACACATATTCCAAGTGTGCTGTACACATGTCCAAAGAACGCTCCTAAAACAAGGATAATATTGCTTTATCCCATGTTTTAATCAGTTGGAAAATGCTGCATTCAGAAAAAAGGCCTTATTCAGAATATGCTGTTCACATGACCCGTATCAAAGGTGTGGTATAGTGGAATATTAGTGTGCATGTAAACATAGTCATTGTTGTGCATCCTTACTAGGAAATTGTAAAGACCAGCATTCAAAGAACGCTTGACTGTAGAAGTGAAACCAGCTTTTAGTAATGGCATATTATTCATTGTATAGCCTACTATAAAAACTCAGTGCCTACTGTGGAGTGCAGATATCACAAAAAAAACATATCTTTATTGCTTTTGAAATCTAACCTTTAATTTTTAAAACCTTTACTGTGTCTATTAGATTTTGGCTAAACATTATTTTATTTATTAATTTTATTGCCATGTTAAGGCAGCAAACTTTAAATACTAATTCATTTTTACATCTAATTTAAAGCCAAACTGGCAGCTTTGCTATGTGCACTCCATACGCTGATGATCTACATGTATCCTCCTTGTTCAAACATGGCTGCCATGATGGCGTTTGACATCTGTTACTCTGTGGGGTTTCATGTGGCCTGCTACACCCATAGAGCGGTGGTTTGTCCCTCCTAAACCCAACTGGCTCAGTGGAGTGGTTGTCAGGATCGAGGGATGCACCCATGTTGCCTTGATATATGGACTGCCTGCCCTGTGACTGGTGATGTCACAGTGTAGTCTGATGTAAAGGTGAGAAGCAGGGGAGCACTTGGCCCTCCCTCTGAGGCTTCTGAGCTGAGCAGAAGAAGTGAAATGAGTGGGAGGAGAAAGGGGCGTTGCAGGAGGCAACAGAAGATTGGCACCTTTTTAGGATTAGTGTTTCCGTGATATTCTGCTGCGTAATCCTGAGACCGAAAAGAGAGGTTAACAGATGAGAGAATCACAGCAAGTGAGTGAAAGAGAATTAGCCACCTCTGAACAGAGCTCTGAAGAGAGATGGGGAGGAGGGGCGGTGGAGCGGGGAGGGGAGGGCGGCGGGGGGCTATTTTGTGAAATGCCGCTTTTGTCCGGAGTCTTGTCAAACATTTAGTTTGAATCTTTTGTAGCGGGGAGTCATGCTTTGTGTGTTTGGGCTACAAATGGCACGAGGAAACTCTGAGAGAAAATGTATTCACTCAAGCCCATTGTCATTCTGCAGGAGGAACTGATTCCAACCTGCGCACATAGAAAGCAACCTTAAAGATTCACAGCTCGCAGAATCGTCACCTAAATAAAACTTCTCTTGATTCTGCCTTAATCAGCCAATCAGGCTTATTATTTTTCTCTGAGGTTGTTACCAAGCTTAGCAACCCCCTTGCCCATGTTCACAGAAACTATGGCAACAAACGAGATCCCCTCCCCACCTCACCCCACTCTTTCCCATTGCCACCACCTCTTCTTGCCCACCCCCTGCTCACTCTCACTGGGCGGCCCCTGATGCACCAGCTGCTGCGTTGCGTAGCAGCAAATAGTCATCAAAATGCCATCTTTGCAGGCCTTCACCACCTCGGCAGCCATAGGCACAACCTGGTTGCCAGTGTACGTGTGTGCGTGTGTATATGTGCATATGTGTGTGTGTGGCTGAAGGGGGGGGGGGGGGTCATCCCAGTTGAGGTGGATATGTGCCATAATTGAGCTGTGTTAGATGTTGGCGAGAGACAAGGCACAGTGTTGCAAATGGGATGTGCTTTTTCCCCAGCTGATTCAAGACATCAGGCTAAGTTGGAATGTGTGTGTGTGTGTGTGTGTGTGTGTGTGTGTGTGTGTGTGTGTGTGTGTGTGTGTGTGTGTGTGTGTGTGTGTGTGTGCGCATGCGTGTGTGTGTGTTTAATTGTGTACGTGCATGTGTGCATTTGTGTAACTGCGCCATGTGTGTTTGTCTGCAGGGGTTGTACTTTGTGTGTGTGTTTGCATTTGCCAGTGTGTGCACCACACTCTAACGCTGGCAGCTGGGTGCCTACAGTACCTGCCTGCTGCACCGCTATTCTCTGACACACACACATACACACAAACCCCCCCCACACACACACACACACACACACTCTCTCCTTCTCTCTCTTTCTCTCTCTCTTCCTGTCTCCCATGATGGGGAGTGGAGTAGATGTTGGGGACCGATAGTAGCCCAGTGCCACTTCCTGGTCTTGCTGATAAGCTCTCTGTGCTGCAGATGGCTATCACTTAAAGGATCCACACACATGCTCATGCACACTGGCACGCACACACACACACACACACACACACACCCAAGCTACCTGTTGACAAGCCCTAGCACAGCCCTCCTGCTGGCACCACAGTGGCAGCAGAGGCTCTGGTTATCTGCTTGATTTCACTTAGTGCGTATGCATGTGTGTGTGACAGAGCAGTGGGGAGAGCGTGAGACAGAGAATAGGTGTGTGTGTGTGTGTGTGTGTGTGTGTGTGTGTGTGTGTGTGTGTGTGTGTGTATTGTTTCGTTCACACATACACACTGGGCCCCCTGTGAGAGGTAGAGTGATGTATTGAGGGAGAGGGCTGATTAATGAGGAGCGTTTATTAGAACATCTGTGTCAAAGATGGCGGAGAAAGAGAGAGATAGAGAGAAAGATTGGGGGAGAGAGAGAAAGGCACACCGTCTTCTGCAGGTCTCTTGTTTGTTGCCTCGAGCCGCCTTAGCCCAGATATACTGTAAATAAAACATGGCAGGCTGGAGGAGAGGAGTTCATTATCCCACAGACTTAAAGGAGAACTCCTCTTACTTTAAATAAACGTTTCGTACATGGGTTTCTGGCTGGGGAGTTGGCTACCGGAACCAGGTTAAACTGGATTGTGTGGTTTGCTGCTCCACCAAGACAGTAAATCAAGAACAAAACCATTCGCTCTGATTTACGCTGGCTTATGCTTATCATAAGGAATAAACAGGAATAATCATTTTAAGACCATACAAGGTTGCAGTTGCTATTTCCTGATGCCAATATTGCATAAATTTCAAAAGAAGGAGCTGCTTCATGCATAAATGTATGACCCATTAAAAGGGCAATTCTGACTTCCTCACCCTAACCTGAACTCTATCAGGGCTTTCATTGAATGAAGGCTTTTCAGTGGATCTATTAAAGACTGCTTTGTTATACCATGCAAGCCCAAATGCAGACCTCTTCACCCTCCTGTTTTTCAGCGTGACAGCGTGGTACACCACAGTATGGTTTGCACAAATTCAAACTCAGCTGCTGAATGGGCGTAACAAAGTGCATCCGCGTTTGACTGTACCTGGTACGAGCAGGTATGGTGAGACCCACCGTGAGAGTCACTTCCACGATGGCGTTTTTTACTACTTCTGTTGAAATGAAAAGAGCCGCGACATGTTAGTGGACTGTTCCTCAGCAGTTCCTCAGTTGACTAAAAGGTGGCATCTAGCACAGTCTATAAAGTGGTGCGGGGATGACGTTTCTTTGTAGGTCAACCTGGAAGTTAGCCTCACCCTGGTTCCCTCGTCACTGGTTTTTGGATGATTGCCAAAAATAACACCTGTGCCAAACAAAAGTTTATGATGCTTACATTTTTTATTCGGCAACGTAATCTTCACAACGTATCCTCATACAACAGCTTGCATGATATCCTACAAAAATGCACGCACTGCAGTCCTTATGATAGCCTATGAATTAGCACCCCTCAGATGTCGTTACATCCTTAACGTAGAGTTATGTAATTAATATAAAGTTACGGCAGCCAGGGTTGAGCGAGTCAAGTTACTGTGGTTAGGTTAAGGAAAAGAAACATGGTGACGACGTACCTTATAATGTAATTAAGCTCACATGGTACCAAACACTGTTCTCATGGGGGAAAGTCCTGTGTTTTGTGACCAATCTTCCATCCCAACCTGCCTCCTTGTGGACCGCTTGGGACTGCTTACTTCTTTATCCCTGTCAATGCATTAGTCATGTGATCGCAGCCCTTCCAAAATACACTGGTTATGCGTTAGCCGTGGGTTATGGTTACGAATTACTGGCTCATCATTATGTGGGATATGCATGAATTTTGGTGCATTACTTTTTGTCGGAAAATGTACAAACAGTGCATGAGAACAGCCTGATAAATGAACACCGCTGTTACGAATTTTGAAGCGTAAATGTAATCGTAAGAAGTAAAAAGCTAACTTTAGGCTATAAACAAACTACACTATGATCACATGACTTCAATGTCATCACCACAACAAAGTTGTAACGCCGTGACTGGCGTGATGACGTTCTGTAGTATCATTTCCCCTCTTGTTAGCAACGGGCTTTTTTGAAGCTTGTATAACCACAGAGCTTATTTCAGGCATTCAATGGACATAAACCTATTCAGAAAACCCACTGACCCTGATAAATGCTTCCTTATTACCGTGTTTTAACACTCATTCCTGCCACACTCTATGTCTGGAGAACGCTTGCTTTCATAAATGTGCACAGTGTTATTGGCCATAAACATCCATCTTTTAACTGTATGTAGGAGGAGAAATAACTTGATTAAAATAGTTCTTAAAGCAAAGTTCAGCCTTGAGCGTATTCCTCCCTGCTGCTGTTTGATAATGTAAACTTGTGTCCATCTTGCTCCTGTTGGATCCTCCCATTAACTTTACTCACATTTGTGCCACAAAGTTTTGCGGTGTGTTCCAGTCAAACATCGGTGAGACCTCGTAGTAGTGTCTTTGCATATGGTGCATAGAGCTTTAATAGAGAGGTCACGAGTTCAGGGTTAGAGCGACCTCTCTGACAGCACAGCTGCCATCCTTTACCCTCCTTTTGTGCAGGATAGCTGGAGAACCAGAATCATCCTCTACCCGTTCATTGTGCTCGTGCCTCCATGCTGCTCTGCCAGAAGGTTCCCCCCGCCATCCTCCAAGCGCATATATTATAGAAAATGATAAAGATGGCATACCTGTAATTTGAAAACAGATGGTTTGGTTCTTTTGAATATTTATAACAATCAAAAACAATTTCTCCTGCACCAACCTCGCTATTCGCCCGGAGGCCGGCAAGGTGTTCAAACATTCATTTTAATGAAACTGGAAGGGGAAGGAAAATATCGCCTCTTTGTTTTTTCTGAGGCAAAGGAGAGCGGTTGAAGTGAATGTAGAGAGGGCAAGGAATCGACTGTAAAGGGGAGACGGGAGCACACGTGTGTCTTAGAACGACACGCTCAGCGCGGCCCTCGGTCTGCTTGAAGTTGTTGTCTTTAACAGATTGTATAAATAAAGAGCTGAAAAATAAAAGAGGTTTATCTGTTTACATCGGCCGACTCCCCAGATGCTGATATTGAATAAGCTGCTATCTTCTTTCCTTTTGAAGGTAAATATCTTTCCTGCCGTCTGCGCTTGATGTCAACAGACTCAGAACTCAGTTGACCTTATAATTTACCCACTCTGAAATAAAAAAAAAAGAAAGACAAACTCAACGGCATTTGATAAAAAAGAAAAGATAAAGGCTTGCTTGATTTAATTTGTTTTACCTTGAGAAGACGCGATCCAAAATTTTCTGCATGTCTGATACTTTTCAGTTGGCTTTTTTTTAGTGCTGGGTTTTACCGTGTCCCTATCTTTTATTTGTTTTGACAAGCTACAGTGTTACTGCATGTTTCACAAGCTTTAATATTATGTCTGTATTTTCCACAATGGGAATCTAAAGTCTCTCTCTCGTTTTCTCTCCCTCTCAATCAATCTCTCTCTTTCAGAGTATGATTTCCTCCATTGTGAACAGCACTTACTATGCAAATGTGTCGGCGGCGAAGTGTCAGGAATTTGGGCGCTGGTATAAACATTTCAAGAAGACAAAAGATATGATGGGTAAGCAAAACGGAGGGGCGCAAAGTATGGCGCTCACACTTTTGTCTCTTTGCACACACACACACATTCACACACATACACACCAGTCGCCATTACAATATGTTCTCTAACCAACCGTCTCTTTGTCTCCCTGCTGTTGCATGAAGCAGAAATACATTTTTATCTTGTTATCTAATAATTCAAGATTACTCCACACTGTTTCACAGTTGAGCACAGTGTTATCTTTGATTTATCCCTTATTGCTTTAACTAACACTAATGCAAGAGCCAAATTGAGGCCTCTGACTGTTTTATTTTTATTTTTTGTTTGTTTGTGAGCAAGGATAACGCTTTAGTATTCCACGAACAAAAGGCAGCAATGACTTCAACCGGCCACCGCCTAGTCTGAAATTCAATTAGATTTTCTTATCAACCCTCTAACAACACATGCTTTATATTATCTCAAAAAAATCCCCTTTGACCCGCCAGGAAATGAGGTTACACGATAGAAGTAGCACCCCAGCTGGAGATAGAATTCCGATATATTTTTATGTCTTTTGATTAAGCGGAACACCACTCTTCTGTTGCGAGACTCATAAGGCAGTGTAATGTTGAGATATTAGCTTTAACAATCTGTTGAACAATCTTTTTTCTTTGCCAGTGCGCTACTGCTCGCCGTGATGACAGATGAGATATTATATCAAAATGTTTTCACAGCCTCCATGCAAATAGCGTGTTGTGATCATATCTTATCTGATGTTTTTTTTCTTCTGTTAAAGTGGCAACATATGTTGAGAACATTATTTACTTCAGACCTGCTGTACTTGTGTATTCTCTTGCATACTCCTACACATTTTCTGTCACAATTGTTTTCTATCTGGTTTTTTATTTTGCTCAAAAAAAAAAACAGGGCTGCTGCAGCTGCTAGTATGGCCTCAGTGATGCTGGTGTTTTAAATGTCATATTTCTGCTTAGCTGGAGTGGGAGAGAAGTACTGTAGGAAGCATTAACCCTGTGTTTCTCTCCTCACAACTCTGTGTGTGTGTGTGTGCAGGCATGCGCCAACCCTCCCAGCTGGAGGGCTACCTGGGGACGTGTGTCCTCCGTGAGAGCCCGCGTGCCAATGCACTAGGTATGTTGCAACACGGGCACACACACACAAACACATCCTTGGTTTTGTTTTTTGTTTTCACTTTGGAGGACATTGCAACGACAAAAATAAATTCCTTACTTAGCATAACCTTAACCATGACCACTGCACGCTTAAGGCAAATGTTACTGTAACTTTAACCCAACCGTAAACCTACAGACACAGTCGGTGTCTTGTCATAGTTAGTGGATTGTGGTGGGGAAAAGGACTGTTTTCTTGTCATAGATTAGGACGTTTTTTTAATTCCTTGTGTTTTGAGACAGTAGAGCAGAGCTAACATTACTCAGCACCATTAGCCGTTGTGCTATAACGTTATTGCGCAGGGATTTGCAACCTCAAGAACCACAGGTCCTTGGAGGCCCACAACTTTTTTCCCATGGCCAAACAATCTAACACCATTTGGATAAAGTGTTAGATCCTTTTTGTTTTACCAGAAACAGCCCCGAAATCACCACCACCAAACCGACCAGACTCCATTTAAATAAAGAGTAATTTAAGCGTGTAAAGAGCGAGCAGGTTTTCACATCTAACTGGGTAAATTAAGGGTTTATTCCAACGAAAACAGAGTTGACAATTGTTAAAACTGTGGAAAGGCAAATGAAGATGGCTTCTCTAAGTTTTATTTTGTTTCTGTCAACACTGAATAAAGTGTCTTTAACAATGATAGGATTGCTGTTTATTTAAATGGAGTCTGGTGGGTTTGACGGTAGCGATTTTGGGGCTGTTTCTGGTTAAACAAAAGGATCTTACTCTTAAACAAAAAGGTCTAACTGTGTAAGGATCCTTTCAATAATCTTGTTAGACACTTACAGTAACAATCTGAGCCTGTCAGTGGCAAAAACCAGCACATTAAGTGGGCATAAATAAATAAAATAAGGTCCAGGTAAAAAACAACAACTTTGAATTCTGGATTTTTAGGTGTATTTGACGTGCAAAAAGCCACAAAGCAACTTTTCAGCTTGGTAGCAATGGCTTTGTTTTCCCACTTGGCATAAAAAGACTTGTATGCCTTGTTTTCTGGATCTTCTCATAAATACCGACTGTATCTATAACCTTGATTTTTTTTTTTTTTTTAAGTTAAACCTGAAAAATATAGTGTTTTAGTTTGTGTTGACCAGGTTTTCGTCACCATAATGTGACTAAACACCTCTTGATAGAACTGGGAGAGAAATACATTTACACACACACACACACACACACACACACACACACAGGGATTTGTCTACCTTGTGAGGAGCTACATTCCTTCCTTAATACCTGGCCTTACTACCTAATGTTAGATGTTAAATCTTGTCTAAACTGAATCTCAATTAAAATCTTAATCTTAATCTGAAAGCCAAATAGTACTTTGAAATTAAAATGATTTATTTACTTTGTTAGCTCGTACTATATTTGGAATTTGGAAACAATCCTTCCTTCATCCTTCTCAACTCAAAATATAACCTAACGTTTAAAATGGCACCAGCATCATGGTCACACTCTCAACATAGAGTCCCTTCACAACAAGAAAATATGCTAACTGTTTGACATGATAGAAGCATAAACTGTTGATTTTAAAGGTTTTCTCATGTCACTCTCTCCGGGGCCATCGAGTCCTGATAAGAACAAAATCACCAACATACACACACATGATAACATCTCAAGATGTGCCCACACAGATTCACACAAACTCCAGCGCGCATGTTTCATGTTAGCCAAACCTCAAACACAAACACCTTGGCACACAAGCCTCAGGTGCCCACCGCGTACCCGTGGCAACTTCCCCAACCTCAATATTCATGACGTGCTGCTGTCTGCTGTACGTGGCCGCAAATGGCAGGAAGAGAAAGAGCTGGGGAAGTGCCAAGTTTGAAGGCTGGAAGAGAGAGTGGCACGGTCACCCCTTTGTGCTTTGGCAGGGGCGTCAAATGTGACTCTGCATTTACTTCACCACACTGCATTTAGCAAGCAGTTTGAGCCTGAAGTCAAGGGGAATAAGTACCTGGTCACAGGTACTGGCAAGCTGCGCCCGATGCTCTGCCAGCTGAAGTGGTGTTACCGGCCGCCAGCGACTGTGGTGTCTCTTCTTTTGAGGTGGCAATGCTAGTGCAGGAAAGCCAACGCAGGAGAGAGAGTTGGGTCACTTTGTACGTCTCTCTTTCTCATTCCCTCTCTCTCTTCACTCGCACACACACACACACACACACACACACACACACACTCCCTCCCTCCCTCAGCCCACATCCCATTCCCATTGTGTGTTTAATCCGGGGCTCTTTTGTGGCAGGATTCCACACGAGGACTCCCGCTTCTGTGGCAGCCTTTTTCTCCCAGGGCCTGCCATGCTCTTCTGTCACCCCTTCTCTTTTCAATTTGCATGGAAATGCCTCCGTGTGCCTGTGTGTTTGTGTGTTGTGAGCATGCCCCCCAGCAGTCTGTGCGAGCGAGCATATGCACACACACACACACGTAAACACACACACACACATTCACATATGAGTGAATAGACACGCCATACCATCAGAGCCAGGGAATGCCAGGGATTATGGGAAGAGATGTGATTATTACCAAGATTTTTTTTTTGTTTTGTTTTTTCCCCCACATCATTTGTTTTCGACAAACGCTCAATAGACCCGTCTTGGCCGGGTGTTTTGTGCTTGCTGACAGTTAAGAAACAGGCAGCTCAAACACACGATTATTGTGGGTATTTTTGGAAAACATCCATGCACTTAATCTTTCATCTGCTGAAAAATTCAGCTTGTTGAAGACCCCCCTCCCCTCCCCTTCCTCTCTTCCCCATAACAGCAATTTACGCTTTTCACAATCTCATACGACGCTTTTCTGTGGGATGTGGAGGCCGCAGCACACTTCTAAGGTGTTAATGTTGCCATCCGTATGAATTCTTAAACGCTGCCCCCTCACTCACTCACTCGGCATCGTGCACGCAAAAAGCCTCAGCATATGTGGATTCCTTAAAGAGAGGCGGAAACCTGAAAACATTCAGCGGCTCCAAATGCTCATTCACTTCGCTGTGGGTAGTACTTTGAATGTTAAATCATTGTTTTCATCCTCTAAGCACATCATTTAAACCTGTCTTAAAATATTCCCTAGCAGCCATTATGGACTTAAAGATTCCCAAAGCAAGAGATGCCACAAAAATCTCCAAAACGCCATTAAATGACGGCACATAGTTGTTGTTTTTTACCTTGCAGACAGTTCAAGTCAAGTATCAAGTATCCTCCGATGTACTCCTTCTGTCTGTGTTCATTTACGTTTACACCATCCCGCCCTAAAAATGCCATATTGGCTAGCTTGTGTTCCTTATTTCAGAATTAAGGATGTAAAGAGAGATTCATCAGCATTGCTTCTGCCTTTGTGGACACACAGACACACACATTAATCCTCTACCTACACACACACACACACACACACACACACACACACACACACACTCCACTGTCTCTCCAAGATTTTTTTTTTCCCACATGATGAGGCCACAGACGTTAAGAACTTAATTTCGAAGGCATGGGTTGTGGAAGACACAGGTCAAACACAATGAAGCTCTTTTATCTGCGTTTCCACTTTTTTTTTTTTTTTTTTTTTTATAACCAGTCGTTGGCTGATCAGCTGTGTCATATCCAATCAGGGACGAGGCCTGTGAAGGGTGCTGGTTAGGGAAAAGACATTAAACTCCTGTTTATTTTTGTTAGTGGTTTGAGTTTGTAGATATAAACACATGCTGGCTACAGAAATGTGTTCTCTTCTCATTGGTCATGAGAGTAAATGGTAACGTTAGAGGCCTTCAAGGCTCGAGTTTGATCTGACGCAGAGCAGATCTGTGTCATTTCTTTTGATCAGAGTCTGTGGCTGTGGTGACATTAAACTGATGTTTCCAATTTTGAGATTAAGGTTAAAGTGTTTTTTGACTCTCCAGCACTTGTAGTTCAGGTTGTTCCTCTCCTACATTCTCCAGTCCTGTGTTTGTGGTGTTTGAGGCATATTTTGAAACAATAACTGTCTTCTTTTTCCTGTCTCTGTCTCCTCTGCCTCCACTTTCGCCCTCTCCTCCAGCAGAGATGGATGGCCTGTCCGACCTCTCTCCACCCGGCTCTAATCACAGCCACAACCACAACCACAACCACCTGGGCTTCTCCCAGCAGCAGCAGCCCATCCCCGGCAGCACAGCAGAGCAGACTCCTTCCTCGCCGGTGCCCCCGCTGCCCCACGCCCCGCCACCACACGGTGGCCAGACTGGCGGCCGACAGCCCCAGCTTCCCGGTCTGCACCATCCAGGCCTGGTGTCCACGCCCATCAGCCCCCAGCTGGTCAACCAGCAGCTCGTGATGGCACAGATCCTCAACCAGCAGTATGCAGTGAACCGGCTGCTGGCGCAGCAGTCCCTGTCGCAGCAGTACCTCAACCACCCACCTGTCAACCGCAACTCCCACAGCAAGCCCATGGAGCCACAGGTGGCATCAAACACAGAGGTGTCCGTCGAGATTTACCAATGGGTGAGGGACGAGCTGAAGCGGGCCGGCATCTCACAGGCCGTCTTCGCCCGTGTGGCCTTCAACAGAACCCAGGTGAGGAAGGAAGGCGGGGGCGAGAATAACAGGGGCTTCTCTAACTTTAAAACAACAAAGAACTTTCAGAGTCCATTCAGAACTCTGGTCTGTACTAAAATTATTGGCAGTAGTAAAAGTTGCTATCTCATTCCAAAGCCTCATTCTCCTTCCTGCTAATAGTAATGATCTAGGTCAGTGGAAGTGATGTTTGTCATGAACTTTGATAGCAATCAAATTTATAAATAAACTGGCAAAAGGAGCCTGAACTTCAACAATAAACTAAATGCAAGAATTATTTTATGTACATTGGTATAGACATTTTACAGTCATGGAAAGGAAGGATCCAAGCTGCTACATTTGGGGCTGAAAAATGAAGCCAGCGCACAAGTGCCAAAAACTGTAGTTCATCGAATGGCCACTTGAGGCTGGCTCACAGTCAATGAGTCGATCCATCCCACACATCTCCACAGCTCCACTTTTGGCCCCAAAAATCCAAAAAGGCATCAGCCATTCCTCAAAGCTTCAAAACTGGAGTCCACAAACCAATGTTGACATCACAGTAGCTTAGCCCATTATTTTTATACAGTCTGAGATAGCATTTAGAATTTGTTTTATCATTTAAGGTTGATTTAATTAGTTGTTGTTTATTAATAATTTGAGTTTTCTTTAATTTCATGCCCCAGATTGACTCAGATATTCACAAGATAATAAAACATTTGGAGCACAAACAGCACCTTTCAAAACATCATGTGGCACCACTAAAGTTACAGGGTGTAACTAAAAATTCCATCCACAAAATGGCATCTCAAATGTTCCAACAATCTAGCTTTTGAAATCAAACTGCACAAAACTATCCCTCACTGTCCAAGATTCCTCACCAACACATCACATGAAGGACGCCATAAACACAATTTCATGGGACCTCTTTACTGAGAAACAACACGAAAGGCCCGGCGTTTGAATTGCTTCATTTCCACAGTTTATATCTCATTCATAATTCTCACTTCAGTAATCTAGCACCTCTACTGTACTTCAAGACAGCTGGCAGCCTGCCATGTGAGAGACCCGGGCTCGGTCATAGCATGCGTTCTCTCCCTGCCAAAATATGTGGTTTCACTTCATAGTCAGAGGCCTTACACACGTTCACACACACTGACACACACAGAAGGCAGCGATAATGTCTTAAGACGTACTGTCTGTATTAGAGGGGGGGGGGGGGGGGGGGGTTGAAGGAGGTGACAGCAAACCTCATTACAACTCCATTTGCTTTGAAGTCGCTGTGTATAGAAAAGGGAAAAAAATTAAACTGATAAGGATCTATTAGAATCAGAACGTACAGCAACCCCCAAAATAAATGTGCGTGTGTTAATGTGTGTGTGTGTTTTATGGCAGAGTCAGACAGTGGTGTTTTTGTGGAAGCTCCCACACAAACAGAGTCTTATCTGTGGCTGATATGAGGAATTAGCCCAATGTGCCGTTGGAGAGTTTGCCTTTGGAGGATTATTTATTAGGGGTGTATTTTTTTTCCACGAGTCTGTGTTAATAAAAGGAGCGAGGGGGGGGTTGGTTGTCGAGTGGTGACATGAAGGGGCTGCTGTCGATGCAGGAGGTGGATCACAGGAGATGGAGGGGAGGAACTGAGGAGAGGGAACTGATTGACCAAAGAGAGAGACAGAAGGCGTTGATGGCGAGGAATGATAAGCATGCACAAACTGAAGAATGCAGACTCACACAGAACAAACATAAATTAGATACGCCTCTAATCTATCCCCTGAATACTTGTGTACATTAAGTGCACATTCTCCATTAAATCGTCAGTCTGAGTCAGATTTCATGTAAGTATGTGTTCATACTTGTCGAGATACCACACACCTACCTCTTTAAACATGACACATATACATATACATTTTAATAGTCAGGCAGACGACACCCAGCACATATTTGCAGCTCTGCTCATTTCCCGAGAGGACTTACACGCTCAAGAAAAATAAAATAAATAAAAGCATGAGCATGTTTTCCCCATCACCTTGTTTTATTACCAAATCACACCTATTGATGGTGAGAGAAGCGGAGCGATGGTTTGCACAGTGTGTGGCCAAGAGCTGATGAAAAGGCCCAATCACACGTCTCTGATAATGGAGTCATCGCCGTCTCATAATGATGGAATTGAGCGCTATTGAAAAGTAAACAGAGGATACACTGATTGCCCGCCGTACAAGACTTTCACATTTCAGACGAGGAGCTGCGTCTCTTATCTACAGCAACACACAGCTCTAAGAATATGTCCAAGATCTGCGAAATTATGCGCAACAAATTGTCGTGGGTTCAGAGGCCACGCGAAAGTTTCAATGACAGTTTTTTAAGTTTGCTAAAGAGTTGTGATGGTGCGCATGTTTGCTTTGATAACATGGTTTTACAACCACAGTGATGGAAGGGAGAGAGTGTCTGCTGACTGGAGAGAAAGCTGAGTGTGAGGAAAGTGCAGAGCAAACAGGAGACTCAGAAAAGAGAAGTAGATACACAGGAAAAGCCTGCGACCCCACCTGCCTCCACGGAAACAGTGTGGAGTAAAAATCTCTGGTCTAAATAGAATCCCTAAAAGGCAGCATTAGTTTACAGTTAAAGAGTGTCACATCTAAATTGTCATTAGAGTCTCAATTTACACTGAAGCTTCTCTTTAACTGTCTTGTTTAAGACTCTTCTAATGTGATTATTTCCTTCTTGCTTCCATCCTGACCCCGCCACCCGACTGCTTCCCTCTCTGGGAGCTCTGATCTTTCTTTTTCTGTCGTTCTCCTTCTGCTGCTCTACCACCTGCTCTCCATCTTTCTTCATCTCTTTGGTTTCTCCCTCTCTCCTCCCACTCCACTAACATTGCACAGGGCTTGCTGTCTGAGATTCTGCGCAAGGAGGAGGACCCTAAGACAGCGTCTCAGTCGCTGCTGGTCAACCTGCGCGCCATGCAGAACTTCCTGCAGCTGCCGGAGGCCGAGCGCGATCGCATCTATCAGGAGGAGAGGGAGCGCAGTCTCACGGCAGCCTCGGCAATGGGCGCCGCTCCTCTCATCAGCACTCCACCCAGCCGACCTGTACAGGTACCAGAGATTTTATTCCTCCCTGTGCATGTTTTCCTGTGGTGTCCCTGTGTTAACGGCACAAATAACTCTCAGTAGGATCTAATTAGTAGACCAGGGTTTTACAAACATTTCTTAGAGGCAGAGCTGCTCAAGTCAGATAAATATTAAACAAACTGGGGTAAGCCTTAATGTGCAGAGATGTTTGCTCACAGTAGCATTAGTATTTGAAGTCAAGGGGTAAAGGCAGATTTATACTTCACCAAGGCTTCCTGGTGTTGCCGCTGTGGCTGCCTGTAGCATCGGATCTGGTTTATGGTTTGATGGATCAATTGTCGAAGCACCTCTGCAGCTGTAGATGAATGTGTCATGCATCTATCATGAACCAAAGTAATCATGTTTAAATTATTTTATTCACATTTTAAAAGAGAACCACTACCATGCAGAGTAGGGACTTCCATATTCAAGTACTTGAATTGGTGGTTTTGGATTAGCCAACCTGCCTGTGCTGTACAGACCGTAGAGATAAGCTATGATAAGCAAGTTTACCTTTACGTAGGTTGACAAGTTTTGTTTTTTCTGTTGAAATACCAAGAAACATCGCTCTGATGCGTGATCACCAATCTGCTTTTAACCTTAGATCACCTTATGTCTTACTGAGAACACTGAGCGTTATCTGCGTCAGTGCAGATCTATCGTTTTGGCTGTTTGGATCTGTGCAGATATTCATTGATAGCAGGTCCCCGAGTACTCATGCCCATCCTGAAATGCTTTTCTAGATCACTCAGTGCAGATTTGTGTGTCGTTACTGATAAGGAAATGTGCAGTTATATATCCGAGGGAATAAACATCAGCTGTGGTCGGACTCTCTACGTAGCCACAAAAGGAAGCCAAGCCGATCCAAGTTTGGGAAACAAAAATCCTCAAATGCACAGTCTTGTTACCCAACTAGGCCACTGCCACTGTCTTCAAGTTGGCCAGCTAGCAAACTTGCACAATGAAAAATGTTGTTGGCTCCACCCATTCAGGGTTAATGAGACTTTCAGTGCAGAGAGATGTTTGTATAACTAACAAGACTTTCTGCAACAAAGTCAGAGTACCGTGAAATAAAAGTTCCAGTGGCTGAAAAGAGAGAATATTTCAAATCTGTAAGCCAAGAGCAATGACAAAGGCTACATTTATTCATCATGGAAGAAACATATCTAGTCCTGTGAACTCTATGCATTGTTAGTATTGGGTGAGAGTGTTTACATGCAGTTAAGGTTGAGAACAGGTATTCAGGTGTGGGAGCAGGTTGGGGTGTTTTTAGGAGCTGGAATTTACTGTCTGTCTCTGTGGTGGTGTCCTGGACTTAATCCAGACACGCGCAACAAACCGCCTGACATCTGCCAGACTTCATAGGTGCTACAAGAGGTTAAACAAAGTGTTACTGATCCAGTCCAGACAGTGTAAAAAGGGTGTGTACAGATTTCTAGTGTACAGACAGAGACACACTCATGCACTGCACTCATTAGTACACTTTGTTTACATGCATGACGACAGCGGGTATGGATACGAGCACCACCCTAGCACATTGTTTTCACACACACCTCACATTCCCCTCCATTGTGTCAGGCCGCTACCTGTCTGCAAACACGTGGAATAAATCAAAGCCCATTCGTTCCGTCAACGTGCACGCAGGAGAACATACTTTACATTCTCCCCGC
Source organism: Epinephelus awoara (assembly GCA_035609425.1). Classification (NCBI taxonomy): domain Eukaryota; kingdom Metazoa; phylum Chordata; class Actinopteri; order Perciformes; family Serranidae; genus Epinephelus; species Epinephelus awoara. Next base: position 6,978,696 of record CM069300.1, read on the forward strand.
ATGTAAATGGCATCTACATCATCCCCGCCCTCACCACACAGGTGAGAATGGTGCACAAATGATGGATAATTTTTTGTGCTAATTTTGACCTTTTACCATGCATTAGGCAGCATTAACAGCCCTCCCATTTTCAAAATAAAGCTCACTCAGTGATGACAAGCTCCGTGAAAGATCAAACATCGTTTAGTCAGTCCCCGTTTCAACTTTCTATCCTCACCGCAAATCAAGCGTCCCTCATTTGAAAGGTATGTGGCAACTTTCTACCACTTAAGCCCATTTGAAGCGCGGTCAGCTGCGTCTGGGAGGTGAGAGCGGCGGACAAAGGCCCTCTCTGTCCTGTCCTCGGTGAAGATTTGGCTTTTATTTAGGTGAGGTGGACGGAAAGACAGAATCACAGGCCCACCCATCTCCAAAATGGAGCCTCCCGCCCTGAAACTGCTCAGCATGATGGCAGTTGCTGTCTTTGCAAAAAGAAAGAGTGGCATTCTGAGGCAGTGGTGCTGAACTTAAGCGGGGCCACTTCGCAGTTCACAGCTCATCTTTACAATCAGAGGCTGTGTCAGAGAAGGACAGAGATCCAGAGTGAGAGAGTGGGCTTTTGCACAACACAACATGTTTTGTTTGGCTTAATAAGCCACTGTTAATGTTTTTTATTAACATCCCAGATGCAGAGAGAGGGATTTGGAACTATGCGTTATTAGATTTTCAGTAATCACGTCAGGTGAATTAGAGATCAGTGAATGAATGAATGTACAGAGGGTCTTTTAGCATATCTGAGACCAGCTTACAGAGCTGTAGAGATACATAACAAAACAGAAAGAGATCTGCAGGCTGAACAATAAACACAGTGACTGTGACATGGCATACAAACAGTTTGACCCAAAGCCTCTGGTTTGTGTGTTTCTATTCTCACTCAGAATGCTGGTGGCACATCGATAGAATATCTTGAGGGCCTAATATACTTCACCTGTATGACTTAAAGCCATCAACATTTATCATGTAGACCTGTTCCTACACAAGGCAATTCTAACGCGCACACCCACAAACACACACGTTTGCACACTCATACACCTGGCCATCTGCCAGCCTCTCCTATGGAGCAATGCGGTGTGAATTTAAGCACATAAATCAGCCAGGGTGGCAATTGAGCCAGAGACAGAGGAGGGTTTTTATTGGCCTCATAAAAACAGATGCAGAGGTATGTTTCTCTCACATGTGCTGATGGGTCGGCGCAACTCCCCCAAAGCCAGTTAGTGCACGTCCCAGCCTTAACAATTAGCTTGACATGGTAACCTAGCCCTCAGACTGACAAGCCCATGTCGAGCTGTCGTAAAACAGGATGAAAGGACCAGCGATGCTCCGACATTCCAGTTTAACCACAAATTTTAGGATTATGTGATTGTCTTTAACACACAGAGGAGCTCGTATTAGGTGTCTAGACAAATACTTGAATATATATGTTTTTTGATCACAGGTTGAGTTAGTGGCTGTTGGTGTTATTATGGTTTATTTGAATGCTATGTACTTGCACTCAAACCAAACCCTGCTGATGTCTCCTTTCAAAAGGGCTCGTATGGAATGATTCATATGCTAATGGTTCTTGGGTAATGCTTTTATTAGGATACTTGTTACCTTGTCAAAGGATTTTTGTCAAGATGCAACAAGCCGCTGAATGAAGATGATTTGATTTCACTTGACTTGCATTTATTTTTTAATCATCAGCTTGACATAAGAATAATAACATTTCTCACAACACATCCAAGTGTTTTTGAGCAAAGTAACACTGGAGCCGTACGTGGGTGTAATCTACACTCCAGTGTGTGTGTGATGGGCGCATGCATGAGCGTGTGTGTATGCTTGTGTTTAGCCAGATTACCTTTTTTGTTCCTCATGTGAGCCTGAACAAATAACGGTCGCGTTGTGTTCCCGACACTGCAGCCCCGGAGGGAAGACTGTAACAGCGTAAGGCCCGAGGACTGGAATCCCAGAATCCCCGTGGGCATTTCCCCTGTGAGCAAATAACTCCACCCACCTCACCTCTCCACCTCCACCAAACTGAATGCACACATTCTCATAGACAATACACACACTGAGGCTCATTATCTCCCAGCATGCAATTCATTGCTTTTTTAGTATTTACATGTCTATGAAGCTGGAGACATTAATAGGAGCATGTGAATTTATCTTTCAAGTGCAAGGCTAATATTCACATTTTGATCAGTTAATACCACACAGTTTTACACCATTACAAAGCTTAAGATTTTAATTACATCTAATGGTGATAACTGCGTCAAATACAGATTTTTGTGTGTGTTTTTTCAGCTTACTTTGAGTCTGAAAAAAAGCAAAATCCTGTTGCTCAGTTACAAAACAAATACAGATCTAGTGTGTCACACATGACTGATGTTATTAAAAGAAAAGTGCAGGTTGAGTAAAGTGACCCTGCCCATACACACACAACCAAAATTCACGTATTAGAGTTTAAAATTGAATATTTGCAGGATTTTGTGTCTGATTTTTCTAATTTATTTCGTCTTCGTTCATCCAGGTGAAACCATCGCCTCTGCCCAGCGAGTGGAACGGCAAAACCGAGAGCTGCATCCTCAACATCAACTCCACCATCTATGACGAGATCCAGCAGGAGATGAAGAGGGCCAAAGTGTCCCAGGCCCTGTTCGCAAAGGTGGCCGCCTCCAAGAGCCAGGTACTGAAACACACTTAACACCCCACTGAATTAATATGAGAAGGAGGAAGATGTGCTGCACAGCTCATATATCAGCTAGATTTTGTTGTTCTGTCAGCAGCGTCCCAGTCCTTGTCGTCCTCCAGAAAACCTCATTGACCATTTTGGTTTCAGCTTCAGCTACAAAATAACAAGAGCTTTCCTTCTTCAGTCACACTCGAAACATCTTTATTGAATATCCAAAATCTAATCTGAGAAAATCTTAAAATTTTGTCAAACAAAGATTTCTTTTACCTCATGTTTTTTTAAAGTGGCGTAATGTGTAAAGGCTGTTAATCATTTTATGAGTTCTTACTTTGTAAAGCAGCTCTTACAGCAGTACTGATGTGTCATAAATCCAAATCTGAAACTCTAAACCTGCATACATAAATTGTTTCAAGCGTACACTCACACACACACTCACACACACACATGACTGATGAATGCCTTTCAAAAATCAAAGCAAGAGAATAAAGATCTTTAAGCGTCAAGGCAGTCCTGTTGACTTACAAATACGCCAATAGTAGACCTGAGGAACTTTTAATATGCACATATAAACACACACACACACAGACACCAGTGTGTACAGAGGATATTAAAATATTATTACTACAAATATAACATCATTATATGTATACAGTTAAAGGCAAAGAAGTAGAATTCTTTCCTGCAGGTACAAAACTTGCCCCCGATGCATCACCGCTGTGATTTATCGACATAATGACACATGTCCTCTTTATTGTGGGTTTGGAGTTTAGCAGCCGACACTGTTTCAACACCAAACAAACCTGTTTATATTAGCTCAGCTCAGTAAGACGATGGGGCCCCTGTTATCTTCTCCCAGAGAGCAGGGCGCTCACACAATACACAGCTTGTGTGTGTTGGAAACAGGGGGAAAAGGGAAAACACACCACCAATTTAACTCTATATTAAAAGCAATTTAAAAAAATGTAGCACTAAGGAGTTGTTATTAAAGGTTTTCGCGTGTCTGTCGGAGGAGTCGGGAAGATTTCCACAATTGTGCTCGATGAAGACGACGGGGGGAGAAATAGATCACCAAGGGCGGAATAATCTAGAAATATCTGCAAAGGCTTTATTTTTTTCTTGCTGATTAGGATGATTATACCCCCAGATAGCTTTGTTTTACCAAATTGCAGTTTGATGCACAAACCACTGTTTTTGTTAAGGAGTTCAAAGACTCCTTGGAAGGATGGAGAAAGAGAAAGGGGGAGAGCGAGGCGGTCGCGGTATTAACTCGCGCATGTCTCTCTCTTCTCAAATGAAGGTTTGTCTGGGAAACAGGTTTCCACCGTGCCTTCTCCACCTCGCTCCCATCTTTCTGTCTTGCCCCTCTACCGTTCTCGTTCCCCCGATTTCTGCCTCTCTTTCACGTTCCATTCATGGCAGGCGGGTGTGAATGTGAATTGAGCAGCAGATAAGAAGTGTGCTAATTATGCCTGTGAAAGGGGGCCTGGGAGAGCACTTATCTCTGGCTCCATCTCGTAATGGGCGCTCCCCGGGCAGCTGGTCTCCCCCCTTACTACCCAGCCGGCATTGCCACAGCTACCAGCACGGCCAGGCCAGGCCAGCTCCTCCCCATCAGGACCCCTGAACCCTGAAAATCAGAGAGTAGCACCCAGTTGTCAGTTGACGCTTCCACAAAAATCATCTTAAATCTTCAGGACTTTGATTTAGCGTGGGACGAGATTGCAGTCTGACTTATTTAGATTTATGCTGTGGGCAGACAATCGGTCGTGATTTACGTCGCAGAATTGAAGTCAGTCCAACAATATGAATGGAATTTCTTTCAGTGACCAGTCTTTTGTCCCTTCCATGCGTGGAAGCATTACATTTCCATGTTGTATTATGTTGGCAGTGGTCAAGCTGCAACAATTACCAGTCAATTAATCGATTTATTGATGGACGGAAATTAATCAGTAGCTATTTTCTAGTCATCAATCATCGGTGCTACTTTACAAGCAAAAATGTCGAACATTTGTTAAAACCAGCTTCTTAGATGTGGGTATTTGCAGCTGTTGTCATATGCTGTTTTATGTCATTGTAAATTGGATATGTTTAAACTTTAGCGTTAGTCTCAACACATTTTATTCACCAACCAATTAAAGAAATCAGTGAAAATAGTAGTTAGTTTCAACTGGGAGGTGTGAGCACTGACTTTGCTACGTCCCACAAGTTCTTACAGCTTTTTTGACTAATAAATAAACAAAATAACATGTCAAGACAGTAAATATTGTGACACCTATTTTCCTTTGCAGAAAAATACAACCCTACCCCTTCTGAATTCATGTTTATGTCTTCCATCGAACAACAACTAGCTTAATTTCCTTGTTAACTTATCGTCAAACACGCTTTATTAAAACTTGATAGAAAGATAAAAATCACCAAAACCATCTTGGTTAGTGCTTCCACTCTTTTCACATTCACCAGCTCTAGTTGTATGGAAATAAAACGACAATTCATCCACTTCGATGTGAAAATATGCTGGCTGGCTTTACACACTGTTTTTCCCTGCCATCGGCCTCTGCTCAATGAAAAGCGACTCTGACCATTATAATAAGCAAAATAATATGACAAAAATCACCCAAAAATCCCCGAATTCAGCCAATCGCGATTGCTGATATATTTGTGCAATTTCCAGAGTGTTAGATCGTCGGTCAGGTGAGCTACTAATAACTGCTTGCTCCAAAAAAGACATTGGTGTCACTGCTGGAACTGAAGAAATTATGATTTTATGTGCCCAAAGAGTGTTGCTGGCAAAGACAATTTTTGCTAGGATATTAATTGTCGAGTACCTCAGTGTTAATTGTTCATTAGCTTATTATAGTGCGACTCAGTCAGCCAGGAAGAATGGCAAAATGTATTCTTAAATGACACGTTGTAAACGACAGCTTAAGTCCAGAGAGCTTTGCAGCCTTGCAGGAAGAAAATAACACCATCCAAGCCTTGGGTAGAGCGCCATGCCAGCAGAGACTGCTGGTACTGAGCTGGGGAGTGCAGTGTAGATGTGGTTGGTGATGAGGATGGAGGATGGGCTGGACTGGCAGGATGCCCATATGGGGTCCAGGGAAATAATCGTGGGGGGAGGGTGGGGAAGAGGCCTCATCACTGAGGCTGGCACCGGCCTGTCAGCTTGGTGTGCAGTTCAACCTCTGCCTCTTCAGCTCGGCTTAGGATTTCCCAGCATGCTTACGCAAGCACGGGATCAGGTGACCGGGATCCGTTGGTACCAGTCCCATGTACATGCGGGGGTATGTGTGCATCATGTCGTGTTTCTTAGTGTATGTTGTATTTGTGTGTAGCGTGTTTGCCTCACGCAGAGAGAGGCAGATAATGCAGCTGAGAAGGGAAGGAGAGCAGTGGAGACAAATAAGGGATGTAGAGTTGAAGGAGGTCATAGGCAGCAGTGGTCCCCTGGGTGGAAGAGCAGTAAACAGGAGTTTACTGATTGCTGCATGCTCCACTGAGTGTATGCTTAGGTGTGTGTATTCACCATATATAGATGTGCGTTTGTGTGTGTGCTTCTCTGTGCGTTTAACACGGGTTTATGTGCAGGCACATTTGAATGTGTGTGTTTGTGTCTGTTGGTGTGTGTTCAGGGGGGTTCCTGGAACGCAGCCATCCCGTCCTCTCTTAGGGCTCGTAACCACAGCAGGCCTCTGCCACCCCTTAACTGCCCCCCCTTCCTCCCTCACATAGTCAATGTTGCATTTCAATCACTCTTTTACTGCCACATATTCAGAGTAGTAACTATAGAGCAGTGAATCTAACCCAAGCCATATTACTTTATCAGATTGATGCTCGCCATTTCACTTCAAGTCTGGGCATACGTATTTTTTAAGTAATCCATGCAGCAGCTCTGATTTATTAGGACAGATATTACATTTAGTCATTGATAAAATCAGAGCCATTATTCATGATCCATTCCTCAATGACTCAAACTGATCGAATGCTCCAAGAATGCTCCATCTCCATTTAGCTTCAGGAGATGTCAGACTTGGAGAAAACAACTGTGTGTTACTGGTTCAAGTCCAGCGATGGCACTGCCAGAAGTAGCTATATTTGCCAAACGGCCCATTTCATTTTAGCCTGCGGAGGTGCAAGCTATGATCTGGATAGCCTGGAGTTGATGTCAACATTATTAACTGGCTCAGTAGGGCTAGAGCGCTATCTAGCAAGCTACTATGCTTTGTTTTCATTCACATTAACAGGGGAGGCTTGCTGTGTTGGCTAGCCTGGCAGAGAGGGCGGCTAATGTTCAGTTGAGCGATGGGAGGTTAGCCGAGGGTGGGGCGGGAGCGGGTTGGGGGCATTCCTTTGACACGACTTTTATGTCTAAACATCGCCGACACTTCCTGAGAGGAATTGCGCAACGGATGGAATCAGAGTCCCCGCTGTCATAAAACAAGCACCCTGGGAGCCCTGCGCACCACGGGGCTCAAAGCCCTCCGACTCCTCAATGACCAGAAGAGTACAGAACGCAGTCACCGCCACCAACACCGCCCTCTCTCCCCATCTCTCTTTCTCTCTTTCGCTCGCTCATTCTCCCCTGGAAGAGGCTACGCTAATTAGCCAGGCTCTAATGAGACAGAATGGCACTGATCTGGTCCGCCGCTGCGCCACCGGGGGGGCCGGGCGGGGGGGCTGGTGCAGTAGGGGGGAGAGGGGAGAGCGAGGGGGGAGGTTGGTGTATGCCATCTGTCACCCTGCACCCGCCTGGCACGGCAGTCCCTGGAGTGGAGGGTGGTGTTGGGGGGGGGGAGTGAGTGCCTTGTTGGTCTGGAGAGGTGGGGGAGTGGGTGGAGGTGGGTGGGGGCGGGTGGGTACACTGATATGAGTAGGAAGGGAGGGTGACAGAATAACTGAAACTGCTTCCTTCGTGTTTGGAAAATGACTAATTTCCTGTTACGGGTGGAATCCGCTTAGTGGTTGTACATGTTTTATGGGAGCTTGAACGCTTTTTTAATCTCAGATATTTAACACATGACCCACCCGACCAGACCAGAACAACACACACACACATGACACACACACACCACCTCTATCATTCTGCTCCATCCAATGGCTGCGTAACAAGAGGGGCAGATGGCTGACCTTTTGGGTGTCTGTTTCTGGATTGTGACCGTTCAGAGGTTTGTCTGTTACTGAGAAGCCACTTGGGGTCAGTGCGTTAGAAGTCATGTTTTGCATAAAGAGCTGTGTAAAAATGGCATTAAATGACATACTAGGGTGGTAAAATGATACAGTGAAGATGTTATCAGACACTTTTTAATATCAGGATCACCTAGGGTTTGTGTGTCGCAGCTGCACAGTGAAATTTTGCTCCACTTTTCTTAACTTTGTGTGCGATGGCAGGGCCGGCGTTTAGACGTCTTTATTTTATTTTTTGTTTGTGAACTCACAGCTCTCCACACCTCTCTCTCCCTCAAATTAGGCAGATCAGAGCGAGCATATCTCAAACCCCGAGGGATCTAAAAGGGCCGTGACTGTTTATTAATTGATTTATTTATTTATCTCCTGTGCCTGCTTGGTTATTAGGTTGCCATGGGAAACAGGCTAGGCCAGATCCTCTCTATTATTAAAGACACAATTTCTTGAACTGGAGACCCAGCTGTCTGAATAATTAATTTAGCGAATGAATTATCTTGCAAACGGTAAGTCTTCCCCTCCCTCTGAAATGAGCCTTTCTCTTATTGTTTAATGGACAGTGGAATTCCCACCAGCCTGTGTTCTCTCCACTGCCTGTTTCATCGAACCCTCCTCCTCTTAGCAGGAGCCCGGGGTCTCACTGAGCATGCCCAGAGCACTTTGTGTCTCTCATGCCATCTCTCTCACTTACGCCTTACATGCCACCTCTCACCCCATCTGTCTCCGATTGCACAACCCACTCCCTCCTCCTCGCCTGCCTCCTACCCTGCAGTCCAAACTAGGAATCTGCCCCGGCTGTCAGGACTCCAAATCGTCTCTTCGTCATCACCACTAATGCCTTATTATAAGACTAATGTTTTCTACTGTGGAGCAGGTGTTAGCCAGTTTACTAGTTAACTGAGCTAGCACTTTGCTAATCGTTCAGTAGCCCTCTCTGTATGAAGAGTTCTCAAGACCAAACCTTACCGGCCACATGCCTAACCTTACTGGTGCTTACCCTTTGCCAGCTTGTTAGCAGATGCTTCCCTTGTCCCAGTGACAGGCACAGTATTTTGCTAGCTCTTTCCTTTCTGCAAATGTTCGCTAGCTAACCCTCTCCCACTGTCTCCACTTCTCCTGACAGACCACACAGGGCTTGTTCTGAGGCCCATTCTCGCTAATCTGATCAGGCAGGCAAATACGCCGGGAAAAGCGCTTTAATGATCCCCCTAATTACCTCAAGTCAATACCAACTGTATTATTAGACTCGGGGAAAATATTCCATTAGGGTGCCCCCCGTGGGAGTCCCCCCTGTGCGCGCTGATGTCACGCGCTGCGCGCCCCCTACGCTTGTAATTAATTTTATTTACACACTCAGGAATGCACAAGGTCGCACCTGCAGCCCGGAGCCGCCCGACTCGGCCCGCCTAATCAGATCTGTCATAATTATCATTCTGCATGCTTCTGACACACGCCGGGAAATATTTCAATTTAACTACAGCCACTAGCTCCGGCAGATGCAGTCTGAGAGAGAGAGTGTGTCTGTGTGAGTGTGTGCATACAGGAGTGTGTGTGGCTGAGTGTGGGGGAATTGCATGGGGAGATATTAGGACCTATCCAAGTGCTCATGCTGGTGCTTGTGTGCACTTGGTTTTGCTAGCATTATTTGATCTCTCCCTGTCTTTCACAATCTCCTCTCTCTGTCCTTATCTCTCTGTCTCTGAGGGAGACTTTCCAGCTTCCTCACTCTATCTACATCATATTCCTCAGTCTCTGTTTTTTTTTTTTAAATATACTGCATAAATTGGGCCTGAAGGAGGAGGATATATAAGTTGCCTTTTCAGCCATGTACAGAGAGAGATTTGAGATTGTGTGTTTACTTTGTTGCCACTTGTATAAATACTCTATTTTAAGTTCAAGATGAATTTCCAAGTTGAGCAAGACAGACAGCCACAACGCTGAATAAACAACTGCATATGAAGACTTATATTTTAGAGCACTTTTTGGGGATGAAAATTTGTTCAGTTTCATTAGTATCTGAAGCAAACTTGTAGGCCAATTAAGAACACTTATTTAGCTGACACAGACAATTTGCAGGTTCTCTGCTATTTCAATCCCTAATTCAATAAGATCAGTCATGATTTATCAGCTTAATTACGCTTTGATATTAGCAATTAAACCCCAGCTTTGAATTAAATCTCAATCAAGCTTTTATAATTGATGGAATCAGACTGCATGTAGGTGCTTTCTGTATTTGTAATGTTGCTGCCGTTGTTGTTTATCTGCAGCTCATCTTCAGTGTGTTTGTTGTCTTCTGTGCATTCATCCTCCATCTGCCTCAGCAATATTGAACAGAAAAAAGATTATAAACAAGAGGTAAATTTGTGGTGGGAGAACAGTGTTTGAACACCGAGTGTAGCTGTGCAGACAGTGCCGCCACCCAAATATCAGCCCACCACCAGGCTAAACTAGATTACGCTGCAATTTCAACAATACTAATATTTGATACAAAGAGGCACATGTACTGTAGCATCATCAGCGACTCGATTTTCAGCCATTTTGTACTCGTAAACAATCTGAGGTGCTTTAGTGGACAGAGAGAACACAGTTTCACTACAGTGTGATATCGACTGATATTTAAAGCAATTTTTTTTATGTTCTGGCGAGATATGTTTTGATAGTACTGTAGAGAAATACTGAATGTATGAAAAAAATTCTAATTTATAGCATATTCAAATTAGATTTGTCCTCTTGTCTCTTTACTACTGTTGAGCAAGGCACTTATCCTGCTGAGAATCCAACACAAGTGGGCTGTGATTGCACTGGGGAACTCCTGCCATTGTTACTACGTTCTGTGCATTCGTGTGTGGAGAACTTTGCTGGAAAAGAACAAAACGTGCAGTTAAAAAAAGACGCTGTAACCACACAGATGTTTAATGTGCTCCATTTTAGATGGACTGGTCATTTGCCTTTGGTTATTCTTTATGCTCCATCTGCCTCTGTTTGGTTGCTCGAAAATTCCCCGCACACTTTATTGGTTCGGCAGCCATGACGTAAACTGCCACACAGGACTGGTTGGTATTGTTTCTGGGAGCAAGTGCTGACACAGAGAGGGCCATTTCCTGCACAGTCATGCCTTGCCTCCACAATGTGTGTCGCGTTAGCTGTCAGTCTGTTATTGTTGTCAACTCGTTTATTGTATCTGGAGAGGTCGCGACCCCCTCTTCAGAAAACGTTCACTGTTTGGCTAAGACTTCTCCATGTCGCAGCTCGAATAGAGATTAATTGTTTGGCATGTATGATTCAGACTGGCAAATTTCTCTCCTAAAGCTCAGCCACTGACATCCTCACAAAAGAGGATAGTGACACAATCTGGCAACCACAATCTGGAAAGCATCCACTCTGACAAGACATCAGAGTCATATCAACGTGATTTAATAATAAAAGAATATTTTTTAAAGGCAAGTTCCAAGTGATTTAAGATGACTCAGTTTTTAATCCTCAAAAGCTTTCCTTAAGAGAAGAGCAGCTTCATGATTGGTACATATGAGAACTAGAAATTTCATCATCCATTACTGCGGACATATCCAGCCATCCTTAGGGCCTATCTGTCATTTGAAGAAGATGCCTGTTTGATCCATCTGTTTTGTTGTATGCCTCCTTCTGATTACTCAGGACCAGCGTGTGAATTGGAATCAGAGGGAGAGGTTATGAGAAATGATGCGGAGGTAAATAAAAACGTGGCTTAACAATATATTCAACACTTTGATCGCCATATGATGAAGAGCCCTGAACTAATTATATTTTTAGAAAAATGTTAATTTCCTTTAGCTGTATGTTGCGTTCACATGGAATCAGGCAGACGGAAAAACAGTTCCTGGACAGCACGGGAAAAACACACAAACTGTCTGATGGAATGGCAGAACGGTCTAACGAAACACGCATTACTATGTGTTGCAGTAGTGATGCAGTATTGTTCACATATATATATTAAATGAAATTATTTTGTATCTATTATTCTGTGTAATTTTTCTACCAATGTCCAGTAATCGTCCAGATCGACTGTGTTTTTGTGTTGTGTGAAGGAGCTACGAAGCATTTGGTTGTAAATTCCGTTGTGGAGGACGGCAAAAAGTTAAAATACTTTACCTTTAAACGACAGCGCTGTCAACCCTCAACTAATTTTACCATCCCGCTTTTGTCCACTTAAGATAATATCTGGTTTGCTGTCTACTGTCTCCTTGATTGCATGTGAACACAGTATAACTAATTCTTGTCTTACAACCATGTAAAACCATAATCTTCAACAGAGGGTCCTCAGAGTTACTGCAGGGTAGTCGGCAAATTATTGTTTGAGAATATTAGTTTTAATTTAATTTGTGTTTAGTCAAAACTTGAAATAGGAATGCAACAAATTATTATCAAAGATAAATCAGCCTGTTCATTAAAAAGACATTAATGATAGGCTGTTACCCATAAATCCTTGTGCAGTCATGTGAGCTAGCTAACACTGAATCATTGTGCAGCACTTATCTATAACGGCGAGGTGAACTAGTAAGCTAACATTTATTTCTATTGAAACATATTGGCCATTTAGCTTGATTATTACTCCAACTTTGTTCGTTTTGTAACTTTCCAAGCAAGAGACACATCGTCCACCTCAGAAACCACCGATGAAAGTAGGAGGCAGCAGTTGTAGTTAAGGCTAATGCACTTAGCCACGCTACAGCTGCTGCTAACTTACAGTTATCTCAAGTGCAACTCAATTTTATACAATACATGTAGTAGTAGGGTCCCTGCTCCGTCTCTCTTTAAGCTAAGGGGTGATGTAAAATATTTGACATCGTCATACCTTCTGCTGCGTGTTTGTTGACGTCCACACATGAATTGCGATGGTGAGTTCGTGACCGGTGGGTCTCCAGTTTGAGTTCCCAGAATCAATGTCATTGAGTGGATTTTTGCTTCTGTATTGAGCTGTTTCAGATGATCCATAGACATGGTCCTCTTCTATTCCTCCTCTCAGGACATGGAAACTACATAGGGACGCCATCACAAATCCAACATGGAGAATGTCGGAGAAAAAAAAGGCTCAATAATCTTCTTTTCAGTAACGCTAGATAAATTAGTGTTTTGTGATGTAGCAAAGCCATTTCCAGGGCAACAACCTTCTCCTCACTGCAAGTGAATGAACAAATGCAAACACGATTACTTTGGGTATAATGAATGCACAGCTCTGTAATCTTCTCCTTTCCTTTAGCGAGACAAATTTGTATGTTAAGATATTGCTAGCAGTCATTTTCAGTGCAAACCTTGCCCTCGCCGTGACCATCTCCCTATCACGTAGCCAGTGAAAGAATATAAACATGATTACTTTGGCTATATAACCCAAGACAACCAGCATTATTTATCCAGTGTTGCAGTGTGGCTAAGATAATCAACGGGTTAAATCCTACGTTGAACCATAAATTAATTCTATGCTTGAAGCATTGATGGTGGGACCACCAGAACACCTCCACAGAGGAGCATAAATTTGGCTTAACACTCCATAAAAACACTAAGTAGACTTTTCTTTGGGAATTTGGGCCTTCGCTCACCTGAGCCATTATCTGATGAGACAAATGGCATTTGAATCATCCCTGCAAGTTGTTAATAGTTCATTCCAAGGCTCATGTTATCACTGTGTAAAGTAATTGTAGCACAGCATGTTGAGAAAACAGCTGCCTCTGGCTGTGTTAAAGAAGAAACTGAATAAAGACACTTACAGATGAATAAATAGGCTGTTACAGTGTTCTGGTTGGTGTCGGAGCAGGGTACAATGTGTTTTTCACTATATTTTTCAGCACATCGTCGCTGTCCTTCCAATTTCCATTGCAGTTCAAGTAAGGCCACTGACCCCATTTCCATCTTCCTCACAGAAAGCCAAAGATTACTTGTACAGTCACTGAGATTTACATATAAAGACTTATTCTCCCTAAAAAAAAAATCTGGCCCTGAATTTTGCAGTCAATTATTGCTTATTGTTGCAGGAGATTCGCATATGCCCGAGCATCAGGAACGTTTCAACACTCCACCGTCATCAGCAGATGGGCGTCCACCATGGCCTAATGTTTTTACAACACAGCACACGTTACCTTGCGGGGTGAACGCGCACGTGCAGCCGCCAGTTTGGCTTGCTCAGGGAGGAGAAACGTGTTATCGGCTGCATTTATCTGCATAGTGTTGTCTGCCAGTGCTGGGCCTCTGCCAGGTTCAAGGAGGAGGAAAGACAATAATGCATTGTCTTCCCCCTACTTTTAGCTCCCTCCCTTGTTCAGACACAGAAGAGGTTTGTCTGCTGCCTCCGAAACAGTCCTGTCCTCCAACCCGCCAGCCACAACAATGGCCACAATCATTTTTTCATCTGTGATTCTTTTTCCCTTCATTTTTGATGTGTCATCTTGGCTTTTCCTTTTTCTCCCCTTCTGTTTTTTGTCCAAATGGTCCAAGATCAAATTGTACTCCATATACTCGTGTTGTCTGTTTCTGGGGTTGAAACTGAGGCTTGATTTTTGGTCACGCAGTAATCGGAGGAAGGAGGGGGGAAAAAACTCAAAAGGCAAATTGATGGACATCTGTTGGCTTATTTTATTTATTTATTTTTGCAGTGGCCGAGGTCAGCCTGATGGGGCTGATAACAAGCAAATGAGATTAGAGGGAAGGTGTTGGCCAGGCCGTGGGACAGACCCCACTGTCTGTCTGTCGCTCATCTGTCTGTCTGTTTCTCCCTGTCTCACAGCAGAGCCAGTTGCTCATCAGCGTCTCCGAGCCTCCATGTTGGGTGTGTTTGCAGTAGTAGTTTGGTGGTGGATGGGTTGGGCGGTGAATACCATGCTGTTCTCTGACAGAGCGGGCCTATGCGCTTATTGGCAGCTTGTGACTGCAGCACTCACATACACGGTGTACCACATTGCATAGCTGGGTGAATCTCGCGCATGAATTCAACTATTGTGTTGGGAGGAAAATATTTTTATCAGAACACCCGGTTGCTATTTATACCAGGAGTGTACAATGGCCTGCTGAAGAGTTTATTACCCTTTTAATTTGGCACCTTATGACCCCAGAGCCCCATTAGCCTCTGGTCAGATCTGTGTCTGCTGTAAAACAAGAAAAGGCTGGTGGGCCTTGATTGCCAGTCCCGTTGTTTGAAACTAATTAATAATTAAGCAACGATGACCTAGAGGCAGCGGATTATTGTGCAATATTGTCGCAGGTGTGTGCCAACATAGCAAGATAATCCTTTGCCTGTCAGTGCTTATTGCTCCGATGAACCTGTTTGCAGCCTCTGTGAGAGATGTATTTAGCATCAAAACAAACTGGCTTTCCAGTTCACTACTTACTCTGTGGTTTCTAAGGTAATCTAGGTTGGGAGAATGCATCGCTTTCCTTCAGTAGGTCAACTGAAAAGCTTATCAGTACTAGCTTCCAGTATATATTCCTTTGAACATGTAGTAAATTTGATTTCTGTCCATCATGGTCCAAATTGGGGCTGCAGTTATTTTCATTATCAGTTAATCCGGCAATTATTTTATGGACTAATTGGTTGATTATTTTGTCTATAAAATGCCAAAAAAAAGTCAAAAATGCAGATCACACCTGCCTTATCATGAAGCTGACATGTTACAGTTCCTTGTTTTCTCGTACCAAGGGCCCAAAATACAAAAATTCTCAATTTACAGTGATATGAAATCATCAGTATCAGCCATGATTGCCGCGTTGACTGCCATCTGCCTGTCAACAAAGATGACAATCACCGATGGCAGTGGCTATCAACACGCATGCACCCTGTTGGTTCTCCGGTAATGCTACATTGTTAACAACAAATCGGTGTTAAAATCAGCAGGAAAGCTAGTTAGCATTAGCGTTAGCTGTTAGCAACCAGTGGCCGAACAAGAAAGCTAACAGAGGTTGCAGTGAGCTACAATATGATGCATTCAAACTCTATTCAGGAAAAATTAGTATTGAGCAAAGGTAAATTATAATGCTCGAATAAAATCTTGTAAAATGTAGTTTTTGGCAAGAAACATGAATAAACAGTTTGTTGATGTTTTAACAATATAAAATTGATACTATAGAGGGAATTATATATTATCAATATTATTATTATTATTATATTATTATGTGTTATTTTTCTTAAGATTTTTTTATGTGAAAGGTTGTTTCACAGATTTGTACGGTTTAATTTGTGCTCATTCAACGATAGTGTAATGAAGGGCTGAGTGACTCTAGAACAGTTTTTATGAGGAGGATTTATTTGGTTTCCTGACACATAATGGGGGAATACATAAAAACAAGATCAGCAACAAAAAATGTGTGCACTCCTAACCTGGCCGAGGTAGCAATTAAAACACATTTAAAATGACACAAATCCAACATATAATACAAAAAAATGCAATAAAACAACAATTATTCAAACATAGTTACCTCTCAAGCCTCTCTGTCACCACGTTTGACACGTTTTCTTGTAAAACAATCAAAATTTCTGACACTTTTTTAATGGACTTACAGTTCAGTTTTTGTTTCAGAGGTTTTTTAATTCAGATAAAAATTAGTGGGACAAAACAAAAATAAATTAAAGATGCATCTCACCACAAGAACAAACAGAGTCCAAAGTAATTGCACAGAATTCTGAAGATGTTTTACGGCTAACGCGTTGGCAAACAATCGCTTTATCTTTATCACGCAGCAGACGCAGAGCAACACGAGCATCCTGGCCAATCTAAGTCCGTCATTCACTTCTTAACCAGACACTCATTTACTCTGGCCGTCTGCTGCTCTGTGCTGGGTTATCTGTTTGTCTAACATGGTTTGATAAATATGTCTGCCTGTGGTTTTTGTAGTGATAGTTGATTAGAAGTGTGAGACTAAACCATACAATCTGAGTCGTATCTTTGTAAAATAAAAAAAAAAGTTAATACTGCGGGTTTGTTGTTAGTGATAATTATCTGTCCCGTCAGTCATCGCATGTATCACCAGTCTGGTTCCTGTCACTGCAGTACTCTGTGGCCTTGATGGTTAAACTGCGACATGATAAAACATATCTTGACTGAGCACGAGTTGTTGTCAAACACAAGTGAGTGTGTACTGTGTTGGCCGACAGATAGGCCTGTTCTGAACTACCTGTTCTGTTTATTTATAGAGTGCCCTTAATGATCTTCAACAAAACACAGAGTACACTGGATTGAAGAGCCCTAGATTTTTGTTTTCTGGACCGTGTTGGAACACTTTAGCGGCAAGGGCAGCAAGTTCCATGATCCAATCAAGAGCGGTTGGTGCTTGTCAGCGGCGGTGGAGAGGCTCCACAAATTACGTTAAATAATAAAAGGGGGGGAACAGGTTTGCAACAGTATGCTGATGCTGAACATAAAATCTTGGTTTAGTTGTTCTTTGGGAGGAATTTTTATGTGTAAGTTAATTCTAAATCAAATATATTTCACTTTAAACTTCAGAGGGAATGTTTTATGCCGTCTAGTATATCCTAGTTTTTTTTATTTTACAGTTTACTGACAACACGGGAGTCAAATCGCTAACTTCTCTCACTCCCTCACTGTCTCTCTGTCTATTTCTCACCATCTCTCTCCTGTCTTTATCCCCGCTGCCTCTGCCTGGCCTGTGGAAGCAATGCAATTAGACAAACACAAACAAAGCTCTTGAAACTGCCATGGAAAATGCTGACTGTCCACTGTCCACAGTGCTGGCCGGGAGCAGCGCTGCTAACTGCTGTTTGACGTACATCACATGGAAAACGTTTAGCAAATGTTCATGTGATTCTTCCCCCCACATCTTCTACAAAAGCTGAATGTCAGCTCCAAAAAAAAACCAAACTGCAGAAACGCAGGCAGCAAAGTAAAAAAGCCACAGAAACCAACATTCGCACTTGTGAACTAATAAACTCTCTGTACTTTATTTCATCAAATGGACTTCCTGGCATTGAAATGGAGTTCACGTCGTGCCTTTGTTTGATTGGCTCTGCTACTTTGGGTTTAATCCTGCTGGTTTTGGGAGTGTTTGAGTTGGATTACTCCATCGTTGGGCCGGGGTACAGTTTCTCTGGCTTTGACAAGATGGTGTGTGGTGGTTTGTGTGCGTCTGTTTGTGTGTTTGCGGGCTGTGTGTGTGTGCGTGTGTGTGTGTTCTCCCTCACTACCGAATCAGCTGAAACCACAGACAGCCCAACTGGAGCGCCGTCCAAATCCCTCTGCATGCAAATTAAAAACGCAACAATAAACGTGGCAAAGGAACAAGGTGGGCACGCAGGCTTTATGGCCCCCTCTACCCGCTCTCCTCCCTCTCTCTGCCTCTCTGTCTTTATGTCTCTCTCCCTCTCTTTCTCCCCCCTCTCGGCTTCCTCCAAAACCCCTCCTGGGTTTGATGTGGCTTATGGGAGGAGTTGGAACAGGGGACAACCAAACTGCTGAGTTATCTCTTGCATGCAGTGTGGCGGCGTGGCTCTGCCCTCTGTGTGTATGCATGTGTGTGTGTCTGTGTGCGGACCAGCAGCGCGGTGTAATCCTGTGGAAATGAAAGGTGCTGCCGCGCACTGGCCGGGAGATTACAGCGCCGCTCTGTCACGGTGCCAGGACAGACTACCCGGCTGAGCGAGTAGCCCTCTGTAACACACACACACACACACACGCATACACAGTCCCACTCACACACCTCGCTGCTTCTCTTTGACGCTGTGTTTCCTCCTCGCTGGTTTCACTCCCCGGCCGTCCCTCCTTCTTCATCCACTTCTGTCCCTTTACAGCTCTCTTGTAGCTTCATCCCCCTCTCCCTCCCTCCCCTCCCCCGACTCCTCTTCGCTCTCCCACACAGCACTACAGTGTGTTATTTCCCGTCACTCTTACTCACACGCGCGCTGGCCCGCTGAGGTTTAGGTCATCACGTCTGAGGCTGAGAGACCACGTCACTCAACCCCTGCAGAGCCCTTCTGTCTGTGCAGTCGTGAATCCTCAGTTTGTCACTCAGCTCCGTGAACAAACACAAACACGCGTTTGAATACTGTAAAACTGGAAAGACCTCAATCGACCAAACCAAAAGCCCAAAAAGGACTTGCAAGAACGGAAATAGAAGAGGACATGGTCGTAGAGGTTTAAGGTTCATTTATTTGTCATTTACACCACACGCACAGAGAACATATATCCACATTTATTTAATTAACGTGTTCTTCATTCCCTCAATTGATTAATTTATCTTTTTTTATATATAGAAATGTCTGAAAATTGTGTAAAGTGAAGGTAATAGTTTCCCAGACCCAAAGGTGAACAATCATCAGTCCTAAAACAAACACTATTTAGTTTACTATCCTATAAGACAAATAACTGCAGCAGATCCTCAGATATCAGACAGTGTTCAGAGGTTTTGGCTTAAAAATGTGCCTGAAACAACTGATGGATGATCAAAAATAATTTGCCCATTTGTTAATCACTTCCATTCAAATCAACATAATTCAGAGTATCTTCTAATAGTGATATGTAATTGGGAGGCAAATGTATGCAAAATAACATGTAAATGAATGTTTGATTAGTGCTCCCCGTTGGGGTTAAGTGAAATGAACTGTGATCTGTGTCATGTCAGACATTAGAAACAACTTCTTTCACATGTAAAACAAAAACTTTAGCAACTAATTTTGATTTAGTTTTTAATTATGATAATCATGTCATCGTAAAACGCCTCTGAAGTGATATCTGTCACGTTGCTAAAGTGTAATTCTGTGCAATTGTGCAGCTTCAACTCCACCACAAGTGAGTTCATGCTCCCCTTTATCCCGCACTTTCAGTAACGTGTCACTCTCCCATTGAATCTTTCCGTCATCAAGGTCAGACTCATTGTGCACCCATTGTATTGATCAAATAAAGCGTTTGTGATTGTAATTGTCCCGTACTGTTCCTCAGCTCTGTCTTTCATGGCCCTCTGCTGGAGTGTTTCAAACATGGGAGTCACTCGCCTCCTCCCAAGGGTGCTACTCAATATGCGAGTGTGTGTGTGTTTCTTGTCACGTTAAATTGTTCCTTCCTGCTGTGTTGCTTGACCTTGGCTAATTCACATCTTCGTCTTCGGCTGTGGGAGAAAAACATACTAACTGCAGGTGCAGCCACTGTGAAACAACGGGGTGTTTGTTTTTACTATGATTAGTAAGAAAGTGTTTTGCAAAACTTTTGTTTCATATTAATTACTTTAATTATTTGAAATGTTGTTGCACTGGATCTTTTTCATCATAGTACTTTAATGCTCTCCTGAGAACATTTGGGTGTGCAAGTGTTTTTGTTAACACCAGGAAAAGCATATTTAATAATCTGGTTCTCTTGTTAGGTGAAGCACTGTGGTGACTGTGAACCAGTTTTGGGCCTAAAATTAGTTTAAACACTCAGAGATGCAGCCAAATGTAAAACTATTCATAATACATTCTTTTGACCCGTGCTCATTTGAGTCACGCTTTACTGACCTTCTCTTCCTCTCCTTGTGTCTCCCTCTAATCCCTCCCTCAGGGCTGGCTCTGTGAGCTGCTGCGTTGGAAGGAGGATCCGTCTCCGGAGAACCGGACGCTCTGGGAGAACCTCTCCATGATCCGCCGCTTCCTGAGCCTCGCCCAGGTGGAGCGCGACGCCATCTACGAGCAGGAGAGCAGCGCCGGGCAGCAGCAGCACCACAACGAGCGGCCGACGCACATGATGCACATGTCCACGGACCAGCTACAGGTGAGCGTGACGGCGTGTGTCCCAGACATAATGAGCTCACATATGATGCCTCTGAAACAACCTGTTAAGACAGGCACTCCAAAGATTTGTGTGTTTGTGTTTGTGACAGAATTAAATGACAAAACACAGGTACAGGTTTGTAATGAAACATAAAACGTGACATGTAAACATGCAAGTGCAAACTAAATATGGAGAGAGAGAGAAATAAATGTATTTATTGCATATTATTTTCACACACTTTACAATGAGAAAGCTTGCATGCATGGATACACACATACAACAGCCGAAGGCTCTAGAACCGACGGTCGTCAAGCTGGCAGATGGTGATGTGAGCTAGATTGCAGAGAGGATCTCAGAGTACAGGAGGGTGAGAGAGTTCAGACAGGTAGGAGGGGGCTTGATCATGACTGTGAGAAGCAGAATCTTGAAATTGATTTGATATTTAAGAGGAAGTCAGGTGATATTTTTGCTGGTAATGATTCGGGAGGCTGAACTCTGGACCAACTGGAGATCATGCACCGTAATAACCTCAGACCCCTTCTCTGTTATTCATGTTAGAACCAAAATGATATGTGGATTAACTGATAGTCGATCGCCAGAAAGTGAATCAGCAATTATTTTGACATTCAATCAATCACTGAAGTCAAGTTTTTTGAGACAAAATGCCAAACGTGCTTCTGAAATGTGAAGATTTGCTCCTTCTCTTTGACAGTACACTGATTATGTTTTGGGTTTTAGGGTGCTGGTCAGATGAAACAAATATAAGAGGACATCAACTTTGGATTTAGGAAATTGTGATAAGCGTTTTTCCCCTGATTAATAGAATCAGTGTTGTTTATCTTGCGGCAACACCAACCAGTGACTTTTTAACTCACAATGAAAATAAATTGATTCACACTGGGAATAAGGTGCTGGAGTGCATAAAAAGCATCAAAGTAGAGCTTGTTTGTAAAAAAATAAAAAAGATGCCATTGAGGGTCCCCTGGCCCCCCGAACAATGGTGTCCTCAGATCCTAGGGACACCCCTGCAAACACCTGACCTGCTGTGACTGGATTAGCCTCTTGGTAAAGATGAGTGAGGGCAGCAAACATTAAAAGGTTGAAAACAGTCACTTCTTTATTGCATTTTCTGATAAGTGTTATATATGTGTGATTATAAACTGGCCCCTCGCCTCCTTTTAATTTACAAAAGAGGCCCCCAGGCAAAGCAACTTGAGCTTCTCTGGACTTAAAGATGAATCAGTCAGTCGTGATAATGAAATTGATTGTTAAACGTTACCCATATTCCCGCACACAGGCTGCACTGTCTCCTGTTAAACCTCTGCTCACTGCATTTGTGCGTATTTCCCTGCTTTCTCTGCATCAAAAACAAAGAAGTAAAAAACATAATTTTCCAGCCGTTCATTTCATCTTAACTAATCTTTCAGGAATTCTTAATAAACAACACTTTGGAGTTTTTATGAACTCTCGTTAATTAGAAACACAGCAACAATTAAAAGTTCCTACTTTTCACCGAAAGCTGTTTTCAAAGATATCATTAGCCTGAACTTATTTAACAGAGCCGCTTTATAGAAGACATCTGGCAGATGAATAGAAAATAACACGCAGGCTCGGTTAACGGTCGAAATATCTTAATGAAGTACAATAATACTTCTATTAAAAGTCTGCGCCACAGCTGAGTGGTTGATTAGTTATTTGGTTACTTGGAGACATGGCCAGTGTTTCACAAAGGCTGCCATTTACTGGATATAAATAAGGTAATAGGATTTCTTTTACAAATCAGTTTCAGCAGCAGATAAGGAATGAGGGAATTTTGTGCATACTTTGCATGCGAACAGAAATGGCTGCAGATTGATAAAATAGGATTATTTCTGATTTAATGGTGCAGTTTGAAACTGTCCATACGAGACTGCTGTTTAAATATTTCGTGCCGGTCCTCCACTAACACGATACATTAGCCAAATTAGCTCCCATTCGCTCAACAAGAACTATCATGGCTCAGTATATTGGTACAGTAAAATCACATCTTTGGGTGCATTTATGCAGCTGGCAAACAGAGTCCCTGCAAAGTGCTGTTTTGCAAACTTCATTATGAAACACCTATTCTACAGTGTCTGACTCAGAAATGAAAATAAAAGAGCACCCATTTTGTGGGGTCAATAGGGACCACGAGTTGCCCACTCACTCCCTCTCCAACCACACAATGAGACATTTTACGAGTAATGTGTCATGTGTTTACACTAACGGGATTCTGACGGCAGAGTGAAAGCCATCGATAGCATTCTCACACTGCGGCAAATCAGCCAGACCATCGCAACGTGAATTGTGCACAGGGAGCTTGTTTATCACTGCCTGGCAATAGAGCCTGATAAGCAGCAGAGGCTATAATAGAGAGGCCAGTTTCCCACTGTGTGTAGGGCTGAGTGTGTCTTTTGAGTTCATGTGTGTGCGTGTGTGTGTGTGTGTGTGTGTGTGTTGCCTCTCCCCCCACAATGAGAGACACAATCTCCCACTACCAAAAAAGGAAAAAAAATCATATCTGCAGAACTGATTACATTCACTGAGATATTACATGGAAAATTCCTTCAACCAAGTGCCTGTTCTATACACAGCGGGCCCATTTTTCCTCACAACTCAATTGATTTTAATGAAAGGCCTTATTAAGGCGCCGATAAGTGTTCACTGATAACATCCCCGTCTCCTTTCTCTTCTCCCTTTTTTTTCCCACTGCAGGCTCCGCCGCCCCAGTCACAGCAGCCCTCCCTGTCCCTCCAGCACCCCTCCCAACCCCTCTTGTCCCAGCAGCCCTTGCAGCAACTGCAGCCCACCACCGGCCCCCGGTTGCCGCCTCGCCAGCCCTCCACCGCCTCCCCGGCAGAGACGGAGGACGAGGGCAGCCGCGGAGGGGGCATCAAGTCCCGCACCTGCGGAGGGAAGATCTCCCTGGAGGCCCTTGGCATCCTGCAGAGCTTCATCCAGGACGTGGGCCTGTACCCCGACGAGGAGGCCATCCACACCCTGTCTGCCCAGCTGGACCTGCCCAAGCTCACCATCATCAAGTTCTTCCAGAACCAGCGCTTCTACATCAATCATCCAGCCAAGGGGCCCAAGGAGCCCAGCAACAACAACAACAACAACAGCAGCAGCACCGCAGCCACCACCAACACCAACACCAGCAGCAGCAGCAGCAGCAGCAGCCCGGCCTTCGAGGAGGAGCTGACGGACTTCAGGGAGAGCGGAGAGCTGCTGAAGGAGCTGGACGACAGCACGCAGACCAACAGCACCATCTTCTCCATCAAGATCGAGGAGCAGCTGGCCCGAGGCGCCGAGGCCCAGTCAGAGTCAGAGCACGAGGCCAAGGAGTAGGACTCTCGCCCGTCTGAACACATACCGAGTGTTTTCTTGTGCACACACACAGACTGGTGACTGTGCTAAATGTACCGCTCTGGCCGACACAGAACCACCACACTGCAAATAAAGAAAAGTAGTGTTTTTAATCAGTACAGCGTCTGGACTATATGAGGAGTGTTTATATATATCAGACTGACTATGTGAAGTGAGTGCTCACACACTGGAAAGCCCATTTCAGACTCAAGTACTACTTTTTGGATTTTGTAAAACTTGTATTATTCACTGTAAAGACTGATGCATCATTTAAATAATCTGCACAAAAAATTATTCTAAGTATGTTGCCGTGGATATTTGCTGACTGCACTCTATGTCTGTTGTTTTACACTGACTTACTTTATCTTTTTGAGCTACTGATTATATTTAAAAAGAAAAAAGTCCCCCTGGAGTTTGCTAGGACTTTGATAGGTGTTTACGTATGTGATGTTTAACTGGATTTTTTTTTTTTTTTTTTTTTAAATAGCAAATGAAATCAAGGACCAAGTGGTTGACAAGGCCTTAATTATGAGGTATCAAGTCTGGAGCCTGCTGGCAGATTAGTTATTCTTTTAAAAAGCGCATAATGTGATTATGGATCACTCCAAACTCTGGAGCGCGATCACCCAGCCCAGGTGAATCTCCGAGAATAGCTCAGTCTTTACATATTATTTGTTAGGGAGGAAATATAAATATATATATATAGACATTATATTGTAACTGTAAAAAAAAAATACAGTCTTAAAGAAACTATGCCAACAAATGCCTTGTACTATACGGCACTGCCGATGTTAGATTATTTTGCAAAACCTTTGTCACTGTAACTCTCTGAATTGCCACACAGTTAGAAATGTGAATTACACCATGTTTATGTTGTCCGACATTATTTATTTGCAGTTCATGCAGTGTTTCTGATGTAATTACTTTTTTTAAAAAGTTTATGTTGCGTAGAGCTTTTTTTAAAATTCCACCGACCTTTTTTCTATTTATAAATGTGGTTTCGATGGGCAGTAAAAACAAAAAGTGTCTTAAACGTTTTAAATGGAGAAATGTGCTTTAAAGGTTGCCTATAAAAAGTGCTGTATGTTGAGCAACTCATGCTACAAGCTTCACAATTAATGTTGTATGCAATTTTTACTATCATGCAAATAAGCTTAGGTAAAATGACTAACCTATAGAACACCTTAGAGAGAAAAACATATGCAATCTGTGTGAAAATCGATGTCTGCGATGTGTCTTCCTTTGGTTAACAATCCAATTCAAAAAGCTATTCCTGTATAAATATTCTGTATAAAAGTGTTTCTTTTTTATGAGTTTATTTCAATGAGAACACCAGTTATTTTGTTACAACTGACTGTTTTATAAGTGTTTCTCGGTTCCTTTCTGCAGAAATGTTCTAACTAGAAGTGGTTATTGATTGTTAATTACACAATTAAACTGTTTGTATTGTACCACAGATTTCTTGGCATTAACTTGACCAGACTCTTTTGACACCAGAGTGGGATTTTTTTTTTCCTCCTCTGCAAACAAAAGACGAAACAATGTGAATTGTTTTTAAATCTTCTGCTAAGAGATATCAACTTCCAGACTCCTTCAGCAGCAGTCACTGAACACGTTATTTGTAATAACTGTAAATATCACATCTTATGAATCATTGATTGTTTATTATTGTAAATATATTTGAAGTTTGTGCAAGAGCTCACCGTACAAAAAAGAAAAAAATCTGTCGTGCCTCTTCCTCTCAGACCGACTGTACCCCGGGGCTCTTCTACTGCATCTTCACTTCTCCTGCTGAGTGTATCTGAAGCACCTGTGAAATCTGAAATAAATAAATGTTAGGTGTGAACACCTGTAATAGCAAAAGCCCTCTGCAGGGAGTTAAGATAGAAAACAGCACAGGTGTCCTGACCTCACCGTGAACCCCAGGTGAGGCCAGGTGTCTGCACCTTTAGGAAATTACCCTCACCTGTTAACACCCTGCGATATGTGCCAGCCAGTCTGGGCTGGCGTTCCCTTGATGTTTCTGCTCTTTTTTTTTTTTTTTCATGAATAAAAAGCCAGAGTGTAACAGTGTGTGTGTTCAGAGGAAAAGAAAATCACATAAAACATGTACAAGAAGTGTCAGACGCTCTCTGGGGGACGACACGTCAGGAGGTAAAAGAAACGAGACATGGCAAAGTAGAGAGGCGCCATTAAGTGTCATTATTTCCAGATTTTCTGACATTACAAGTGACTTACTCACTGACAAACAGAGGTGAAGGCACCAACAAACAACAGGAACTCCAGCGTAATGCTCCTCTTCATTATCACTATTTTCACAAGGATCAGCCATGTTTGCCTCAGACTTAGGAGAGGTTTTTCTACACAGATGGCAAATACTTCCCTAGAACAGTGGTTTTTGAATTTAGAGGTGGCCACAAGAATTTTACTGATGCTTTCTGAGGCGTAGAGGGGAACTTTAAGATTCAGGAATACAAAAACCACTGTCCACAGTCAGCTGTGAAAGACTTTTCAGCTCCGTTTTTAGTGGATGACGAGCTGAACAGGATCAAAAACCGCTGTCTCCCAACCAGAGAGCTCCACTTCTGTGCTAAACGCTGGAGTTTCGCCACGGGTGGGTATCATGGGTGATTGCTCAGAGAAGACTGGCAACAGTTTCTAAACTCCGTCTCCATTAGGCTGTTCGCCGGCTCTCCACGGCATCAAACGCACTTCAAAGACTTTCCCCAGATGTCAAAATAGAAATCATAATTACGACAAGAATGGTGACTGATGAATCACTGACTCTGTTACCCCAGGCTCCTCATGCTGTTGCTTATTTTAAAAAATTAGCAGGCTACACAAGATAAGTTTCCCAGAAAGCATTCATAGACGATGCCACATCATGCTGCGGTGTGCCACTTTTGGGAGAGAAGGGAGAAAAAAAAGGCCGAGCAGATACAGAATCTTCTTGTGATATTTGTAGAAATATTTTATGTCGTGGCAAATAAACAGTTTCCACATAAAAGCTCCAGTTGGTGCACGTGGCCTGCTGAGGTTTGGGTGGAGTTACCGAGGCCAAATAAAGCTTCATTTTAACTCAGTCAGATTTGCAGATATGTTGACAATATTTAGCTGTCAGAGGAGGCACACAGCTTTACGCAGAAATAATAAAAGAGGACATGCACTTCATTTAATCCATTAATAAGTCACATTTAAAGGAAAATCATTTATATCATCACAGTTCAGGAAACAAATGTGGGTGGAAATTTTGAACAGTGAGCGCTTTGCCTCGTGTTTGTAAAAACCAGCGTTGGAGGGTGTAATCAGCAACACTGCAGTATAAAATACTGCATTATAAGTAGACTCATGCATTCATAAAGTCAGCAGTGTAAAGGCACATAAATATACTGAGCAAAATGTACTTAAAGTGTAGGTGTAGATTAAGGAGAGGGTTTCAGGGGACGTGTCCGCTTCAGTCTTAAGAACATGTGCGTTTGTCTCCCCTAGTAAAAACATGAAGGTAGCCGAGGACTTTTATTTTGACAATGTTAAAGACATTTACAACATAAATTGATGCAGAATTGGTGCAGAAATAATTCAACAGAATGCAGAAAAATTAAGTGTTGGATGCTCAATATGATGAGAGAAAACAGGGAGTGCTGCACCGGGTAGTTAGATGTAAAAAAAAAAAAAAGGTGCTCTTAGAGGTCGGAGCGTTTCGACTAGAGTCTTCATCAGGGTGTCACACAACTCTCTACTTGAAACGCTAGTTGAAACTTGAGTAAGCCGGCCAGTCGCTGTTTTCTATCTTTAAGTGATGCTCGATTTATTCTGGCGGCAAACCTTTAAAAACCCTGTTACATATGTGTCCCCTCCACAATGTCGAAATGACACTTGCAGCCTTACTAATGTACTTATAATGCAGAAAATATATATAATCATACACCATGTTATTGCATCGCTAATATTGGTGCATTAATTCATAAGTAGCGTTTCAATGTTGTAACTGCGGTGGAGCTAATTTAATGTATAATACTTAATATTTTAACTCAAGACATGTTTGTAAAATCTTAATCTGTAAAGTAACTAGTGACTAACGCTGTCACATAATAAATGTAAAGAAAGTACAATATTTCCAAAATTGAAATTGTAGTGGAGTAAAAGGTCAAGGTCAAATATATATAGAGCGTTTGTGCCAAAGTGCTTTACAACAAGCATGACTGAGAAAAGGATTATCATGAGATAAAGGCACACGCACAAATACACAGTGCACACATATACACGCATGCAGACATTTAGAGAAAACATGTCAAGAATGACTGCAGGGGTGCAAAGGCAGAAAAAGTACGCCATGGCATTTAATAGAAATATTCAAGTCCAGTTAATTAAAATAGAGTACCTCAGTAAATGTACGTCATTCCGCCGCTGGTGAAATGCTCAACAGACTCGGCACTGGCGTGACAATCTGAAACCACACAGCAGTGATGAAATACTTAAGTCAAACTTTTATCACTTCTAATAGGTGTAACTTATTCCGATAATGTGCTTTTTTTTTATTGCGAGGATGCACATCTGCAGGATGGACACATTTAAAGAACGTATACATGCTCCAGTGAACACAAACCCCCAGAGTGCTCATGAAGATGTCAATCAACGGTGCACATTAACACTTCACAGATGACTTGAGGGAATACTGGAGAAACAGGAGTTTGGGCTTTATGAATCCAGATTTCAAGTGAGCATCATATTCTGTGTGTGTGTGTGTGTGTGCGTGCGTGTGTGTTTTTCCAGCTTGTGTTGTACATCACTTAACAACTCTGAAAGAGGTGGTCTGAAACTCGTCTCTCTGCCAGACTGTCAAGTGTCTCACTGTTGGGTAAACCAGGAGAGGAGCGGCTCACGACTTGGCTCGGTCCCTCGCAGTTTTTCTGTTACATAATCCGTCACATGTGGTACTTAAGCCAGCATTAGCACTCAACAGCCTAATATACAACATTCAACAATTAGTTAAAGAATGTTATAGAATCATGAGGATAATTTGAGAAGTGGACACGACGTAATCAGGAGCTGAGGCGCAGGAGAACTCAGACATGTTGTCCTTGTGGGGAACATTTGTTCCAACATGTGATGAGGAGTATAAACTTTCCAAGATCAAGAGAAGCATCTGAGCAGTTTTAGACGCATGGACTGTGCGCCTGGTGACATGTGATCAGTTGTTCCACAGCTGTTCATTTTTTCTTCTTTTTTGTTGTTGTGTTTTGTTTTCCTGGCTGTGTATTTATTTATCTATTTAGTTTGGCTAATTATACTAATTAACAGTATTAAAATATGAGTGTATGAGTGTAAACACGTTTTTACAAACCAAATTTGCAGGTGATTTGCACATTTTTACTCTTCACGTTCTTTGAGCCTACAGAGGCCTACAGAGCGCTCAGTGTAAGATGGGATCTTGTTTACTGTGTTGATCAGTGTTTGCAACGGGTATCGCAACAACTTTAGAAAGCAATGAGATTAAAAAAAAGGGGGGCGGGGGGATTTTGGGATAGACCCTTTCAGGACCGACGTCACAATGAGTTGTAAGAAGAGTACGCTAGGCTAACCATGCTAAGCTACGCTAACCTTTTCATCTGGTTAAAGGTGTTATATATACGCGAGACGCCTGCCAAGCTGCACACCACTGTCCGAGACCAACAAACAACAAAAGTGGTTGTGTTTTAGCCGCCCCTCATTGTTTTTACAGCAGATTTTAAGGCACCAAACGCTGTGTTTCCAGTGGGAATAATGACACAACATGTGGCTGTTTATCACCAAGACATCGCTGTGTTTCTTCCTGGGATAAAAGCATGAAAAGTGGCTGTTTCTTACCAAGATATTGCTGTTTTTCTAGTGAGGATTGTCCCACAAAGCCAGGTAAACATGATATTTTCCTAACCATAACTAAATACTAGTTGTTGCAACTTAAAGTTTTAATGTATCTGCTACATAATAACGTCCATGGTTTTGAGAAACGTACAATGGCAATATTTTTTTCAGTGACTGGGTTTAAAAATTCCTTACTTTGGTGCCATCAAATGGTAGAGTCAAGAATACAAGTTTCAACCGACCAAGACTGAATGAAACAAAAAATAACTTAACTTAACACAAATATGGGCAAAACTCTGCTTCCTGAAATTCACCACAATGTCAACCTGAACACATAGCTGTTTAGCCCCTCCCACCTAGGAAAAAATGCGAGGAGCTAGCGCTAGGAGCGATGAGCGAGACATGAGACGTCCTTTCCACATGAAGCGACGTCCATTCCTGATGACGCCGGCACCGCTGGATCTGCTCCGTAAAGCAGCCAACGTCTGGCGTTGCTATGGGTACATCCCAAGCCTCACTTTAATCGCTGACCAAAACAGTAGCCCCCACCCCCCGCCGCCATGACTCTGGTCACACACTTTTACATGTATTACCATTGTTCTGTGCAATTACAGAACGGTCTGTAGCCCTGCTATTCCACTGTCACTGTGACGAGCACTATCATTCAATTAACTCACCATCATTCAACATAGTCAGCGATTCAGTGCAAAGACTGCATGTAACGGGTACTTACTCGTACTGTTTCTCCGCCATCTCGTCCAAATGTGCCAAATGTAGATGGCGGGTATTTATACGTCATGGCGTTCAGCTGAAAACTCTCCTCGCTGCACAAATAAGAGACTTGGGACGGCCTGGAAGATGGCGGACCTCGAGCTAGCAGTAGCACTATAAAAAAAAGAGACTTGGGACGGACCCACTGATTCATCCTCACTGCGTCTCACCAGATTGCCTTGTTAGCATCAGCTGTAGCTGTTCAGCCTTGATTGTTCTGCCTTCCTGAACCTGCCTGCTTCTGTCTCTGGATGGATGTTATGTCTCAGTTTTCCTCTCTTGATCTCCTGGTTTTGACCTCGGCCTGTGAACTACTGAACTACTCTGACAAAGAAAAAGTGAAGCAGCGGTGGGTGATGAATGTTTGTGGAGCATAAGATTGTTTCTGTGCAGTAGTTTCAGCGATCCCTCTTTTGTATGATCCACATGTTGAAGGTTACAAGATACAAGTGCTGATTCGTTTGCTTCCACTTCACCGTTACATTATCAGGATCATTTGAAAAATCACATCAAAATTAATACAAAGCTGTTCTGCTGTTCAGCATATACTGTCTCCTGTGTCATGAACTGATTAAAATCCATGACTTCTTTTTTCCTCTCAGTACACTTGTTTTGGAATCACACTTCAGCCATCGACAGTACATCAGACACATGGCGGTACCTCCCACTGAGGTGTTTTTCTGAGGTGTATATCATCAGAGTTGTGAAAGAATTGCCCAAAAATAACTTTGGTGCAGCAAAGATGTTGAGCAACGCCAAGATTACCAACTCAAATGATCACTGTCTTTGTTTGT
This sequence comes from Epinephelus awoara, assembly GCA_035609425.1. NCBI lineage: Eukaryota > Metazoa > Chordata > Actinopteri > Perciformes > Serranidae > Epinephelus > Epinephelus awoara. The sequence goes on from CM069300.1 coordinate 7,010,093, forward strand.
GTGTAGGTGGAGTGTATGATCCTGACATTACTACGCACTCTTCCAGACCGGCAGCTGAATCCATGCAAAGAGTGATAAAGGTAATTTTATTTGTGGACTGTTTGTACGTCATTCATCCCCAGACATCATCTGATGAACAGCTCCTGTGCGGTTAAAAACACTGACCGTCCATCCAGTGGTAGACTGATGAATGCTTTTCTTTCAATTCAGTTTGTGTAAGAGTTGAAATTCTTTTACCCCATTACTTTTATTTTCATTGCGAGATTATCGTTATCCTTTGCAGGATTGTCGTTTACTGTTTGTAAACGTGCTCACCAGCAAAAGTTCTGCATTTCACCTCACTATATTTGCATTTTTTGTCAGTGCTTTGTCTCGCTGTTAATGATCTGGCACCTCACCTGGACACTGTGGCGGTACACACCCATAAACGTACTGAGCATTTTTAGTTGGTCATAAGTCATGAATGAGAGGTATTACTTCTGTATGAGTCCATGCTTTTTCAGGAAAATACTGCATAGTATATCTCTAAGCTATCGTCATCCAATTTTTGTGTTAAAACAGGCTGTTCTCATGCACTGTTTGTACGTTTTCCTGCGAAAAGTATGGCACCAAAATTCGTACATATCTTACTTAATGACAAGCCAGTACTTTGTGCATAGGCCAGGTATTTTGGAAGGCTGCGATCACGTGACAAATTTGCTGACGGGAGTAAAGAAGGAAATAGTCCCAAGCAGTCTAGTTAGGAGGTAGGACTGGGTGGTGGATGGGTCACAAAACACAGGACTTTCCCCACGAGGCCAGTGTTTAGAACCATGTGAACGTTGAGTCATTTTAAGGTACGTCTTCACCGTGTTTCTTTCCTTAAACCTAACTTCAGTAACTTCATCTTATTTATGTAACTTTACATTAAAGCCGTAACGTCATTCCTGGGTTGCTAATTTGTGGGATATCATACAAACTGTTGCGTAAGGATACATTGCTTAAAATGCACATCTATTTTGATTAGGGTAAACAAAATAGTTTGCCGGGGATTCGAGAGCTGTTCTCATGCACTGTATATGTATACCTATGAACAGTAACGCACCGGAATTCCTCTGTAACCCACGAGTAATTTGTATATAACTCACATAATCACGAAGGCTGTGATCACATGATGAACCTAACCTACATGACTTTACTTTCTCAAACCCAATCTACGTTACTTTACTTTCTCAAACCTAACCTATGTAACTTCACTTTTCTATACCTAAGCTACATAACTTTACTTTTCTAAACCTAACCTACGTAACCTTACTTTCCCAAAACTAACCTACTTAACTTTACTTTCCCAGACCTAATGTTACTTTACTTTTCTAAAACTAACCTACGTTACTTTACTTTTCTTAAGCTAACCTACGTACTTTACTTTTCTTAAGCTAACCTACGTAACTTTACTTTTCTAACCCTAACCTACGTACTTTACTTTTCTTAAGCTAACCTACGTAACTTTACTTTTCTAACCCTAACCTACATTACTTTACTTTCTCAAACCTAACTCACGCAACATAGCTTTTCCAAACCCAATCTACGTTACTTTACTTCCCTAAACCTAACCTATGTAACTTCACTTTTCTATACCTAACCTACCTAACTTTACTTTCCCAGACCTAACCTACGTTACTTTACTTTTCTTAAGCTAACCTACGTAACTTTACTTTTCTAAACCTAACTTACGTCACTTTACTTTCCCAAAGCTAACCTATGTAACTCTACATTAAGTATGTAACGTGTCAATGCCCAACCATGATTCTTTTCCTAAACCTAACCTAGCAGTTTTAGATATCATGCAAACCATTGTATGAGGACATGTTGAGCTTTTGGACCTCAGTATTTCTAAAACACTTTGAAACGCCCTGATGAAACATGTCATTTATAAGGTACAAAATGCATTTTAAGAGTGGAACCCCTAACCATCGCAGTGGCCATACCCATAATCCTATGCAGGACCACAAATGGTTGTTATCTTTCTGTCAACAAAAACATTGACACACCAAAGAGTGCACATGCTGCATTTAAAGGCCTGAAAGAGATTTATTGGGCAGCACCTTCATAATGTTTCTGCTACGTTTAGCTCCAGATTAATAGGGACGTTACACTCAGGTTGCTGCAGCACAACATCGGCAGGTCTGGCTCGTGCAGGGGAGTCCTAAGTGCCTACCCATGAGCCCTTGGGACTGCGCAGTAAATCAAACAGGAAATGCAGCAGAAAGCCTAATAAAGTTATTCTAATGATAGCAATCTCTGCGGAATCACCTCCATGTAAATCGGAAACTTGTCTCTCCTTTCTGCTGAGCTGCTCGGTAAAAACCAAACATTTTCATAAAAAAAAACAACCATCTCAACCTCCAAATGTGGAGAAGCGGAAACAGAAGGTTAGAGGTGTGGAAATTAATAACATTAATCACTGAGTTGCTTTCTACCCTCCTCTCTTGCTCTTTGCCTTCTGGTTTTGAGGAGACGAGATTAAACATGAACCAACTCGGGGGGATTGAAAGCGTCCTTCTGATCACATTAATTCTGTAACATCACACTCACATGAATATGGATGCTGATTTCTGAAAAAAAAAGTGGCACATACCCTTGTCTTATCCCAACTATTACATCTTATAATTTACAGTACTCAACATTCTCAGGCAGGTGAGTCTTGAAACTACAGCACAGCTACTGAAAGTTTGCAGATATCACCTCAGATCTACAAAGTCAAGGCCTTTAGCTGGTTTTACATTTCGGTCTTGTATTTATGTTTGAGTCTGACATCTCCGGCTGCCCTTTGATTTTATCTCAGACATAACAGCTTTTATTTGAAGTTTGTGGGCAGACACAACAACACAGCCGAGGCTCCGCAGTGCACAGACCTTCCACCTCTTTACAATTCAAGCATCTCAAGCATAATGTTGTGAAACGGACAGATGGATGTGCCGAGCGTCCAAAGAATTCCGTTATCTTCAAAGTTTGTGCCAAAGCCTCCAGTCCACTCACTCGGCTTTGTGATTAAAGCCCCAGAAATCAATATTAGTCTCTCTTTTTTTTTGCAATGTATTTTTACAGAAGCACCGAACAGTGATGTTGCGAGTGTTTTTTAACTTTATCTAGGACTTTACAACATTTTAGTTTTGGGAGAGCAGGAGAGTCCAGAATGAGCTAAAATATTAATTGATGTTGGTTTTGTAGCCTTTGTCTCATGGTAAGGAATTAAACATAAGTGAGTGTGCAGCCTGCAGTGAGAGGAGGAGACAAAAAAAATTACAGTGAAAATCAACTCATCTCTATTTATCGAGTCTGCGGCCTGTTGTGCATTTTCTAGGAATTTAGCTGAAGTGGCCTCTTGTTATTTGAAGTACTAATTGAACCCATTTTCCTTTTCCAAACCTGTCTTACCACTTCCATTTTAAAGCAATAACTCATCGATGAACAACACCACTCAGCAGGCGCCACTTGTCACAATGGTTCCACTTATGCATTGACCAAAACAGACTCAACAGTGAAAGTTGCATCACAGATTTTCAGGCCGCTGCCGCGTCAAAGTGCCTCGCCACTTATCAGTCTGAATTGTGTATAATATATTCAGTTTTAGGCTGCTTTTAAAAGCAGAGAGCTGAAAGCACCTCGGCAGATGAACTGGTGGATTTAAGGTGTGCGTTTCCACAAAATATGGCACTTTTCGACTTTTTCACGAACCCGTCCCCGGAGGTTTACACATCGAGGCCTCTCCAATAAAATTCCCAAACAAGAAGGAGAAGAATCCTATTCAGTCTTTGTCTTTGATATTCCTAAATGTCCTTAAACCGTGTAGAACCTTTGCAATATTTGAACCGTATTGAACTTAATTCAGTGGATTTAAGTAAAGCGTGCTCGCATCTGTGTCAGTGTTTGTAGATGTGAGTTGTGATCTTTCAATCATGGGGATGCTGATCCAGGAGAAGTTGACACGTCCTGGTCGGCAATCTGCATGGGAGCTGAGGTGTGGATATTTCATTCAGGCACTTCTTTCCTCTGATCATAATTGCACAGCGACAGATGGGCAATGGTGGAGCACGCAAGTATACAGCGTGCATAGAAATGTGCTCATGGCTCTGAACAGAAACAGCTTTAAAGCAGTCAGGTGTGGGCTTTTTTCACACCTTTCTTGCCTATCTAACACCTACTTCTTCACAGCCGGGACGGAGCAGCATAAAAAAAAATGGTCATAAGTTCCAGGAGAGATGCAAGTTTGAGATATGAATAGTTGTAAATCTTTCCTGTTACAGGTGAATGATGGAAATTGTGGCCGTTTTTTTTGAATCAGAGAGCTTCTCTACCAAGATAATGGAGCCGTAGCGAGGCCTCTTGCCACCTTTCCCTCCTCGACAAGTAAGCATCAAGAGAAAAAAGGGAGAACGGAGAAGAAGCAGTTAAATTGCCTTAACAGCTGTGCAGGGTATGAATAACTCGTTAGCTGTGTGCATTTTAAGTCATCAAATCCCGAACCCCCCCACCTACCCCTCATTTGCAAAGGGGACAGGAGGGAGGTGCTAATTAAAGTGATAAAGAGAACAAATCTTATCAAATCTGGTGCTGGATTTTTTTACAGGGTGGGGTGGAGGTGTCGGTGTGTGTGGAGGAGAAAAAAAAAATCCAGGGTTACATCTGTATTCTCAAACACTCAGGGAAGGTGCTATTTCATGTTTAATTAATTAAGCAGTCTCTTTAACTGTATCTTGACAAATGTGATGCCAATTAGATAGTGAGGAGAAATTGTTTATTGCTAATTAATGGTTGATTTCAGAGGAAAAGAAGTTAAATCCTCTGGTATCGTACCTTTTCCTAACAGTTAACATAAATGAGCATCTACCTGCGACTCTGCTGCACAACTCAACTTATTGTTGGATGAACGGGTGGAAACAGGAAGGACGCTGTCTGATTCAGATACAGTCCACCTTTATAAAATCATGCTGGGTACCAAGCATTGGTCAAACGGATCTTTATACTAACTCTTTGTGGAGATCTCAGCGTTTTAATCTGGAATCTTGGGGTGATGTGCTCAGAAAGATTTGAGACATGCTGTATCTGTAACCTAAAAACAGTTTTTGGAGGTTCCCTCAATTGGGTTTTAGTTATGTTATGGGTTGGATCTGGATTTCGGCATTTCTGCCTTATTTGATAATGAAAGAGAGACAGGAAAGAGAGAGAGAGGTGACATACAGCAAAGGGTGCAGGCCAGCTTAAACCTTGGCTGCTGTGGTAACGACTCAGCCCTAGTACATGTGAGTTAACACCCCAGAAACACAGACACTATTGAGAGGAATAAAGAGTTGGATTGAGTTTGACGAGCACTAACTGGGGTCAGGTCAACATTTTGGTTTGCCAGCTCCAGTGTGCTACAGATGCATGTGCAGCAGAGCTCCTTGTGGCCAGTGATGACACTGCAGCCCTTCAAAAGCAGAAACAAAAGAGTCCTATCAGTTCAGGAGTTTGTTTTAATGACACTGGTGATCATACATACACTGTATGCGGTGGTGGAAAGACGATACTGTTTTCTGTTTCTGTCTCAGTCAATCAGTCAGTTGTATTTAAAGTGTGGAGCCAAAACCTGGTCTAATTCCGAAGTCACTGAATGCTGACGACCAACGAGAAAAACGTCCTTTCACTTAAGCATGATATGTAGCCAGTCATTGTTATTTTGTAACGGCACCCAGCGGCATTAGGGGGAAAAGCAGCGGGACAACAGCGTAAGCTAAGGGGGCGAAAGTCCAGAACACCGGTGTTCACTTCTGTATGACTGTAAAGCCAAACCCTGTTCTTTTTTTCTAAACCTAACCACGTGCTTTTGCTGGCAAATCGTAGCCATGTGTGTTTGCTGTTGCAGGAAAAAACGTCAGTTCACGGTGTTGTGCTGACGTAGTGTGTTTATTTTGAAAGAGACTGTTTGCAAACTGTACAGATCCTGTAAAAATGGTGGTGTCAGTTTATGACTAGTTTGAAACGCCACGGGAAAACAACAGGAGAGGAGCTGGAGATATAGGGCGGGCAGGAGTGGTGGTGGATGGGTCCAACAAACACCGGACTTTCACCCACGAGTCTGGTCTTTGCTTCCCGTTTGAATGTTGAGTCAAACCATGACGTTTTTCTAAACCAAACCACCTCCTTGTGTTGGACAAGGAAATAAACCTAAATACAAGTTGTTTTACAGATATTGTAAAAGACTGAATGCATCTAACAACCAGAAACTGTACATTTCCTGTGAAAACGGACGTGTATTTTGAAAAGACACAATTCATTTAACAGCCGTAAATTGACCCGAATGATGAAGAGACCAGCATCAAGAGAGCAAAGAGGGCATGCTGATGTACAGGGTTGGCAACCAGTGAGGACATACCATAATTTGGCAAGATTCAAGCTGCAGCACTCTGAACAAGCTGAAGACCAGAAGCACAACAAGAAGACCAGAAAAAGGGGTATTACAGAAGATACAAATGCATGGAATGTGCAGGGGCCTACATATAGACAGTGCAGGCGGTGTGGTTGCACAGGGGCCTGTGAGATGAGGGGCCCATAGAGAGAGTCGGCCCCCAACAATATGTTGGGTGGGAAATGGGCCCTTTGTTATATAAAACACATCTCCATCATTATAGAGCAGTCAACAAAACTAAAAAGTGCAGACTGTTGCACGCAGCATGCACACAATCTGGACATACTGCTGTCTCATACCATGACGCCCTGAACTTTGACCCTTAGGCTTTTTATATCTGTTACCATGGAGATAAAAGACGCCACTCACTGAGTTCAGCAGTGATGCAGATCAACCCAGAGAGCTCTGCTGTTGTTACTCTGCAATGTGTGTAGCTTAACTTTAAAGTTATAACTGCACAGAGCGTAGATTCAAACGTATTATATTTGCGACAGTGAAATTATATCTGTCAGTTGTTTTTATATTCATATTTGTAATTATTATTTTGTTCACTTTTCCTATTATTACTATTTGACTGGTCGTCAGTTGCTTGAATGTGCTGTCATCCATCAGTGCGACTTCTGACAGCTGTCATCTGTTGTGGCTCAGTCGATGTGACGTATCGTCCACTGTGCAAAGGATTGTGGGTCAGAATAGCCAGAAAGCATGCTGGCTTGCACACTGCAAAATCAGACCAGATGTAGTAGGACATCCTGGTATTTTTGGCATTTGACATACTATGTATTGGGATGCGCTAAATCTTTTTCTGGCGTACTATACAGTATGGTAGTATGGGTACTGGAACACACAGATTGTTTCAGCATGAGGCAACACAGCTGCAGCTGAGTGTGAACGATGAGACTGTAGCACTGAGGCAAGGAAATACAGAGTTCACTTATCCTTAGTTCACTCATTTGGTTCAGTTAATCTGTAAAAACATTTTTTTTCTGTTCATTTTGAATGGACAGAAAAAATGGGCCGTTAACATGTGTGTTTTCATCTTACAAAGGATAAACTCATTAACACAGCCACATGACACATATTTTATATATATACCTTCAGTGTCAGCTTGTTTTTTCACTGTGTGCACGTACACCTGGAAGACCTGAGTTAACAAAAAATGCTGCAATCTTTGACACTCATTCCTCAAACAATTTTTAAACAAGCTGATTTCGAAAAACAGTTCAACATGAAACAGGTTGGTCGGTTTTATCGTAAAGTTTTTATCTATCTTTATCTTCAGTGACAACTGTGACAGCTCAACAACAATACCAGCACACTTTAGACTCTCTGTTTGTGTCACACATCACACTGCAGGTTAGACTGTAATGTAGTTTACATGCAGTCTGATGGTTTGTGTCACAGACTAAAGAAGCAGATTGTTTCTAGTTCTACTTTCATGATGACTTGCCTCATATTGTGGATTCTGTCTTCTAATTGAATCACCTCATGACTGAGGGCCTGCAGCTGTGATGGTGGGTGGGGTCAGCCATGTAAATACAGACCGACACACAGCAGTCTGAGGAAAGCTCCAGGCTGAAAGCTTAAATGTTTGTTATCCCCACATTGCACATACAAAAATGTTTAGAAGTTATGAAGCCTCCAGATCAGTTTTCTCCTACTTTTGTGACACAAACAGACACAAATGTTTGAAAGCCAAGAAGCTGCGACAGATTACAGCAATGTGTCAGAATCCGTGTCTGACGGGGGGCTTTGGTTTGGATTTCCAAAGTTTGGATTGTTGATTTCTCATCGAATTTTACCATTTGTAAGCATGAAACAGTTCAAATTTGGCACATTTTGTTTATTCAACCTGCAACAAGGATTATAATCTTTGTCTCTGTTTCTTCATCTTAAAGGAACAGTGTGTAAGATTTAGGGGATTTAGTGGCATCTAGTGGTGAGGACTGCAGATTGCAACCAGCTGAAATTTCTCCCAATTAGTTATTTTGGTGTTCATCATTCAGTTGGTTTTTACTGTGAGCACATTATCTACAGAGGTCTCTCCTCTCCAAAACAAACAAACATTAGCACCTGCTGATGTATGCGCACCGTTTATCTCCACTAATTTAGGATCCAGACCTTCAGGAGGTTTTTACGTTTATCCACTAACGCTAACGTTACCCAATGCTTATTACGAATTTAGCAACAGAGTCAATCTGTTTTAGTGTGAGATCAGCAGCTCAGTTTCTGATGTTAACAGCTGCAGTGGGGCTTCTGCCTCAGCAGCAAAATATAACAAGTAGTGATAAGGTCACGTTGTGATGTGCTAACCAGCAGAGAAAGCAGGAGGAGAGCAGCTTACGGCGACAGTCCTTCGGCGCTGCGTAGAATGGCAGCAACAGCTGATTGGTAGCGATTACAAACAGATTTTAATTCTGTGGGGAGCCCTGAATGTGCAAAATAATACGCTCTGAATCCGAGACAGCATTACAAGTATTTTTGCAGTTTATTTATTTATTACAAAAGACAATGCTTATTGTCATACAAAAAAACGCATATTAACATTAAAACATTCATTGCAGATTTTTGGAAAAGCTGCTGTAAAATCAGACAAATAAGGCGCAACAATCTCGAAACAGCTCACGAAATCCTGCAGAGACTGCAAAACAAATACACCCAGTTATTCAACCTGCTAAAAACACTGAATAAAGCAGTTTCACATTTTAAAAAATTAATGTTTGTCAGACGGTGCTGGTTGTGGTGGGGGTGAACTGTGGTGCCGACACGACAACACAAATGGCCCCGTCTAGTGCCAGTGTTGGTTTTTCCATTCTGGGCTACAGTGGAAACGTAGTGGTGCAACATGGCAATATGGAAGACCTAGATACGGCTCATTCTAAGATAACGAAAACAATATTATTCTTATTTTCAGCTGATGATACACTAAAGGAAACATACATATTATATTATGCTGTTAATATACCCCCCAACATCTTACACACTGGATCTCAAACAAAAAATGAAATTCATGTCAGTAGTCATGCGTCACTCATGAGACTAATACTAAAACAAGCCTGACCTCTGCGTGCACGCCAATTTTCACAGCATTCAGATCCCACAAGACCACTGCACTGAAGTCATAAAAATGCCTTTTGTTCCTCAACACTTCCTCCTATTGAAACCACTTGTGAATTATCATTTTCTCAGGGAATACAGTCTGCCGTCATCTTTCAATTATCGTGTGCCAAAGTGAATTAGTTCTCTTAAAATAGCAACATGGCACACTGTGAGAGTGTCGCCGTCTCTTTGGCGCCCGTAACAGAGGAGCAACTTTTACTGTGCTGGGCTGGTAGGAACATTTCCTAATGTGTCACGCCGCTGGTTGATTTAAGTTGAGCAGGAGAACACAGTGTGAGACGACAGTCATAATGAAAGTACAAGCTCAACAGAACTCTCATGGTCAACAGGAATATCATTCAGATACGAAGTCCTATATGTG